>CM033647.1:160114462-160401713 GCA_019512145.1 Engystomops pustulosus | reverse complement strand
GTGTTCAACTATTATAGGGGTAGCTGGAATGGATCTAGAATAGACAGGGTTGTCTTTAAATGCGAGTGGAAGGAAGCCATCCTTCGCAGTGTCGGTATTGAAGCGTGGGAGATTCTCCACCATGTAACTCTAATTCTTGTTTCTCTGAATGTTAACAGAGACCCCCACAGGATGCGGAAGAGGACACCTACTGGAGGCTCAATTAGTCTACTCAATGGAAGAAGAGAGAGAGATAAGAACAATCCTTTAGAGGACTTATCTTCAGAGACCAGAAGGATACCATTGATGCCTACGCCTTTGTCTAGCATGTTTAAGTCAGAAGTGTAGGGGGTAGATGCTCAGGAAAAGGGTTACTGGCGCAGATTCTTCCGCAGCTCAATCGAGCCTTCCGGATGCCTGGTACAGGCTACCGCCTGGTTTAATCAGAGGCCCGCTGAGGAGGAAATCTCGAGCATCTCGTCTCGAGTTGGAGCGTAATCGTGGATGCGGACACCCCCAGAGTGAAATCTTTGAATGAAGAGGTTTGATAGTCAGTACGATAGACCACGAGTACTTTGGGTTTCTGAGAGGGATTACGGGGTAGAAAATACCGCTTGCCCCGACCTGTAGTTGTGCGAGAACCGCCAAGCTGTCACGTGATGGAAAGTCTTCACGTGAATTGGTTGACAGTGTACGCCGGATCCTGAACGGTCAAGAATACAGGTGATTTGGAGGGGGAGGTCGTCAGATCCTCTACTAACACTCTGGGCAGAAGGATCTAGATCGGGAAGTGTCGTGTGATGTCGCGTCCTGGCTGAAAACTGATCCCTGAGCCAGAGAGTAGACCCCTCTCTTGATGATTTGACAGCGATAGAATAAGGGAACGAAGAGAAGGAATCTATAGTCCAAGCCGGCGCTGATTGAAGCCTTTTTGGGTACGCGACCTCTCAAAGAAATCGCCAGGGCCCGGATACCCGTGGCTTAACATCGAGTTTATAAGACTTTAAGGAGCCTTGGGTCCCTCTTGACTGAGGTATTCAATGAGTGTCTTTCCTCGGGCGCTCTGCCGAAGTCAATGAGGTGGGTGTTAGGTTGGGAGGGGGGTGGACGGGACTTGGACTGTACGATCCTGGGCACTGGTCTGGACTATATAACGCAAACTTTGGACGTTAGACCAGTGTCTGGGGGGGAGGGTGATGGGTGTGGGATTTAGTTATATTTAATGTTATAAATGTTATTAATGTTATTTCAGTTATATTCATTGTTATTTCTTGTTTGTTTATGTGTATTTTGCTGTGTTTTTCAATAAAACAAAAAAAAATTAGGTGGTGGGACTGGGTGAGGTTTGTGTTTGTTCTTATGCTGAGTGTGTGTGGCTGGGCCAGGAGGTTTTGTAAGTTTATTTTTTTGCTTGTATTTGTTCTTTTGTATTTCTTTTGCCAGAAGTTATGGCTCTTTTATGTTTATTATTCTTATGTTTTTCACTTTTATATAAAATAAAAGATCTACAGGATGTAACTCGGGATCAGTACAGGATAAGTAATGTCATGTATGTACACAGTGACTGCACCAACAGCAGAATAGTGAGTGCAGCTCTGGTGTATAATACAGGATGTAACTCAGTGATCCAGCTACAGGATAAGTCTAATCGTAATGTATGCCTACACAGTGAGCTGCACAGCAGCAGAAGAATAGTTCGTTGAATGCGATCATTCTGATGTGAATGCCGATTGTGGGGTTTGGTTTTGATCTGTGATCTGGCCTCCTGCCCACCTTGGAGGGAGGTGAGAGATCAATCCACCAGGGCTGCTCTCATCCTAGGGAGGGGTAGTGGTTCTAGTGTGCATGATGTGTGAGCCAGGAAAAATCCCAGGCTCCTGCTATCCCGGACCAGGCCGGCGGGGGGGGAGGCACATGAGAATCCATTCCGGCCCAAAGCCGGCAGGGCGTTCGTTGTTGGTATACGAAGATAATGAAAACGGGCCAAGGACGCCAGCGCTGTGACCTCGGCTGCCACCCCCAAGGACCCAGGGAAAGCCGCACCCAGGTCTTCACGAGAAACCAGAATATTAAGCGCACGACATAGGAGAATCAGCCTGATGAGTGCTCCTCCTGGAAACGATGAGTGAATGTGCGGACAAAGCTGGGTGCGTATAGAGGTTAAGTGGATAGACTGTTTCCTTTTCCTTCCGTCTATTCCTCCCTTCTGTTTGCCCTCACGGAGTATGCGTATAATACAGGATGTAACTCAGGATCAGTACAGGATAAGTAATGTCATGTATGTACACAGTGACTGCACCAGCAGCAGAATAGTTCGTGCTGGATCATTCTGCTGTGAACTGCTGACGGGTGTGGTTGTCTGTGACTGAGCTCCTGCACCACCTGGAGGAAGATCAATCCACCCAGGCCTGCTCTCTCCTCCCCAGGGAGGGAGTGGGTTCTGTGAGATGAGTGAGCCAGGAAAATCCCATGCTCCTGTCTCCCGGACCAGGCCGGCGGGGGGCAGGAGAATCCAGTTACCGGCCAAAGCGCAGGGGGTAAGAAGATCTGCCCGGAGCCAAGGACGCAGCGATGTGACCTCGGCTGCCACCCCCAAGACCCAGGGAAGCCGCAAGGTCTCCGGAACACAGAATATTAAGGCAAGTAACATCAGCCTGAGTGCTCCTCCTGGAAAGCTGAGTGACTGTGCGGGAAAGCTGGGTGGTTCAGCTGGAAAGCTGGGTGCTCACGGAGGTGTGCAAAAAGCATGGGGTGAACTTAAGGCCCGGGAGTCTGCTTCCATCTATGGCTCCCGGATTGCTGAGCACCTCCGTGAGTACGAGGAAGCTGGAAAAGCGCTGAGGAGGCTCCAGGAGGAGATAAGGGAGACCTTGGCCCTAGCGGGGGTGGCTACGCAGAGAAAGAAAAAGTCTGATCTTCTTACCACCATAGACAGACTAAAAGCCAAGGTCACCGCTCTGCAGGAGAAGCGTCATCTTATCCGCGAGCACAGCAGTCCGTTTCGTGAGAAATTAGAAAACGACGCCCGGTTTGATGACATGCGCCAGGAGCAGCTGAGAAAGCTGAAGGGGCTTCAGATCCAGGCGGATGATGGCGATGATGAGGAGGATGAGGAAGACCTGCCGTGTCCGTCTGGTGGCCTGCACCAACACCAGCAGGCCTCGCACGACAGGCTGCCTGCGGAGCAAGCGCCATTACCATCAGGCTGCGGCCCTGCCAACCTGGAGGAGGAAAGTGATGACAGCGGCCAGGGGGGGGGCGCTAATGGCTCAGATCCGTCAGCTCGAGTCCCCAGTTCACCTCCAGAACTTCTCCTTCGGCGATGATTTGCCAGATGACGAACTAAAGAGAAAGAAGAGAGCCAAGAAGACCAAGGCGTCTCAGGAGGTGACAGCAACTGTGAAAGCAGCAACGTATAGAAAAAAAATCCCCGGAAAATCCTATAAGTCACCTTTTTTTTTTTTTTTTTGTTATTTTTTTTTACAGATTTGAATGAAAAACAATTCTTCTTTCATGACAAAGTTCGGCAGCCTCCAACAGAGGAGATGCAGAAAATACAATTATCTCTGACTTTCATCACTAGAGTAAACAACTGGCGATCACGCGGCGGCGAATGGTTTTTTTTTTTTTTTTCGCTGAACTTCATTTTCATATATTTAGAATGAGCAGCGGCGTCGGAATTGAAGCTCCGACCTTCAGAGAGACGGCGGATGATACTAAGAAGCAAATCAAATCGTATATAGCGGATCCGAGGCTTTGATCCACGTCCTTGCTCTCGTGTCCCTCCAGCAGTAGATAAGAGCATTCATGTCGTGCCGCGAAACATGCAGAATAAGCAGTAGGACCCTATATACTCCACGTATTTAAAGGAACGCGAGTCAGCGCTACCACGCGCCTACAGGATTAGACTAGACCTCAAGTGTAGCCAACATGTAACACTGATAAGTGCAAATCCAACTTCTATTATTCCCAACAATAGCTCTAATCCCAGGGATGTGCGCCGCTCCCTCCCGCCACCAAGGGGGAATTCATTTTAGGTTTTTTTTATATATATACTTCCCCCTTCCCCCCCTTCACTGAGATACTTTACATTCAGCCACTTCTATACATCCAAATTATGTGATTCTCCGCTGGAACTTCCAAATGTCTATGAATAATTAATACCGTGACAAGGCACCGAATTCATGAATTACAAGGAGTTGAATTGTAGATGGTCTAGGTGTGTGACTAGAGGACTATAGATGTGGGACTAGAGGGCTATAGATGCGGGACTAGAGGGCTATAGATGTGGGACTAGAGGGCTATAGATGCGGGACTAGAGGGCTATAGATGCGGGACTAGAGGGCTGCAGATGCGGGACTAGAGGGCCATGGATGCGGGACTAGAGGGCCATGGATGCGGGACAACAGCTACAGCTGCAAAGGTCTGCCACCTGCTGGTCATTCATTCTTATAATCAGGTGCGCCTTATACCAAAAATACGGTATACTAGATATATCTCAGGATAGGAAGAAGCCAGCAGCATGATACAGGTATGTTGGAATTATTATCAAAGTCTCTCTCCAGATCTTCGCACCTCCCTTATGTCCTGCGACTCTGCTTCCAGCCAATGCCTGGCGATAGTTTTCCGCACGTGATACAGAATTTTTGCTACTGCCAGTTGTTCCATTCTAAGCAAATCAAGACTCCCTACACATACTAAAATCCAAACCTTTGAGTCACATGGGACCTGTATCCCGAATACCTCTCCCAGTAGCCTCAACGCTGTCTCCCACAGCAGGCTCAGCTCCCATCATATCCAGAACATATGTACCTCGGGCAGTAGGAGTTCTCCCGTACCCCCATAGTAGTAAAGGTTGGGACATAATTGTTTTTCAGGTAACACTGTATAAAGTGCTGTTGCAAGTAACTGTTGCAACTGTAAGTGACTGTGGTATTTTTAGCTGCGCGGTGTGGGTACCTGACGTAGAACTGTACCTACAGCGCAGGATCCTCTCCACATTTATAAGGAGGCAGCGTATGGTAATATGTTTCGAGACCAGACGTGGCCAGGCGAGATCATGCAGTTCTGGACCAAATGGAGAAGACACTTCACCTGCTAGATTCCACTTCTACCTGCGTCTGATCAGTCCTGGAGTCACTGACTAACCTTTAAGGCACATGACACTATTTTGTACATCATATGGTTCACAATAATAAAATGTAAAGTCTGCGCTGGAAATGGAGGGGGTGCAAGATATTTCTTTATGGGGTCCTCAGAATCCCTGGTGGCCAGCTTTCCACATTAAGGAGGATTGAAAGTTTTGGAGTCACTATGAGGGTTGTCATGGTGCAGAGTTGGGTATTTTATGGAGTGCACCTTGAATAGAGACATGTAGAGGTTTGTGGTGGGTTCCTATAGTGCGGGTAATTATAGCAGGATGTAACGGTTTGGGTTGGGTTCTATGTTCCGGTTACATATAGAGGAAAAGTAGAGGTTTGTGTTGTGGTTCCTATAGTTGGTTACATTATGCAGGAGTTTGGAGCGGTTGTGGTGGGCTTCTATAGTGCGGTTACATTATTAGCAGGATTGTGTAGCGGTTGTGTTGGTTCCTAGAGTGAGGGTTTTACATATAGCAGATGTAAAAGCTGGTTTTTGTGTTGGTTCCTTGTTGGGTTCCTATAGTGCGGTTAAATTATAGCAGGATGTAGAGGTTTGTGTTTGGGGTTCTATAGTGCGGTTACATTATAGAGGATGTTTGTTGGCGCGGTTAGTGGTGTTCGGGGGGGGTTTGTTGTTGGGTTCCTATAGTGCGGTTAATTATAGCGGATGGTTAGCGGGTTGTGTGGGTTCTAAGTGCGGTTCATTATAGCAGGATTGTACGGTTCTTTGTGTGGGTTTCATATAGTCGGTTTACATTATAGCTGGAGTAGAGGTTGTGTTGGGTTCTATTAAGTCCGTACATTATAGCGGATTGATAGCGGTTTTTGTGTTGGGGTTCCTATAGTCCGGTTCATTAGAGCAGAGGTAGCGGTTTGGTGGGTTCTATAGTCCGGTTACATTTATAGCCGGAGGATTTTGCGGGTATCGGTTTGTGTTGGATCCTATAGTCGGTTACATATAGCAGGATTTTGTTTACGGTTTTGTGGGGTCTATAGTCCGGGTACAATTATAGCTGGATGTGCGGTTTGTGTGGGTTCCTATAGTCGGTTACATTATAGCAGGTGTAGTGGTTTGTTGTTGGGTTCTATAGCCGGTTACATTATAGCAGATGCAGCGGTTGGGTTTGGTTGGGTCATAGTCCGGGGACATTATAGCCGGATTGTAGGCAGTTAGCAGGTTTGTGTTGGGTTCATTATGTGAGGGTAAAAATAGAGGATGTGAGCGGTTTGTGTTGGGGTCCTATAGTGCGGTTACATATAGCAGGATGTCGCGGTTTGTGTTGGGTTCCTATAGTGGGTACATATAGCAGGATTGTTGTACTGGTTTTTTTTTGGGTTTGGGTTCATATAGTGCGTCCTTTAAGCAGGATGTCGCGGTTTGTGTTGGGTTCATGATAGTGCGGTTACAGTATAGCAGATTGTAGTGTAGCGGTTTTGTGTGGGTTCCTATAGTGCGGTTAATTTATAGCAGGATTTGTAGTGGTTTGGTTGGGGTCATATTAGGGTTCCGGTTCATTATAGATAGGAGTGTATCGGTTTTGTTTGGGTTCCTATAGTCCGGTTTTAATTATAGGGATGTATCGGTTGCTGTGGGATCCTATAGTATCCGGGTAACATTATCGCAGATCTGTAGCGGGTTGTGTTGGGTTTTCCTATAGTCGGTTACATATAGCGGATGTAGTGGTTGGTGTGGGTTCCTATAGTGCGGTTACATTATAGACAGGATTGTAGCGGCGTTTGTGTTGGGTTCCTATAGTGCGGTTCATTATAGCAGGATGTAAGCGGTTTGTGTTGGGTTCCTATAGTCTGGTTACATTAAGCAGGATGTAGCTGGTTTTTGTGTTGCGACTCTATAGTGACGGTTAACATTATAGCGGATTTGAGCTGTAGCGGTTTGTGTTGGGTGAGTTCCTATAGTACGGTTACATTATAGCAGGAGTTGGTACCTGTTTGATGTGGGTCCATAGGTCCGGTTTACATGATGCAGGATTGTAGAGGTTTGGTTGGTTCCTATAGTCCGGTGACATTATTAGAAGGAGGAGTGGTGGGTTGGGTGCCTATAGTCCGGTTACATTATAGCAGGATGTAGCGGTTGTGTTGGGGTTCATATAGTCCGGTTTACATTATAGCAGGATTTAGTGGTTTGTGTGGGTTCATAGCCGGTACCATTATAGCAGGATGTAGCGGTTTGTGTTGGGCGATAGTGCTGGTACATTAAGAGGACGTTTAGGGTTTGTGTTGGGATCCTATAGTGCGTTTACATTATAGAGGATTTGTAGAGGGTTTGTGTTGGGTTCATATAGTAAAGGTTACATTATAGAAGATGTAGCGGTTCGTGTTGGGTTTATAGTCAGTTACATTATAGCAGGATGTAGAGGTTGTGGTGGGAGTCTCCTCCCTTTTGGTGCTTACCGGACGGGTTACTAGAGTACGTTACAATTATAGCAGGATGTAGTGCAGGATGTAGTGGTTTGTGTTGGGTTCCTATATACGGTTTAATATGCAGGATGTAGTGGTTTGGTTGGGTTCTATTAGTCCGGTTACCTATAGCTAGGCACGTGTGGTGTGTTGGGTTGTTTCATTTATTTTTAAATGTAAAGTGGCGGTTACATTATAGCAGGATGTAGCGGTTTGTGTTGGGTTCCTATAGTTCCGGTTACCATTTATTCATAGAGGATTATGTAGCGGATGCGGTTGGGTTCCTATTAGTCGGTTTACACTATCGCAGGATTGTTTTGTAGTGTTTGTGTTGGGTTCCTATAGTCCGGTTGCATTATAGAGGAGGTAGTGGTTGTTGTTTGGGTGGTTCCTATAGTTAAGGTTACACTTATAGAAGGGATGTGGTTTGTCGCGGTTTGGTTGGGTTCCTCTAGTGCGGTCATTATAGCCGGTGTAGCGGTTTGTGTTTGGGTTATATAGGTCGGTTGAAATTATAAGCAGGAGTTGTAGCGGTGTGTGTTGGGTTTCTATCGTCGGTTACTTATAAGCAGGATTGTAGAGGTTTGTGTGGGTTCCTATGTGCGGTTTACATTATGAGCAGGATGTAGCGGTTTGTGTGGGTTCTATAGTGCGGGTTAAATTTATAGCGGATGTAGAGGTGGTGTTGGGGTCCTATAGCCCGGTTACCGTATAGCAGGATGTAGCGTTTGTGGGGGTTCCTCTTAGTCCGGTACCTATAGCAGAGTAGTGGTTGGGTGGGTTCCATAGTGCGGTTGACATTATGCAGATTTTTGTGTATCGGTTTGTGTTGGGTTCCTTAGTCCGGTTACATTATAGCAGGACTATGTAGCGGTTTGTGTTGGGTTCTATAGGGCGGTTACATTATAGCAGGATGTGTTAGCGGTGTGGTGGGTTCCTATAGTCGGTTACATTATTAGCAGTGAGCTTTGTAGAGGTTTGTGTTGCGGTCCTTATAGTCCGGTGACATTATAGAAGGATTTGGTTAGCGGTTGGGTGGGCTCCTAAGTCGGTTACATAGTAATTTAGTTGGGTTGTGGTTGGATTCTATAGTCCGGTTACATTATAGCAGGAGTAGAGGTTGGGGTTTGGTTCCTATAGTGCGGTTAATTACATTTATAGCAGGATTGTTTCTGTTAGCGTTTTGTGGGGGGTTCCTATAGTCCGGTTTACATTTTTATAGCAGGATGTAGACGGTGTGTGTGGGTTCACGATAGTCGGTTACATTTATAGCAGGATGTTTTGTAGTGGTTGTGTGGGTTCTATAGTCCGGTTGCAGTATAGGGCAGGATGTAGTGGTTTGGTTGGGTTTTTCTATTAGTCCGGTTACATTATAGCCAGGTTCGTGTAGCGCTTTTGTGTTGGGTCCTATGGTGGTTTACATTATAGCAGGATAGTAACGGTTTTTGGTTGGGTTCCTATAGTACGGTTACATTATAGCGAAGTAGAGGTTTGTGTGGGTCCTATAGTGTGGTTACATTATAGCAGGATGTAGCCGGTTTTTTGGGTTGTTGGGTTCCTATAGTCTGGTTACATTATAGCAGGATGTAGTGGTTTGTGTTTGGGTTCATATAGTCCGGTTACATTATAGAGGAGTAGCGGTTTGGGGTGGGCTCCTATAGGCCGGTTACATTATAGACAGGTGTAGTGGTTGGTTGGGCTTCATAGTGCGGTTGACATGATAGCAGGTGTTGAACGGTTTGTGTTGGGTTCCTATAGAAGGTTACATGTATGGAGGAGTAGCGGTTTGTGTGGGGTTCCAGAGTCTGGTTACATTATAGCAGGCTGTAGCGGTTTGTGTGGGCTCTATGTGCGGGTTACATTATAGCATGATGTAGCGGTTGTGTTGGGCTTCTATAAGTGCGGTAAATTATAGCAGGAGTAGGGTTTGTGGTTGGGTTCTATAGTGCGGTTACATATAGCCGGAATGGTAGCGGTTTGGGTTGGGTTCCTATAGTCGGTTACATTCTAGCAGATGTAGTGGTTTGTGTTGGGTCCTATAGTCCGGTTACATATAGCAGGATGTTGAGCGGTTGTGTGGGGTTCCTATAGTGCCGTTACATTATAGAGGATTGTAGCGGTTTGTGTTGGGTTCCTATAGTGCCGTTACATTATAGCAGGATGTAGCGGTTTGTGATTGGGTACCTTATTACGGTACATATAGCAGGATTGTAGCGGTCTTTGTGTGGGTTCTATAGTCGGTTACCATATAGCAGGATTGTGTGTAGCTGGTCTTGCGTTGGGTTCCTATAGTTCCGGAACAATTATCGCTAGGATTTGTAGCTGGTTTGTGTGGGCTCCTCTAGTTGGTTAAATTATCGCAGGATGTAGCGGTTTGTGTTGGGTTCCTATAAGTGCGTTAAATTATAGAAGGATGTAGTGGTTTGTGTTGGGTTCAATATTCGGTTACATACTAAGCAGGCTTGTTGTAGCGGTTTGTGTGGGTTTTCCTATAGCTCCGGTTACATTGATAGCGGAGTGTCGCGGTTTGGTTGGGTTCCTATAGGTATGGTTACAGTATAGAGTTTTGTAGCGGTTTGTGTTGGGTTCAATAGTGCCGGTACCTTATAGCAGGAATGGAGTGGTTTGGTTGGGTTCTTATTCCCGGTTAATTCTAGCAGATTGTCGCGGTTTGTGTTGGGTTCCTATAGGTCCGGTTAATGATAGCAGGATGTAGCGGTTGTGGTGGGTTCCCTATAGTCTGGTTACATTATAGAGACTGTTGTAGTGTTTGTGTTGGTGTTCCGATAGGGCGGTGACCATTTATAGCAGGAGGTAGCGTTTGTGTTGGGTTTTCTATAGTCCGGTTACATTAGAGCAGATGTGTAGCGGTTGGTGGGGTTCCTATAGTCCGGTTACATATAGCAGGATGTAGCAGTTTGGTTGGGTTCCTATAGTCAGGTTAGTTAGTTACAGGATAGCAGGATTAGTGGGTTTGTGTTGGTTCCTATCAGTCCGGTTACATTATAGGAGGATGTAGCGGTTTGTGTGGGCGCCTTAGTACGGTTACATTATAGTAGGATGTAGCGGTTTGTGTTGGGTTCTATAGTGCGTTGGTTACATTATAGCAGGATTGTAAGCTGGTTTGTGTTGGGCTCCTCTAGTCCGGTTACATTCTAGTCGGATGTCGCGGTTTGTGTTGGTTTCTATAGTCCGGTTAAAAAAAAAAAAAACAAAAAATTACTAGCTGGATGTAGAGGTTTTGGGTTGGGTGCCCGAGAGTGCGGTTACATTATAGCAGGAGTAGAGGTTTGTGTGGTTTCCTAGCCGGTGACCTTCTAGCAGGATGTAGTGGTTTGTGTGGGTTCCTATAGCTGCGGTTACATATAGCGGATGTAACGGTTTGTGTGGGGTTCCTAAGTACGGTTACATTATGCCAGGAAGTAGAGGTTTGTGATGGGTTCATATAGTTGGTTACATTTATAGCAGGATGTAGCGGTTTGTGTGGGCTTCCTATAGTGCGGTTACATTATAGCAGGATGTAGCGCGTTGTGTGGGGGTCCATAGTGCGGGTTACATTATAGCAGGAGGTAGCGGTTTGTGTTGGGGTTCCTATGTGCGGTACATTATCGGGATGTAGCGGTTGTGTGTGGGTTCCTATTATAGTGGGTTACATTATAGCAGGATGTCGCGGTTTGTGGGTTCCTATAGATGCGGTTACCATTATAGAAGGATGTAGCGGTGTGTGTTGGGTTCCTATAGTGACGGTACATTATAGCAGGATTTGTACGGTTTGTGTGGGTTCCTATAGTCCCGGTGACAATATAGCGGATGTAGCAGTTGTGTTGGGTGCCTATAGTCCGGTTACATTATAGCAGGATGGTAGCGGTTTGGTTGGGGCTAGGTCCTATAGTCGGTTACATTATAGCAGGAGTAGCGGTGT
This sequence comes from Engystomops pustulosus, assembly GCA_019512145.1. Taxonomy (NCBI): domain Eukaryota; kingdom Metazoa; phylum Chordata; class Amphibia; order Anura; family Leptodactylidae; genus Engystomops; species Engystomops pustulosus. The sequence goes on along the minus strand of CM033647.1, from coordinate 160,390,253 downwards.
GTTGGGTTCCTATAGTCGGTCATTGATAGCAGGATTGTAATCGGTTTGTGTTGGGATCCTATAGTCCGGTTAATTGTATAGCAGATGTGTTTATGTAGCGGTTTGTGTTGGTTTCCTATAGACCGGGGACATTATGAGCATGGATGTATTTGTAGCGGGGTTGTTGTTGGGTTCTCTAGTCCGGTTACATATGCCAGGATTGTAGATGGTTTGTGTGGGTTCGATAGTCCGTGTTACATTATAGCTGGAACGGCGTGGTTTGTGTGGGTTCCTAGTCCGAAATGCGGACGTGTGGGTCCTATATCGTATATGCAGGATGTATTTGTAGCGTTTGTGTTGGGTTCTATAGGCCGGTTACAATTATACAGAGACGTTGGATTATACGGTCATTAGGATTAGCGGTTTGTGTGGGGTTCCTATAGTCCGCGGTAACATTTATAGCGATGTGCGGTTGTGTTGGGCCTCTATGTCGCGGTACATTATAGCGGATGTAGGCGGTGTTGTTGGGTCCTATAGTGCGGTTTACATTATAGCAGGTGTCGCGTTGTGGTGGGTTTCTATAGTGCCGGTTACATTATAGCAGGTTGTAGCGGTTTGGTTGGGTGTCATATAGTGCGGTACAATTATAGCAGGATTGTAGGGTTGGTGTGGGTATCCATAGTGCTCGTACATTTATAGCAGGATTGTTATCGCGTTGTGTTGGTGTCCTATAGTGCCGGTACATTATAGCAGGATTTGTAGCGGTTGTGGTGGGTCCTATAGTGCGGTACATATTATAGCAGGATGTAGCGGGTTTGTGTTGGGTTCCTATAGTCGGTTTACACTTATAGCAGGATTGTAGCGGTGTTGTGGGGGTTCCTATAGTTCGGTTACAGATATAGCAGGTGTAGTGTTGTGTTGGGTTCCTTAGTGCGGTTAGTTCCATTATAGAGGATAGTGCGGTTTGTGTTGGTATTTCCGTTTATAGGATGTTGTACGTGTGTGGATCCATAGTTCATTACAGGATTGTAGCCGGTTGTGTTGGAGTTTCATATAGTCCGGTACATTATCAGTGTATTGTTAGACGGTTTTGTGTCTATAGCGGCTTATAGCTATGTTGTGGTCCTAGTAGTCGGTTACATTATGAAGGATGTAGCGGTTTTGTGTTGGGGTTCCTAGTCGGTTACATTATAGAGGAGTAGCGGTTTTGTGTTTGGGTTCCTATAGTCGGTTACATTATAGCAGGATGTAGCTGGTGTGGTGGGTCCTAAGTCCGGTTACATGATAGCAGGCTTTGTTTCTTGTAGCGGTTTGTGTTGGTGCAAGTCCGGTTACATGTATAGCAGGCCATGTAGTGGTTGTGTTGGGTTCCTATAGTCGCGGTTAATTAGAAGGCAGTTGTATTGTAGGGTTGTGTTGGGTTCCTATAGTGCGGTTACATCTTATAGCAGGATTGTAGCGGTTTGTGTTGTGGTTATAGCTGCGGGTTAAATAAGCAGGATGGTAGGGTTGTGTTGGCTCCTATAGGCCGGTTCCAATTATAGGAGGATTTGTGTGTAGCTGTTTGTGTTGGGTGCCTATAGTGCGGTAAATCTAGCAGGATTCTTGTAGCCGGTTTTTGTGTTGGGTTTCCTATAGTGCCGGTTACATGATAGCAGCAGGATTCTTGAGTAGCTAGTGGTGTGTTGGGACTTCCTATAGTCGGTTTACATAAGCACGGATTGTAGCGGTTTGTGTGTTGGCGGGTTCAATAGTCCGGATTACATTATGCAGAGGAGTAGTAGGTGTTTGTGTTGGGGTCCTATCGTGTTCTTTTAGAGGAGGTTAGTGATGTGGTCCTAATAGTCGGAAATGGGATTTTGTAGCGGTTGTGTTGGTTCCTTTAGTGCGGTACATTTATAGCAGGATGGTAGGGTTGGTTTGTGTTGGGGTTCCTATAGTTGGGTTCAAATAGGTTAGCGCGGGGTCAAGCGTCATTACAGCGGATTTGTAGCGGTTTGTGTGGGGTTTATAGTTGCGGTCTACATTATAGCGGAGTTGTAGCGGTTTGTGTGGGCTCCTTATAGTTCGGTACTATAGCAGGTGTAGCGGTTTTTGTGTTGGCTACTATAGTCCGGTTACATTTATAGCAGGCATGTAGCGGTGCTTGGTTGGGCTCCCTATAGTCCGAGTTAATTCTAGCAAGGATGTAGGGTGTGTGTGGGTTCCTATAGTCCGGTGTTACCATATAGCAGAGTAGCTGGTTGGTTGGGGTTCCTATAGTCCGGTTAGATTACAAGGAGGATAGTGCAGTTGGTTTGGTTGGGTTCCTATAGTCACGGTAATTATAGCAGGATGTAGTGGTTGTGTTGGGTTCCATATAGTCGTGGTTACATTATAGCAGATTTGTAGACGGTTGTGTGGGTCCTATGGTGGTTCCTGATTGTACGTGTGTTGGGTTCTAGCGGATTACATTATAGCAGGAAGTAGAGGTTTGTGTTGGGTTCCTTGTCTGGTACATTTGATGCAGGAGTTGTATGGTTTGGTGTTGGGTTCCTATAGTCGCGTACATTATAGTAGGAGTTGTAGCGGTTGTGTGGGTCCTCTATAGTCGTGTTAACATTATAGCAGGATTGTAGTGTTTGTGTTGCGGGCGTCTATAGTGCGGTTACATATAGCAGATTTGTGTAACGGTTTGTGTTGGGTTCCTATGTCCGGCATTAAGTATACGGGAAGTAGAGGTTTGTGTTGTGGGTTCCTATAGTCTGTTACATTATAGCAGGATGTAGCGGTTGGTGTTGGGCTTCTATAGTGGGTTAACGATTATAGCAGGAGTGTAGAGGTTTGTGTTGGGTCTATAGTGCGGTTACTTATAGCCGGATTGTAGCGGTTTTTGTTGGGTTCCGTATAGCCGGTTACATTATAGCAGGATTCTTGTGGGTGTGTTGGGGTCCTCGATAGTCCGGTTATCTGACTTTATAGAAGGAGTTTGTGCGGTTGGTTGGGTTCTTAGTGCCGTTACATTAATAGAGGTGTATTTGTAGCGGTTGTGTGGGTCCTATAGTGCCGTTAATTATTAGCAGGATGTAGTGGGTGTGTTGGGTTCCTATTCACGGTGACATTATAGCAGGATGTAGCGGTTTAGGTTTGTTGGGTCTACTAGTCTGGTACATTATGCAGGATGGTAGCGCGTTTGGTGTTGGGGTCCTTAAGTGCCGTTACATTTATAGAGGGATTTGTAGGTGGTGTGTTGGGTCCTCTAGTCTGGTTACATATAGCAGGATGTAGTGGTTTGTGTTGGGTTCCTCATATATGCGGTTCATTTACGCAGGATTTGTTTGTGTAGCGGTTTGTGTTGGGTTTCTTAGAGGCTCGGTTACATTATAGCGGATGCTGTAGCGGTTTGTGTTGTGGTTCCTATAGTGCCTGTACATGATACTAAGGATGAGTGGTTTGTGTTGGGTTCTATATTCGGTTACATTAGCAGGATTGTAGCGTTTGTTTTGTTGTTGGGGTCCTATAGTCTGGTTACATTATAGCAGGATTGTAGAGGGTGTTGTTGCGGTTTCCTATCGTGCCGTTACATTTATAGGGAGGTGTAGTGAGTTGTGTTGGGTCCTATAGTCTGGTATAAATTATATGCAGGATGTAGGTGGTTTGTGTGGGTCCTATAGGCGGTTACATTTATAGCAGGAGTCTTAGACGGTTGTGTGGGTTACTATAGTCGAAGGTTACCATTATAGTTAGGATTGTAGCAGGTTGTGTTTGGGTTCCTCATAGTCAGGTTAACATTATAGAGAGGATGTAGTGGTTGTTTGGGTTCTATGGTCACCTTACATTTAGTCGGTAGCTATGTGCCTGGATTTGTAGCGGTTTGTGGTGGGTTCCTATAGTGCGGTGACATTATAGCAGGACTTGCAGTGTAGACGGGTTTGTGTTGGGCTCCTATAGTCCGGTAACATTATAGTAGGACTGTAGCGGAGGTTTGTGTTGGGCTCTATAGTCCGGTTACATTATAGTAGGATTTGTAGCGGTGTTGTGTTGGGTTCCTCCTATAGTTCGGTTACATTATAGAGATGTAGCGCGGGTTTGGTGGGCTCTATAGTACGGGTACTTATAGTAGGAGGTTAGCTGGTTTTTTGGGTTGGGTTTCTACTAGTCCGGTACATATAGCTGGATGTTTAGAGGTTTGTGTGGGTTCCTATTAGTGTCGGAGTTACATTATAGCAGATGATTGTAGAGGTTGTGTTGGGTTCCATATAGTCGGTTACTTATATTATAGCAGGATTGTAGTGGTTTGTGTTGGGTCCTATAGGTGCGGTACATTATAAGCAGGCAGAGAGGTTGTGTGTGGGTTCCTATAGTACTGGTACTTATAGCAGGATGGTAGCGGTTTGTGTTGGGTTCCATAGTCGGTTACATTATAGCAGGATGTAGTGGTGTTTGGGTTGATAGGGCGGTTCTATAGTCGGATTGTAGGTGGGGCCAGTGGTACAGTATACGTAGGATGTTAGGGTTTGGTTGGGTTCCTATTATGTCGGTTACATTATAGGACGTTTCGTAGCGGGTGTTGTTGGGTCCTATGAGTCGCGGTTAATTATAGCAGGATTGTTAGCGGTTTATGTGTGGTGTTCTAAGTGCCGGTTTACCATAATAGCGATTGTATGTAGCGGTTTGTGTTGGGTTCCTATTAGTCGCGTTACATTATAGAGAGGATGGTTTGTAGCGGTTTGGTTGGGTTCACTATAGTGGTGACATATGAAGGAGGTGTATGTGGTAGCGTGGTTTGTGTGGGGGTCATAGTGGGTTACAGTTGATAGACAGGAGTTTTCTTGTATTGTAGCGGTTTGTGTTGGGTCTATCGGGTACTATGCGAGTAGCTGTGGGTTTATCCGATTACAGTATAGCAGCGATTTTTGTGTAGCGGTTGTTTTTGGGTTTCCTATAGTGGGTTACTTATCGCAGGATGTAGAGGTGTGTTGGGTTCCTATAGTTCGGGTTACAATTATAGCAGGATTGTGAGCGGTTTTTGGTTGGGTTCCTATAGTGCGGTACATTTATGACAGGATGTAGTGGTTGTGTTGGGTGAGTGCCTATAGTCCGGTACATTATAGGCGGAGTCTTTGTGTAGCGGTTTTGGTTGGGTTCCTCTGAGTGCGGATTACATTATAGCCGGATTGTAGGTGGTTTTGTTGTGTTGGGTTCCTATACGTCCGGGTTACATATAGCCAGGTGTAGCGGTTTGTGTTGGGGTCCTATTAGTCCGGTTCATTATGCAGATGTCTATAGCGGGTTTTTGTGTTGGGTCCTATTAGTCGTACATTATAGCAGGAGGTAGCGGTTTGTTGGGTTCCTATGTCCAGCGTACATTGTATAGCAGGATGTAGCGGTTTGTGTTGGACGTTCTATAGTGCGGTTCTTTCATTATAGCGGATGGTAGTCGGTTTGTGTGGGGCTTCCTATAGTGCTTTGGTTCATGTATAGCAGGACTATAGCGGTTTGTTGCGTGTGGGTTAACATAGTCCGGTTACATATAGCAGGATGTAGAGGTTGTGTTGGGCTCCTATATGCGGTACATTATAGCAGGAGTATAGCGCGTTGTGTTGGGGTTCTATAGTCGGTACATTATAGCAGGATTCGTTCTCCCTCGCGTTCTTGTATCTGCCGGTATTCCGCCCTCTTGCCCGTCTTCCTTTGTTCTCGTGGTCTTTTCACATATCATACTTTGATTCCTCTCCGTTCCCCCCTTCTAGCTTGTTGTGTGGAGTTTCTTTATCCAGTCTTCACCATATCACCAGTGATTCTGCTACATCTACTCTGTGGGTTTGTGTTGGGTTTCCTATAGTCCGGTTACATATAGCAGGATGTAGCGGGTTGTGTGTTGGGTTCCTCTAGTCGGTAATATAGCAGGATATGTAGTGGTTTGTGGTTGGGTTCAATAGTCGGTTACAGTATAGCCAGGATTGTCGCGGTTTTTGTGTTGGGTTCTATAGTCGCGGTTACATTATAGCAGGATGTATGGTTTGTGTGTGGGTTCTATTAGTGCGGTACAATTATAGCAGGATGGGGTAGCGGTTGGGTTGGGATCCTATAGCCGGTTACATTATAGCAGGATGTAGCGGTTGTTGGTGGGTTCCTATAGTGCGGTTAATCCCCCTTCTATCTATCTTTCATGTTTTTTCTCTCTAGCAGGATGTAGCCGGTTTGGTTGAGTCCTATATGTCGGGTACATTTATAGCAGGATTTTTGTAGCTGTTTGTGTTGGAGTCCTATAGCGGTTACATTATAGCAGGGAGTCTGTACGGTTTGTGTTGGGTTCATATAGTCGGTTACATATAGAGGATTAGGTATGTAGTGGTTTGGTTGGGTTCCTAAGTCGAGGGGTACATTAAGCGATTGTAGCGTTGGATTTGTGTTGGGTTCCTATAGTCCGATTACAATATCAGCAGAGAGTAGGGCGGTTGTGTGTGGGTTTCTATAGTCGAGGTTTAATATTAGCGTGATTGGAGACGCAGGTTTGTGTTGGGGTCCTATAGTCGGTATACTTATAGAGGATGTAGCGGTTTGTGTGTGGATTCCTTAGTGCGGTACATATAGCAGGACTTAGCGGTTTGTGTTGGGCTCTATATCCGTGTACATTATAGAGGATGATGTAGCGGTTGGTGTGGAGTCATATAGTCCGGTCATTATAGCAAGGAGGTAGCGGTTTGTGTTGGGTCCATAGTCCTGGTTACACTTATTAGCAGGATGTTGAGGGTTTGTTTGTGGGTTCTATCGTCCGGTTGACATTATAGCAGGATTGTAGTGGTTTGTGTTGGGTTCCTATGTTTCCGGTACATTATAGCAGGGATGTAGCGGTGTGGTTGGGTTCCTATAGTTGGTTCATATAGCAGTGATTTTGAGGTGTTGTGTTGGGTTTTAGTGTCCGGTTAATTATAGCCAGGAGGTAGACGGTTGTTGTGTGGTTCCTATAGTCTGGTTACATATAGAGGATTTTTGTACGGTTGTGTTGGGGATTCTATAGTACCGGTACTTATAGAGGATGTAGGGTTTGTGTTGGGTTCCTATAGTCTCGGTTCCATTATACTAGGCAGGATGTAGTGGTTTGTGTTGGGGCTCTATAGGCGGTACATTATAGTAGGAAGTAGATGGTAGGTTCTGTGTGCGTGTCTATAGTACGGTGTACATTATAGAAGGAGTTGTTTTTTGTAGGGTTTGTGTTGGCTTCCTATAGTGCGGTTACATTATAGCAGGAGTGTACCGGGTTTGGGTGGGGACTTCATATAGCTGGGTTACATTATTAGCAGGATTGAGGTTGTGTGGGTTGCTTATAGTGCTGGTACATATAGCAGGATTTTGTAGCGTGTGTTGGATTCGTTAGGGTACATGTATGACAGGCGTTAAGGTTGTGGAGGTTCTATCGGTGACATTATAGCAGTGATTTGTAGTGGTTTGTGTTGGGTTCCTATAGTCCGGTTACATTTATAGCGGATTGTAGCGGTTTGTTGTTGGGTTCTAAGTGCCGGTTAATTATAGCAGGATGTAGCGGGTTTTTGTTGTGTTGGGTTCCTGATGTGCCGTTACATTATAGCACGATGAGGGTTGTTCCTATAGTGTCTTACAGTGGTGTGGTTGGGTCCTATTTCCGGTTTACAATTATTGCATAGAGGATGTGTAGCGGTGTGTTGGGTGTCCGTATAGTCTGGTTACATTATAGCAGGATGTAGCGGGGTTTGTGTTGGGTGCCTATGTGCCGTTACATTGTAGCAGGATTGTAGTGGTTGTGGTGGGGTCCTATAGTCTGGTTACCTTATAGCAGGATGTAGTGGTGGTTTGTGTTGGGTTCTATAGTCGGTTACATTTATAGCGGAATTGTAGCGGGTTTTGTTTGGGTTTCTATAGTCCGGTTAATTAATAGCAGGATTTTGAGCGGTTGTGTGGGTCTCCTATAGTGCTGGTTACATTATAGCAGGATTGTAGTGGTTGGGGTGGGTCTGTAGTCCGGTGAATATAGCGGATGTTTTGTAGCGGTTTGTTGGGTTCCTATGTCCGGTTACATATAGCAGATTGTAGTGGTTTGTTGTTGGGGTCCATATTCCGGTTACATTATAGCAGATGTAGCGTTGAGGTTTGTGTTGGGTTCCTATAGTCTGGTTACATATAGCAGGATGTAGCGGTCTTGTGTTGGGTTCCTATAGTGCCGATTACATTATAGCAGGATGTAGTGGTTGTGTTTGGGTTCCTATTAGTCTGGTTACATTATGAGGATGTAGTGGTTTGTGTTGGGTTCACTAGGGCGTAGTTAGGATTTGAACGTTGTGGTTGTTGGTTACATTATAGTAGGATTGTATGCTTAGTTCGTTGTTGGTCTATAGTCCGGTTACATTATAGCAGGATGTATATTGTAGTGTTGTGTTGGGTTCTCTAGTGGTACATTCTAGCTGGAGGTGTAAGGGTTGGTTGGGCGTTCTATAGTCCTGGTTACATTATAAGCCGTGCATACCCCGTGGTTCCTGATAGTTCGGTTATTTTAGTAGAACCGGTTGTGTGTGCGACCTATAGTCACGGTTACATATAGTAGGATTAAATAGAGCGGGTTGTGTGGGTATCTATAGCTGCGGTTACCATTATAGCAGGATTTGTAGCGGTTTGTGGTGGGCTATATTAGTAGGTTACATATAGTAGGATTTGTAGCGTTTGTGTTGGGTTTCTCATAGTCCGGTACATTATAGTGGATGTAGAGGTTGTGTTGGGTTCCTATAGTGCGGTTACATTATAGCGGATGTAGAGTTTGTGTTGGGTTCCTATACGTACGGTTACATTATAGCAGATGTAGAGGTTTGTGTTTTTTTGGGGTTCCTATAGTCCGGTTAATTATAGCAGGATGCTAGCGGTTGCTGTTGGGTTTCCTATAGCCGGTACATTATAGCAGGATTGTAGTGGTTGTGTTGGGTTCCTATAGTGCTGTGGTTACTATATTATACGTCAGGAATTGTAGCGGTTGTGTTGGGTTCCTATAGTGGTTAATTATAGTAGATGTAGCGTTTTGTGGTTGTTCTATGGTCCGGTTTACATTATAGCAGGATTTGTGCGGTTTGTTTGTGTTCCTATAGTGGGGTTACATTATAGCAGGAATTGTAGCGGTTGGTGTTGGGGTCCATTAGTCCGGTTACAGTTATGCATGATGTATCAGGTTTGTGATGGGTTCCTATAGTCCGGTTACATTATAGCAGGATTGTTAGCGGTTTGTGTTGGGTTCCTATGAGTCCGGGTTACAGGTATAGCAGGATTGTAGAGCGGTTTGGTTTTGGGTCCTATAGTGCGGTTACCAGTTTATAGCAGGATTTGTAGCGGTTTGGTTGGCATCCCTTATTAAAGTCCGGTTACATTATAGCAGGATTGTAGCGGGTTTTTGTGTGGGTCTATAGTGGGTCGCGGTTACATTTATAGCAGGATGTAGAGGTTGTGTTGGGTTCCATATAGTCCGGTACATTATAGAGGATGTTGTAGCGGTTTGGTGGGTCCATAGTGCGGTTACATTTATAGCAAGGATTGTAGTGGTTTTGGTGTGGGCTATAGTCCGGGGGGTTTTTTTTAAAACAATATAGAAGGATGTAGCGGTTTGTGTTGGGTTCCTATAGTGCGGTTAATTATGCAGGATGTAGTGTATGTTGTTGGGTTCTTATAGGTCGGTTACATTATAGCCGGAGTGTGCGGTTTGTGTTGGGGGCTATAGTCCGGTTAACATATGCAGGATGTAGCGTTTGTGTTGGGTTCTTAGTCGGTTACATTAAAGCAGGAGTATGGTTGTGTGGGCTCTATAGTCCGGTTAATTATAGCAGGATGTAGTGCCGGATGTAGCAGTTTTGTTGGGCTCTATAGTCCGGTACATTATAAGCGGATTGTAAAGGCGGCGTTGTGTTGGTTCCTATAGGTCCGGTTCATTATAGCAGATTTGTAGCGGTTTGTGGGTTGGTGTTCCTATAGTCGGTTACTTATAGCAGGATTGTAGCGGTTTTGTGTTGGGTTCCTATAGTGCGGGTTACATTATAGCAGGATATAGCGGTTTGTGTGGGTTACTATAGCCGGTTACATTAGTAGCAGGAGTTGACGGTTTGTGTTGGGTTCATATAGTAGGTTAATTATAGAGGTATTTATGTTAGCGGTTGTGTGGGTTCCTATAGTGACGGTGGTTACATTATAGTAGGATGTAGCGGTTTGGTGTGGTTCTGGGATGTGGCGATGCTCTTCATTATCTGGGGCGCTGGATCCTCTCAGAATATAGTGGGGGAAGAAGTTATCCCGTATACGCGCACTCACCATCAAATGTAGCAGGGATCCATTCTGCCGGGGAGAAGCCTGTACACCTATTTATTTCTAATTACTACCAAACGTATTTGGGACATTTTACTGCGCTATGTGCTCTTTAGCTGGCGGTAGTTATAGAGCGTCTCGATGGTGCACACCCATGAACAGAATACTGGGGCTTAATAATCTAATGTAATGAATATCTGCAGCTCCGATTTTCCATGTTGCTTTCTGATACGAGAATTCTGAGACTGAAATTGACACAGAGAGTCTCCAGTCCGGATATTCCTGATGATATCATGAGGGGGAATGGCCCCCACTACTGGAACATTTAAAGGGGCATTTCTATATAGGAGGTCAGGTGGTATACATGAGACAGTTCTACTACATTAAAGGGGCGAAGGTTCAAGGTTGTATTTATTACTACAGAATCAATTGACAGACGGGTCGCCAACCACAGACCTCCTCAATCCCCAGAAAGGGATTCTGAGTTGATTAACGAAACTGGGCTAATTTGACGGGAACCTGTCAGCGAGGTGTGGACATGAGTGTAATGCTGCCAGTGTGGGATTTGTCCCTGGAAAGATGTAACTACGATTATATAGTATACCTCTAAACGTGCTGTTGTTAGAAGTAGCAGGACTGTGATGTTGATTATATCAGAATTGTATCTTCTCAAGTGCACTTGACCATGTATTACACGCTGTGCTGTGCTCTCTGCAGCCAGAGTCAGAATATTGTACCCATCCAGATGTGTAATCAGAGCTTGTGTATGTTGTTATTAGCCAAGCGCAAGGACTGTGATGAGGAATTATATTCCAGGATGTATCTTTCCAAGTACACTGAGTGTGGTCCTTAAACTGCTGGTGCTCTGTGGCTCTCTCAGCCAGAGTCAGATAGGTCCCATCGAAGATGTGTAATAAGACCTGTGGTATGTTTGTTAGTAGCAGCAGGGACTGTGACGCTATGGAATTATTTACCCGGATTGTATCTTCTCCAAGTACACTGAGGTGTGTATCTACACTGCTGTGCTCTATGCCGCTTCTGCGAGCCAGAGTTCAGATATGGTCTGGGGAGATGAGTACGGCCGTCCGGGTTACAAACAAGATAGGGGTCTGTAGGTTTTTTCTTAAGTTGAGTTGTATGAAGTCGGAAACTGTAGATTTTATTCACTTGTAATACCCAGCAGATTTGGTTTTTGGTTTCTGTGACAATGTGGATTTTAAAAATGGGGTTGGTTCTCATAAGAAACCAGGATTAACAAACTAAAGTTCATATCAGACGCCTGTGATAAACTGTTACAGCGATTATTGTAGCCTGAGTACTAAGTACAATAATACCATATCCAGAGGTCCGTTGTAAACTAGGGGTCGTATGTTAATCGAGGGTGTTCTAAGTAGGGGACGCACTGTATCACGACCTTTATGTATGTTGTGGCTTTCTTAAATGCATGGGGTGTTCTTCACACTCAGTGCTCGGTTTCTCGTCAGCCACCTGATTAGAGGCTGAGGGATGTTTTCTTACAGTGGTATCCCATGAAGACTGATTCATATATATACTACAGGAGAACAAAATAACAAAACAATTCTCTAATTCACTGGATAGTTTAACAAAAATACAGCATACAATTCCAACCTGTCTTCACGGGTTCCTTGGTGTACACAATTTGGTTGACCCTGGATATGATGGATATTTACAGGATATGGTAAATCTTCTGAGTATGTTGGATTCTTCTCATGAATAGCTTCTCCTGCTGCACACTGCAGTGCTCTCTGCCTCTTGCCGCCTGCAATATAGGTACAGTCTCAGACACAGGCAAGCAGATTTACTCTACAAGCTAACAGACAGATAAGATCTTATAGCGGAGCTGGACTCGTGTGTGCTATAGGTGAGTTATCAGAGCTGATGTGTGTCATGTGTGTTATATCCCTCTTATGGCTTCAGGATCTTGATCTGTCTCATCTCTCTTTCTATGTGTCAGATACTAGTACAATGTTCAGAAGCTAAATGAAAGTGTAGATAAACTCTGACATGATAATCTAAGCACATTGTCAGCCACAGCATCTCATAGCAAAGAGGGATCATGAAGGTCCCCGCTCACACTTGCTAGTGATAGGCGCTAAAACAACAATACAACTGAGCTACAATCACAAAGTAAAGGGTTAAAAATTATCTTTATTGTGTAAAACATCACTAGGGGAGTAATATTTGAGTACCTTCTCATGGAAAAAACCTTTAAGTGCTCTGGGGATGTGCCTACACACTCATGTGATTTATCTCATCTGCATTAATAGTCCATATCTCCTTCTCGTACTGTGGCGGCTTTTGGATTAAAGCCATAGAGTCAGGTGAGAGAGGGGGAGGGGGATGAGGAACCGTTCAATCCAGAAAGTAAGCGCACAGCATTGTGAGGATACACCTCACAGGACATGCCAGAAGAAGCTATGAATGCATATTTTACGTCCTGCTGCCACCAAACAACATACACAAAGGTCTTCTCCAGGGACAACACCTAACACTGGCTTGCAGAGGAGCACAGAGCACAGCAGTGTGAGGACACAACTCAGTGCACTCAAGCTACAATCATGGAATATAAATCCATAGTTCTCTGCATACAGCTACTAACAACATACACAAAGGTCTGATTACACATCTCTCCAGGGACAATACCCAACACTGGCTGCAGTCACACCTGCTGACAGGTCCCCTTTAAAGAATCTGCATGATTACCCTGCCCCTTTAATAAAAGTGGCTACTTTCAGTTCCTCTAAAAGAGAGCAATAATTATTTTACTTGTCAAAAGTGTCTCAGTTTTTCTGACATATTCCAAGATTTTCTAACAATTCCAGAAAAAAAATTATTGGACATGGACAGATTTACTTACCCAGTCCGTTCGCGATCTAGCAGCGCATTCTCCGCACGGATTCGGGGTCCGGACGGGATTTATGAAGGGTAGTTCCTCCGACGTCCACCAGGTGGCGCTGCTGCCTGCGCTGAAAAAGCATCTCAATGCGACGGAATACACCGAGCTGGACCAGGTGAAGGTAAGCGTCCCACAAGCGACACATTTTCGGTTTTAAATGCGGAGGTTTTTCCGAATAGTGGGCCACAATCGATAGCGTGCGGCAAAATCCCGGGCAATTAGGTAAATCGGCATAAATCGAAATATAGGGGTAACACGTCGGGAGGAAAACGCGAATCGGGGCCTTAGTAAAGACCCCAGTGTTTATTAAAAAAAACGTTGCCACTCGTGCAGCTTCGGCTCGATGTAGAATACGTTTTACGGTAAGCTGTAAAGCGAGAGATTGTGATTATCCCGAATTGTCTGTGTGGCCACTAGTGGCAGCAAACTGTGAAAGCAGCAAAGTATAGAAAAAAATCCCCGGAAAATCCATAAGTCACCTTTTTTTTTTTTTTTTTTTGTTATTTTTTTTACAGATTTGAATGAAAAACAATTCTTCTTTCCTGGAAAAAGTTCGGCAGCCTCCAACAGAGGAGATGCAGAAAATACAATTATCCTCGACTTTCATCACTAGAGTAAACAACTGGCGACACGCGCGGGCGAATGGTTTTTTTTTTTTTTTTCGCTGAACTTCATTTTCATATATTTAGAATGAGCAGGACGGCGTCGGAATTGAAGCTCCGACCTTCAGAGAGACGGCGGATGACTAAGAAGAAGCAAATCAAATCGTATATAGCGGATCGAGGCTTTGATCACGTCCTGCTCTCGTGTCCCTCCAGCAGTAGATAAGAGCATTCATGTCGTGCACGCGAAAACATGCAGAAATAAGCAGTAGGACCCTATATACTCCACGTATTAAAGGAACGCGAGTGTCCAGCGCATACACACGCGCCTACAGGATTAGGACTAGGACCTCAAGTGTAGCCAACATTGTAACACTGATAAGTGCAAATCCAACTTCTATTATTCCAACAATAGCTCTAATCCAGGGATGTGCGCGCTCCCTCCCGCCTCCAGGGGGAATTCATTTTAGCTATTTTTATATATTACATCCCCCTTCCCCCCTACTGAGATCCTTTACATTCAGCCCTTCTATAATCCAAATTATGTGATTCTCCGACTGGAATTCCAAATGTACTGAATTATTATCCGTGACAAGGCACCGAATCATGATTACGGAGTTGAATTGTAGATGGTCTAAGTGTGGGACTAAGGGCTCGCTGCGGGACTGAGGCTATAGAGGGGACTAGAGGGATAGATGTGGGACTAGAGGGCTATACGATGGGGCACTAGGGGCTATAGACGCGGGACTAGAGGGCTTATAGACGCGGGGACTAGAGGGCTATAGAGGGGGACTAGAGGACTATAGATGGGGGATAGCGGGGGCTATAGAGTGTGGGACTAGAGGGCTATGATGGGACTAGAGGGCTATAGATGCGGGACTAGAGGCTATGGAGCGGGACTAGAGGTTGTGATGGGACTAGAGGGCCTGGAGGTGGGACTAGAGGGCCATGGATGTGGGACTAGAGAGCCATGGATGTGGGACTAGAGGGCCATGGTGTGGGGACTGAGGGCATGGATGTGGGACTAGAGGGCCATGGAGTGGGACTAGAGGGCATGGATGTGGGGGACTAGAGGGGCCATGGGATGTGGGACTAGAGGGCCATGGACTGTGGGATAGAGGGCCCTGGATGTTGGGGACTAGAGGGCCATGGATGTGGGACTAGAGGGCCATGGATGTGGGACTAGAGGCCATGGATGTGGGACTAGAGGGGCCAGGATGTGGACTAGAGGGCCCGATGGGGGATAGAGGGCCATGGATGTGGGACAGCGGGCCATGGATGTGGGACTAGAGGGGCTAGTAGATGTTCGGGACTAGAGGGATATAGATGCGGGACTAGAGGGCTATAGATGCGGGATAGAGGGCATGGATGCGGGACTAGAGAGTGCAGATGTGGGGACTAGAGGGCTATAGAGGGGATAGAGGGCTTGGATGTGGGGATTAGAGGGCATGGATGTGGATTAGAGGGCCATGGATGTGGATTAGAGGGCCATGGATGTGGGATAGAGGCATGGATGCGGGACTAGAGGGCCATGGATGCGGGACTAGAGGGCCATGGATGCGGGGACTAGAGGGCCATGGATGCGGGACTAGAGGGCCATGGATGCGGGACTAGAGGGCCATGGATGCGGGACTAGAGGGCATGGATGCGGGACTAGAGGGCCATGGATGAGGGATGAGAGGGCATGGATGCGGGAATAGAGGGCCATGGATGCGGACTAGAGGGCCATGGAATGCGGGGACTAGAGGGCCATGGATGCGGGACTAGAGGGCCATGGATGCGGGAATAGAGGCGCCATGGATGCGGGACAAACAGCTACAGCTGCAAAGGTCTGCCACCTGCTGGTTGCATTCATTCTTATAATCAGGTGCGCTTATACCAAAAATACGGGTATAATAGATATATCTCAGGATAGGAAGAAGCCAGCAGCATGATACAGGTATGTTGGAATATATCAACGTCTCTCTCCAGATCTTCGCCACTCCTATGTCATGCGATCTGCTTCCAGCCAATGCCTGGCGATTAGTTTTCGCACGTGATACAGAATTTTTGCTACTGCCAGTTGTTCATTCTAAGCAAATCAAGACTCCGATACACACATACTAAAATCCAAACCTGTGAGTCACAGGGACCTGATCCCGATAACCTCTCCCAGTAGCCTCAACGCTGTCTCCCACAGCAGGCTCAGCTCCCATCAATCCAGAAATAGTACCTGGGCAGTGAGTAGGAGTTCTCCCGTACCCCCATAGTAGAGTAAAGGTTGGGAGACATAATTGTGTTTTCAGGTAACACTGTATAAAGTGCTGTTGCAAGTAACTGTTGCAACTGTAAGTGAGTGTGGATTTTTAGCTGGCGGTGTGTGGGTACCTGACGTAGAACTGGTACTACAGCGCAGGATCCTCTCACATTTATAAGGAGGGAGCGTATGGTAATAGTTTCGAGACCAGACGTGGCCAGCCGAGATCATGCAGTCTGGACCAATGGAGAAGACACTTCACCTGCTAGATTCCACTTCTACCTGCGTCTGATCAGTCCTGGAGTAACTGATAACCCTTTAAGGCACAGACACTATTTTGTACATCATATGGTTAACAATAATAAAAGGTAAAGTCTGGCGCTGGAAATGGGAGGGGTGCAAGATATTTCTTTTGGGGTCCTCGAATCCCTGGTGGCCAGCTTTCCACATTAAGGAGGATTGAAGTTTTGGAGTCACTATGAGGGTTGTCATGGTGCAGAGTTGGGTATTTTATGGAGTGCACCTTGAACACACATAGTTCTCCTCATTGTGCTGCTTTGTCTCCTGTCATGGAGTCTCCTCATAAAACCTCCACAAATGTCCGTGACCGGAGCCATCACGTCTATTCAGCTGCAATGAATGCGTCAGAAATAACACGTGGGCTTTATATATAGAAGCTTAAAGAAAAATCTACATGGACTTGTTCCAGGTCTTCCTGCTCCCATTTCTGACAGACCTTGAAAGACTCTGAAACAAAAACCCGGTACGATGTGTGACACGAGACTGCGAACGCCATATAAACGCAGAGCGGGGGGGATGAGCGGAGAGATGTAGTGGAAGTAGAGAATAGGGCAGAAGAATGGACCTGTTACTGCATTACTATTACACCCTCAGTGTATGGGGCTTGTACTGTGATGACCCCAAAGGTTCTAGAACCCAGGACCTCAACCAATCAGCCATCGGTTCTGCACAGCGGAGGGAGCTAGAAGAAGAAAGTTCTGTGCATTAGGTATTAGGCCATGAACCATTGGCTCAGCGTTCGTTCATGTGAAGGCTCCTACGTCTAAGGAACTCCAAACCCATGGATGGGCAGAGAATGTTGACGAAAGTATCAGAACTCAAAGTGATTCCTCTATGACATGGACTCTAGACCGTAGACCATAATCACCGGAAATTATCTATAGGGATAGTGCCCCTTAAGAAACCCAAAAAATATCTATCACAATGGATTACTTACCCGGTCCTGTCGCGATCCCGCGGCGCGTTCTCCAACGTGGATTCGGGTTCTGCCGGGATTCACTAAGGTCGTGCACCCGATATCCAGCAGGTGTCGCTGCTGCTCTGAGGTCCGCCGGAGTTCACCTGCTTCTTCCCGGTGCATCTAAGTGCTTGATCTTGCAACACATTTCGTTTTTTAAATTCTGCGTTTTCCATTGCGTCCCCCATGACGGCCCCACTTGGAGGATGACCCCTTGACCTCTGTAGGGACAGGAAGCAGAGAAGTTAAATACCCCACCCCCGGCATCCATACTCCAGTGTCTTCCTGTCCCTACACAGGGCAGGTTGTAGAGAAGATCTCTCCTCTGATCCTTCCATCCAAGAGGGACAGTGAGAGGGGAGCATGTGTGGCGCGAGGATCCTCCTCTTACCCCTCCGGTCCAGGACAGCGATCGGTGCATACGACCCTTCCCTTGTCGGCATGTTGGGGCCGGTAGTTCCGGCTCTGTCCGCGACCCCGTGAGGTTAACGACACCCGGACTTCAACAAAATGGCGGCGGCGTGCCTGACACGGCCGCCAGTGACAACTTCCGGTGGCGCACCGGAAGTGAGGTAATCTGTCGCACGGTCCGGAAACAGGCGCGTGGAGCGGTAAGATTTAAAGCTGGCGGGGACGCACAATGATCTGAGGTCTAATGCTCCTGTATCCCGGCGCACCATATCCTCCACTGCGGTCTATTAAGGTATTTTCATTGTAAACTCGGCCTGAGACATTTAACATGCAATGACTCAGTATTATATATGGGCTGTATATTTTTCAGGCACCACTCTATTGGGCCAAAAATTTGCCTTACCTCACGATCTTGTGTGTCCAAGGCAAGTATGAACAGCAGTCCATTATATATATATATATATAACGTTTATTTGAAATATGCTAATATATATATGTGTACACATAGGTGCCGTTTTTTTTTTACCATTGGCAACGTGGAATCCTGTACTATGGATGCTGTGTCTATAGATCCCCCGCCTATAGCTCCTGTGAGTGGTTTCGGGGTATCTAAGTGTTACTGTGGGTCATATCCTAACATACACAAATTTAATTATGCCTAAGATTTAGTATTACTATTCTTAGATAGTGACACTGTTCTCCTTCTCTGTTGGTAGGAACCGAAAGAGAAGGAGAAGCATAGAGAATCAAAAGATCCACCTCCCAAAGATGCGGGGAAAAGAAAAATTGCCTCCCGTCGATGCAACATGTGCTTTTATAAATTGTCTAACGATTATAAAAAAGCAGTTTGCAAGGACTGTATTGATAGCCTCTTGAAAGAGGAAAAGTCATCCTTTATGGACGAAATGAGGACTTTTATAAAAGGGGAGGTTCTTCGAAGGATCCCTTCTTCAAGGGAAATGGCCTCTATCCATACAAAAACGTTCTTCCAATTACCGGGAGTTGAGAGCAGTGTGGGAAGCCATGAAAGTCAGCGGAGATCTAATGAAATCCCATCATTTAAGAATATACTCAGACAATATCACCACAGTGGCATATCTACGCCACCAGGGGGGCACAAAGAATTTGGATCTTCTTCTTCTATCAGAAAAGATCTTCAGTTGGTCAGAACAGAACATATTATCCCTATCTGCAGTCCATCTGAAAGGAGAAGAAAACACGGTAGCAGACTACCTGAGCAGGAAGACCATCAACCAGAACGAATGGTGCCTGAACAACGAGATCTTCAAACATCTAACCCTAAAATGGGGTGTTCCAAAAATAGATCTATTCGCAACCCGCACAAATGCGAAGACAAAGTTTTTCTTCTCGCTAGACAATTCAACACCTATGAGCCAACTAGATGCGTTCAGACATCCCTGGAATGCGACACTGATGTATGCCTTCCCACCAATACCAGTAATCTCCAGAGTGATTCAGAAGATCCAAAGAGAGAAGGCAAAAGTAATCCTCGTAGTGCCCTACTGGCCAAAGAAGGTATGGTTTCCATCACTCAGGAGGCTATCTCTGGAAGAGCCTATTCACCTCCCTCCTCGTGCGGACCTACTATTCCAGGGACCACTTCTGCATCCAAATCCCCAGGCTCTCCAATTATCAGCATGGATCCTGAAAGGTTCTGTCGAAATCCGAAAACTCCGAAGGAAGAAGAATGGCACTCTCTGGATGTCAGAAGGATTCTTCTCTTCTACCTAGAAACAACAAGGCAATGTAATCTGTTATGTCTCCAAGTGGGGCCGTCATGGGGGACGCAATGGAAAATGGGAATTATTCTCACCGTTAATTCGGTTTCCATTAGTCCACCATGACGGCCCATATATATTCCCACCCATGTATATTATACTGTACTTATGGAAAAATTGTGTGTGATTTAACATACAATAATAGAGTTGCATCCGCTGCCGGTGTAGTTATTTGGTAGTCACTGGAGTATGGATGCCGGGGGTGGGGTATTTAACTTCTCTGCTTCCCCCCCCACCTCAGTAATAATTCTACTACCGATTGTATATATGATTCATATACTGCAGATCACAAAGGTTCTGGGGAGCCGATTGAATAAGGTTCTTCCATCCATAGTCCACAGGGATGGGTCTGGTTTCTTCATCGGGTGGGGATGGACAAGCAGAAGGACTGGGCGTTGGTCTCGAGGGTAATTATATCCTTTGGCTCTGATGTAGGTTGGATCATGTTATATATGTAATATCTCTTATTTGTATCCATGTAGTATCGTGTTTACCTTATATTGAATACCTGGAGCAGCTGCGCTCCTCTTAGGTAGCTGTCGGTGTTGTGTATTGTGCACCAGTGTGCCTTTTAGGTGTTTTTAAGGTTTCTTATATGATTTTGGCTACACATCCTATCTCTTTGTACTATTTACGTTGTTTCTGAGGATGGTATTATTTTCTGTGGACTATTAGGACCCACCAGTGTTGTATTCAGGCCTTGGTATCACGCGGCCATGACCTTTGACTCCATTGAATGGAAGTTTCGGGGGTTCTTGGTAGGATGGGATTTGGCCTGGACTTTCAGAACAGGATGTCCATTATATACCAGTTCATGTGTCTCCCATAATGGGACTTGCTTGGCACAGTTTGGCTTGGTTTGGGGCACTCGTCAGAGGAACGTGGCTGTGATGCCGTGTTCTGACACAATGGGGCAGATTTACGTACCCGGTCCAGTCACGATCCAGCGGCGTGTTGTCTGACGCTGATCTGGGTTCTGTCATGCGCCGATATCCAGCAGGTGTCGCTGCTGCGCTGAGGTACGCTGGACTTCACCTACACCGTCCCGGTGTATGTAAGTGCTATCCTTGCGACACAAATTTTTTTTAAATTCCACAGTTTTCCATTGCGTCCCCCATGACGGCCCCACTTGGAGGATGACCCCTTGACCTCTGTAGGGACAGGAAGCAGAGAAGTTAAATACCCCATCCCCGGCATCCATACTCCAGTGTCTTCCTGTCCCTACACAGGGCAGGTTGTAGAGAAGATCTCTCCTCTGATCCTTCCATCCAAGAGGGACAGTGAGAGGGGAGCATGTGTGGCGCGGGGATCCTCCTCTTACCCCTCCGGTCCAGGACAGCGATCGGTGCATACGACCCTTCCCTTGTCGGCATGTTAGGGCCGGTAGTTCCGGCTCTGTCCGCGACCCCGTGAGGTTAACGACACCCGGACTTCAACAAAATGGCGGCGGCGTGCCTGACACGGCCGCCAGTGACAACTTCCGGTGGCGCACCGGAAGTGAGGTAATCTGTCGCACGGTCCGGAAACAGGCGCGTGGAGCGGTAAGATTTAAAGCTGGCGGGGACGCACAATGATCTGAGGTCTAATGCTCCTGTATCCCGGCGCACCATATCCTCCACTGCGGTCTATTAAGGTATTTTCATTGTGAACTCGGACTGAGACATTTTATATGCTATGACCCAGTATTATATATGGGCTGTATATTTTTCAGGCACCACCATTTTGGGCCAAAATATTGCCTTACCTCACGATCTTGTGTGTTCAAGGCAAGTATGAACAGTAGTCCAATATATATATATATATGACGTTTATTTTGAAATATGCTAATATATATATGTGTACACATAGGTGCCGTTTTTTTACCATTGGCAACGCGGAATCTTGTACTATGGATGCTGTGTCTATAGATCCCCCGCCTATAGCTCCTGTGAGTGGTTTCGGGGTATCTAAGTGTTACTGTGGGTCATATCCTAACATACACAAATTTATTTATGTCTAAAAAGATTAGTATTACTATTCTTAGATAGTGACACTGTTCTCCTTCTCTGTTGGTAGGAACCGAAAGAGAAGGAGAAGCATAAGGATCCACCTCCCAAAGACGCGGGGAAAAGTAAAATTACCTCCCGTCGATGCAACATGTGCCTTTACAAATTGTCTGCCGATTATAAAAAAGCAGTTTGCAAGGACTGTATTGATAGCCTCTTGAAAGAGGAAAAGTCATCATTTATGGACGAAATGAGGACTTTTATAAAAGGGGAGGTTCAGTGTTCTTTAGCTTCATCCCTAGCTAACCTAATACCGCAGGAACCTGTACAAAATGTATTATGAGGTTCTGCAGCAACTGAGGTGTGTACTATGATGTTCTGCAGCAGCTGAGAAGTGTATTATGTGGTCCTGAAATAGCTGAGGGGTCTATTATGTGGTTCTGCAGCAGCTGAGGTGTGTATTATGAGGTTCTGTAGCAGCTGAGGTGTGTATTATGAGGTTCTGTAGCAGCTGAGGTGTGTATTATAAGGTTCTGTAGCAGCTGAGGTGTGTATTATGAGGTTCTGCAGCAACTGAGCTGTGTATTATTAGGTTTCACTGCAGATGCGTGTGAATTATGAGGTTCCGCATCAGCTGAAGTATGTAATTAGTGCAGTAATGTGACCATAGCTGTACTATAAGGAAAGAAATAAGAATCACTTCCTTGTGGATGACTTGGGGAAGACCAAAATGCCAAATATCCCCTAAAGCAAACAGGATTTTGTGTGCTGAAATCCCCTTCCATCCTTCCCATGTTATACCTGCTCTCCCCACTTTCTGCATGAGCAGTATCAAACAAATTGGGGGTCATTTACTAAGTGGACGATTTGCGTTTTCCCGACGTGTTACCCAAATATTTCCGATTTGCACCGATTTTCCCTGTATTGCCCCGAGTTTTTGGCGCACGCGATCGGATTTTGGCAGATCGGCGCTGGCATGCACGCGACGGAAATCGGGGGGCGTGGCCGAACGAAAACCCGACGGATTCGGAAAAAAACGCAGCATTTAAAAAACCGAAAGTGTCGCAGAGCTTGCACTTACCTTCATCCAGGATAGGCCGGTGTATTTGAGTGCGTTCCGATGCTTTTCAGCGCAGCAGCGTCACCTGGTGGACGTCGGAGGAACTACCTTAATGAATCCCGGCCGGACCCGAATCCACCGCAGAGAACGCGCCGCTGGATCGCGAACGGACCGGGTAAGTAAATCTGCCCCATTGACAGTAAGAGGATCAGGGGTTAATGTTTCCTGTAATATCCTCGATGTTCTGATGATGAAAATGCAAAAATTGTTCTTTTTGTGTCTACAGCTCCTACACAGACATGTGTATCCATGGTAACAGACTACAAAGAACCCTACGCAGTCTGGTCCTGCAGTCATTATTCATTCTCCATTCTTCTTCCTTTTACTAGGATATAGTTGATCCATATGTTTAAAAAAAATGGAGAATTACAATATGACTACTCCATGACTGCAATGGGTTTGTTTGTATTCCGTTACCCAGGAGACACATAGGTATGCACAGGAATAAACATATTGGCCACTAGAGGAAGCTACAGCAAGTGGAAGAACAGCCCAGTTCTCCTATTCACTTGAATGAGAGCTGATCTGCAGTTACTCATATTGGCCACTACACAGAGGATGGAGTTATTTTTCCCTTGTGGGCAGAGCATAGGTAGTTGGAATTACCTGATCTGTGGGTGTCACTGATACCAAATTGATGACCAATCCTATGACTAATTCTATGTATCTATGTGAGCGATAACCCCCTACAATCTAAAAATGATGGGTGATGGCCCCCTAAGCTTTCATATCTAAGCATCTGGATCACTTCTTGATGTCCCCTAGGTCTACAGCTCTGCATTGCTTTCGGGCATTGACATTGGCTTTTCTCCTACACCAACAGTCTTTATCCGATGAAGACCTCATCAGAACACCACCACCTGACATACGACACTGCAGGCTTTACTTGGACCTTCTTGTCCATACAATTCATGGATTTATGGAGTTCATGCCCTCATGATTTCTAAATATACTGCATGTTATTTTTAGTTTTCTCCACATAAAAGCAGATTACTTTTGTCCATTGGGACTAGAACACAAAACTGAAGAAGGTGGAATTTTAGGTTTCTTACATGACCTTTTACAAGTGCTCTTGATAGGAACCAACAACTTTAGTACCGTCCATAAGAACATGACTAAGCTGGGTGAAATAAGTTGTGCCAACTGTGATTAAACTGCAGTACCAGATACAACCACACTCATGGATGTCACTGTAACAGGTTCTTCTGCCTAGTTCCATTGACCATGAGGATCTACTAGGCTTGGTCATCATAAGGCTCTCCTAGGCTTGGTCATCCTGAGGATCTCCAATGCTTGGTCATCATGAGGATGTCCAAGGCTTGTTCATCATGAGGATCTCCGGGGGTGGGGATTTAACTTCTCTGCTTCCTGTCCCTACAGAGGTCAAGGGGTCATCCTCCAAGTGGGGCCGTCATGGTGGACTAATGGAAACCGAATTAACGGTGAGAATAATTCCCTTTTTTTTTTTGGCCCATAGCAACCATGGTTTCCAGCTCTCTAAAACTTCAGCACAGTACATGAGGGGGCAGCTTGAAGACTTGGAGGCTCTCTCCCCTCCTGCCATTTCCTGCTGTGGAGTGTGAGGGAATGGGGGAGATGGGTTGTGATCGTTCTGCATCTTGTGTCTGTGTGGATTATTTGTTTATATATAAGTGTAGGGAAAGCTGAGGGAGAGATAAGAGTGCAGTTGTTACTACATTAGTTAGGGCTCCTGTCAGAACATGAGTGCTGGAGCACTGAGCCATGAGGTAAACAGCTGAGAGCAGAGAGAGAGAGGGGGGTGTCACATGTACAGTCTCCTCTGTAGTCTGGCTCAGTGAAGATGGAATGTGCCTAGCAACAGCCATCTTAGGAGTTACTGACAACAGGGGGAAGGCTGCAGAATAGAGGATGGGGCAAGATTTGGGTAACTAATCCAATTGCAAAAGGGCTTAAAATTGCCAGCCCTGCAACATATCAAAAGTTGAAATGATGGTTACTCTTGAAACCCATTACCCAATATTATTGAATTGCCATTACATTCAAAATATTCCTAACATTCAGCAGTGTACGACTTACGAGTTTTAAAATTCTTTTTGTTGATTCTATAGTATTACCGTATATACCCGAGTATAAGCCGACCCGAGTATAAGTTGAGACGACCCCCCCCCCAGAAATCGGCCGCCAGCCCCCTGTAGTATACAGTCATCCCCCTACAGTACACAGCCAGCCCAGCTTGCCCCCAGTAGTATGCAGCCAGCCCCCAGTAGTATGCAGCCTGCCCAGAATTTAAAAAAATAATAAACTTATATACTCTCCCTCCGGTGGTCCCATCTTCTGGCTTCTCGGCTCCTCTTATGTCACATCACGCTGGGCGCCGCCATTGTTCTCTCCGGGGCGGCAGGCGCATAGTATGATGCGTCGCTGCTGGCGGCATACTAGGCGCCGCCCGGGAGAGAATAATGGGGGTGCCCAGCACGATCTTACAGAAGAGCCGGGAAGCCAGAAGACGAGTCGCGCGGACATCGGGGGAGCAGCGCTGCACATTGGGGCCACCGGATGGTGAGTATATAAGTTTATTATTTTTTAAGCCCATTGACTTAAGTATTGACTCGGGGTTGTCATGGTGCAGAGTTGGGTATTTTATGGAGTGCACCTTGAATACACACATAATTCTCCTCATTGTGCTGCTTTGTCTCCTGTCATGGAGTCTCCTCATAAAACCTCCACAAACGTCCGTGACCGGAGCCTAACCCCGTATCACGTCTATTCAGCTGCAATGAATGCGTGAGAAATAACACGTGGGCTTTATATATAGAAGGTTAAATAAAAATCTACATGGACTTGTTCCAGGTCTTCCTGCGCCCGTTTCTGACAGACCTTGAAAGACTCTGAAACAAAAACCAGGTACGATGTGTGACACGAGACTGCGAACGCCATATAAACGCAGAGCGGGGGAGACGAGCGAAGAGATGTAGTGGAAGTAGAGAATAGGGCAGAAGAATGGACCTGTTACTGCATTACTATTACACCCTCAGTGTATGGGGCTTGTACTGTGATGACCCCAAAGGTTCTAGAACCCAGGACCTCAACCAATCAGCCATCGGTTCTGCACAGCGGATGGAGCTAGAAGAAGAAAGTTCTGTGCATTAGGTAGCCATGAGTCATTGACTCAGCGTTCGTTCACGTGAAGGCTCCTACGTCTAAGGAACTCCAAACCCATGGATGGGCAGAGTATGTTGATGAAGGTATCAGAACTCAAAGTGATTCCTCAATGACATGGACCCTAGGCCGTAGACCATAATCACCGGAAATGATCTATAGGGATTGTGCCCCTTAAGAAACCCAAGAAATATCTATCACAATGGGGCTCATTTACTTACCCGGTCCAGTCGCGATCCCGCAGAGCGTTCTCCAACGTGGATTCGGGTTCTGCCGGGATTCACTAAGGTCGTGCACCCGATATCCAGCAGGTGTCGCTGCTGCTCTGAGGTCCGCCGGAGTTCACCTGCTTTTTCCCGGTGCATGTAAGTGCATGATCTTGCAACACATTTTTTGTTTTTTAAAGTCCGGGGTTTTTCCGATTCCATCGGGTTGTCAGAAGGCCACACCCCCCAATTTCTGTCGTGTGAAAGCCGGCACGATTGCACCAAAATCCGATCGCGTGCGCCAAAATCCCGGCGGAATGCGGTGCAAAACGGGAAAATTCGGGAAACCCGACAAAAGTGCGGCCGCGGAGCCCTTAGTAAATGAGTCCAAAAATGTGTCCTAGAAGCATAGCCATGGCCCTGCCAATTGTAAGATAACTGGCTTTCTATTGCTGTATGTAAGATAACTAGATGTAGAAGGAACCCCCGCCCCACTCTTGGTGTTGGGTATTAAAGCCCCTGTTTTGCTGCTGTCATGAGCTCTGTCAAAACTGCAGCCAATCACTGACTGAGATCAGTGAATGAGGTCACTGTTGAGGTCAGCTATTCGTTTTAGTCTTGACCTGCCCAGAAGAGAACATGACAGCAACAAGGGCTTCAATAGCCAACACCAAGAGTGGGGGGTTCATAAGAGCCAAGGGGAACTTCAGAACCCGAAATGGAATGTGGATGAGATTGGGCAGCTTTATGTTTAAGATGGAAAATCCCTTTAAATCCCTCCCTTTGACTAAGCTCCACCCCTCATATGACCTCCAACTAAAGATGGTCAACATCTGTATTCCCTATAAAAATGTTTGTATAAGGATCAAGCAGAAAATCCTCCAGAATGACAAACAGGAACACGTTTCCCCCCCTGTTTATTAATTTGCTGTTATGTTGATCTTCTAACGAGTCCTCCGTCAAAGTCACCAACGGGCAGGAATCTTGATTGGTTTTCTTCTCCGCATCAAGGGACAATGTGGAGAGAAATCATCCCTCATTAGAGACCGCTGGATCATTTCAACTTCAAGGCACCTTTTCTTCTCTCCCGTAACACTTTTGTTGGTTGCGGACCTATGTAAATTCTGATTTTCCTGAAATGCTCGTTAACTGAAAAAGTTGTAATTATCATTGATTATGAAGCACAAAAAAACGAAGAAATCGAAGTGAAAAGGAGATGTTGATTGCTAAATACCAACATGGTGATTTCATGCATAGCTGAGATTATTCATGAGTCTACATAATTGCCAAGCTTCCACCTCGAAACAAGACACTTTTGTCTACTGGGGAAAACTGACTTTTTTGGGAGATTTTGGAGAAAGTTTGGAAAACGATTAGATTTTGAACTTTTTTGAAAGAAAACTAGCAGGGGTCTTGTAGCAGATATAGCGAATCGCCCATCGGTTTCCAGGTTGAGCCTTACAGGGCCTTCAGAAGCTCTTGAGATACCAAAGATATTAAGGAAAATTGCAATATTTTCAGACACTCTTGTAGCGTGACTATAATGAAGCTCAGGCTCCGCGGAGCGCTTTTTCGTCGGGTTTCCCAACGATTTCCGTTTTGCACCGAATTGCCCCGGGATTTTGGAGCACACGAGCGGATTTTGGCGCATCGGCACCAGCTTGCAAGTGGAGATTTGGACAACGCACAGGATTTAACATTTAGAAATGTGTCGCAAGACACGCACTTACATGCACCGGGAAGAAGAAGGTGAACTCTGGCGGACGCCGTGCAGAAGCGATGGATGCAGGAACTCGGGTGCACAAGCTTCATGCATTGCGGCAGACCCGAATCCTCGTCGGACAACGCACCGCCAGATGTGCCGAACATCTGTAATCTATTCTTCACTGTGTTTTTCACTTAAATGATCCTGTGTTCACTGTGTTCACTGTTTTTATTCTATTCTTCATTGTTCTTCACTGTGTTTTTTTAATTAAATGCTCGATCTCGAGCAGGGGAAATACTCGTCCGAGCAACGAGCCGTTTCGAGTACCTTAATACTCGAACGAGCATCAAGCTCGGACGAGTATACTCGCTCATCTCTAATCTTGTGCCACCTCCGTGACCTCAGCTTGACCACTGACCTCATTACTCCTTGCCCCCTCAATGGCAGGCACAGATTTCTCTTAAACCAATCAGGGGTCAGTTTCCACTGATTGTAAAACACCTAGAGATACTTACCTGGTGAATTCTTCTGAGAAGTCCAGATCCTCATGCAGATTGAAATCAGATTGAAATCAGATTGAAATCAGATTGAAATCAGATGAACTCTTAGACAATGTCCTTGCGAGCAATCCCAAATTGAGATTATTAAATTGCACATTGATTCCTCACCTCCTACTTTATAGAAATAGTATAAGATGGGGAACAAAGACTGGGTAGTTCTGGGTGGTAAAATTTGGTACCATGCAGTTATGGGCAGCTTCACAATCATCTTTCCATCTTGTCTCTGGCATCATATACAACCTATGACAACTAATTAGGGGACAATTTTATTTTTTGCAGCCTGGTGTTATTTTGAGAGTTCCGAGCCTCCCTTTACAATGATACAAGGTTTCTGAATGGTTTTTATAGGCAACAAAGTCTTTTCTGATATACCAGCTCCATGTTTTTTCCCCGAACAGTCTGATTTCTGGGAATTATAGGAATGATGTGTTGTCAGATAATTACACATTTGTGTTATTAACTCAGGCAGCAGATTCCCTTTGTTTCATTCATGCAATCTCAAGAACACGTGTCTGGATGTTTCGTATTAAAAGGGAAAAAAATAAATTGTTTTGTTAATCACCTGTGTAATGGAAACCTTGTAGTTCTCTCTGTGTCATGGAGCTTCTCCGCTAGAGCTGCCGAGAGGTGATCGATTAATTACTGCCTACCAAATGTGACAGATGAGTAATGATGAAAAGTGGTGCCAGATATGTGTACTCAATCTGCTCCACACATTTCAATGGGGCTGGGGCGGTGGGATGTCCATGGTGTTCTTCAAGAGCCTTTCAAAAGAGGTCTTCAGCCTGAAGAAGGACTGCAGATCTGTAGTACATCTTGGCCCCAGTACTTTGGGGTTCCATATCGAAATAATACATTATAGTTGGGATGATTGGTACCAATTTTATATTGGGCTTCAACAGTTATACCTCCGGCTACATGTGTATTCACTTGTGACTGTTCCTTCTACAACCTTAATCAGGGGAGGAATAAGACTGTAAGATGTGTAGGAATGAATATTATGGCTCCTACAAGTCTGGAATCACTTCCTACATCTGGTGCTAGAATCAGCTTCTTGGGGAATGGAAGGCACAGATAACAAGCATTTCATGGGTGAAGATCCTTATTAGTATAAAATTGGATGATTTGGGTGGCCATGGGCCCCTAGAAGGTTTGGGCTCTGAACTACCGCACAAATCGCCTATATTATAATCCACTACTGCCCTTAATACAAGTGGAACCTTGGATTTCAAGTTGTAAGCATTTTAAGACAAGCTTGCATTCTACAAAAAATGTAACTTAGTTTACAAGCAAAATGTCATAATACAAGCAATAAAGCAGCTGGAAGTTATACAATACATGACTAAATGGGGGTCATTTACTAAGGGCCCGATTCGCGTTTTCCCGACGTGTTACCCGAATATTTCCGATTTGCGACGATTTTCCCTGTATTGCCCCGGGATTTTGGCACACGCGATCGGATTGTGGCGCATCGGCGCTGGCATGCACGCGACGGAAATCGGGGGGCGTGGCCGAACGAAAACCCGACGGATTCGAAAAAACTGCCGCATTTAAAAAAAAAAAAAATGTTGCAGAGCTTGCACTTACTTTCACTAGGTATAGGCCGGTGAACTTGAGTGCGTTCCGATGCTCTTCAACGCAGCAGCGCCACCTGGTGGACGTCGGAGGAACTGCCTTAATGAATCCCGGCCGGACCCGAATCCACCGCAGAGAACGCGCCGCTGGATCGCGAACGGACCGGGTAAGTAAATCTGCCCCAATATGTTTAGGGTGTGCAAGGAATCATCTATGTTTCAATGATTTCCTATGAAAAAACTTGCTTTGATGTATGAGTGATTTGGATTACGAGCACAAATTCTGTTTTAATCCAAGGTATTTGGTCATTGTGAAACCAATGATCTGGGGTTCAATGATTTCCTGTGGTAAAATTTGCTTTGATATAGAAGCGTTTTTTGGATTACAAGCATGTTCCTGGAACAAATTATGCCTGCAATCCAAGGTGCCAGGAGACAAGAAACACACCAATGGTGCAAATGTTACTCTTATACTGCACTTATATTGCAGTCCTTTACAGCTTCTTCATGGTGTCTGTCAATTTGATGAGAATCTTGAACTGGACCAGAGGACCTCAGTGGACCTCATTGTAAGTTAGTGGAATTCATTTTGCACCATTTATAGAAAAATCATTAAAAATCATCTACAACCTGATTAAAAATGGTGAGAACATTACCAACAATTAAACTAAAACAGTCTCCTGTCTCCTAAAATATTCCCTAGTTTATCATCCCAAACAGCCCCCTCATGGTTATTTTATATAAAGCCCCCCTCACTCCCATGGATTCTTTGGGGCTCATTTACTAAGGGTCCGAACGCCGGGTCGGGGTCCCGAATATTTCCGTTTTGCGCCAAATTGCCCCGGGATTTTGGCGCACGCGATCGGATTGTGGCGCATCGGCTTTCACGCGACAGGAATGGGGGGGGGGGGGCCTTTGGACAACCCGACGGATTCGGAAAAACCACGGAATTTAAAAAACGATTTGTGTCGCAAGATCACACTCACATGAAGAAGAAGGTGCACTCCGGCGGACCTCGGCGCAGCAGCGACACCTGCTGGATATCGGGTGCACGACCTTAGTGAATCCCGGCAGACCTGAATCCTCCTCGGACAACGCACCGCGGGGTCGCCACTGGACCGGGTAAGTAAATGATGTACAGCCTTATGTGGGCCCCCCTCGGGACTTGCCCAGGTATGCCCAGTGCT
This sequence comes from Engystomops pustulosus, assembly GCA_019512145.1. Lineage (NCBI taxonomy): Eukaryota > Metazoa > Chordata > Amphibia > Anura > Leptodactylidae > Engystomops > Engystomops pustulosus. The sequence continues at coordinate 160,359,280 of CM033647.1, read as the reverse complement.
GGCGCCGGACCTGAGTGTGTACATAGCACTGGACAAACACAGAAAGAATGTAGCTGCAAGCAGAGCCGGCCCAAAGAGGAGGAGAGGAGACCCAGCAGCCATGCCCATTAGGAAAGGAAACATGGTGATGGGCAAGGACCGGCAGCATTACATTATTATGCTTATATTGTTACTGTATGTTTGTTACGTGTATTATTATACATTTCTCTTTATTTGACGTTAAACCTTTTTTAACAATTGATGTTTATAATATTATTATGTTTGTTGTGTTTATTATGCTTTTCTCTTTATTTTTTGTTAAATTTTTACTAAATTATTATTATTATTATTATTATTATTATTATTATTATTATTATTATTATCCTTCCTGTAGTTTAATATATTTGTATACAATTTTCATCCTGAACATTTTTTTTGCACCTACTTATTGTGTTAATTAGTTTGATTCATAAATAACAATTTCTTGCTAATTTCTCCCCAAGCAATTGAGGAATATTAGCTGCACGAAAAACACATTCAGCTGTTAATATATTATTTGACGTGACTTGGAGCCGATCCCTATATATATATATAATAATTTGCTGTAGAATAAACGGTTTTAGGTTTATTTTTGGTGGGGTGTAATAGCATCCCGTGTAACCCATAGACCCTGCCTGGGGGAAGCTGCAAAATAAACTCTACATATAAACTTACAATATTGATTGGTCTCATTGGAAGCAATAGACACCTGCACCGCATGGATGTTATAGGCAGGTACAGAGGTAATTAGCAGGTGTGCAGATGTATTCTATACTTTTTATAGGTGTTTGTGATGTTGTGTGCTATAATATTCTGCCAGAAATAGATTAATTTATTTGTTGCTTAACATGTATTTTACAGGTGAGAATTACTAACACGCTGTCAGCATTCTTGGTTGGAGTCAAAATAGGTAGAACTTTCTGTGCTAATCAGTTTCTTTATATATCCTTTACTGTTACGGAGCTCTAAATCATCTGCACAGACAGAGAACTATACTGTATAATAAAATTCTGTCTACCTGTAGGCACCACTAGAGGGCGCTCGAGAACTAAATGTAGACTGTACATTGTACTGACCAATAATATGGGTATACAGTAAGCTTCCAAGCTCCCTCTAATGGGAATTCTTTAGTTTGTACTTTTTTGTAACTACATATCCATCAGCCATTATTTAACCCCTTAACTATCTAACCCCTTAGTGACCACCCATACTGGTTTCTACATCAGTCACGAAAGGGCTTTGGGCTAGGCTGAAGGGTTTTTTCTTCATGTACTTTTTAGATGGTTTAACTAAAGTTTAGCTTTCTAAAGTTATTACTGGATAAAGTGAAACCTGCTGGTTTTTATTTGGTCATCAAGGCACAAATGAGCTTGGTCACTAAGGGGTTAAAGGAGCTCCTGTCAGCTTATCTCAAAAAACCTTAAAGACCCCTCTTAAAGGACTTGCTCGCCACAGGATCACCGGACTGCTACTTCTCGGAGTAGTCTTTATACTGGTCAGAGATGGCTCAGGCAGGACATGAGATGCTTGTCCATATACAGGGGTCCGAAAAGGAATAATTATTGAGGCCAAAGTCATGCTAGTTGCTGCATTTCAGGAGTCAGGTCAAGTTGGCCACCAAGACCCAGGATTACAGACTCACAGGTCATCACACAATTGTGGGGATGAAAAACTTGCCTATTATAACCAGGTAGGACCACATTATAGGCAGGGCCCCTGAGCTCGTGCCCCGGGGCCTCCACCATAACTGCCGGTTTAGACTTACCAGCCTGATAATCTGCAGCATTCAGACACCTCCAGCTTAAAATCCTGTGGATAGGACCTAATTTGTTTCCTGGGAAAACCCCTTTAAGTTTTTGATTAGGATATGGAGGAGAGGATGATGAAGTGAGGAATCTAAAATTTTATGCTACTGTATGGCCTTAATCCCTGGCCACTGCTGAGCGCATGCGGTGGGTGTTCACCTGGTGATGTAACTGTAACTACTTCACAGACAACCCGAACATCGACAACAGCAAATCACTGATCATAGACCACTGTATGAGTATACAGTATAAGCATACAGCGGGGTAGGTTGCATAGGTTCCCTCAATATATATATATGTATATATATTTATGTTGTAACCATTTGGTTTAGTAGTATAACGTCTTATGTTTGAACCTGTGTGGGCTCTCCACGAGATTTTTTCGCTCCAGCAACCTTAATTTGGCACTGTCACCAGGGATGTACAGGGATTGGGCCAAAAACATATGGCTGGGCCTTTAACCCTTTAACGACCTGGCCCTTTTTTGTTTTTTCATTTCCATTTTTCACCCCCCACTTTCAAAAATCTATAACTCTATAACTTTCCCATGTACAGAGCTGTGTGATGGTTTGTTTTTTGCGTAACAAATTTCACTTCATAGTGACAGTATTTAATATTCCATGCCGAGTACTGGAAAGTGGCAGTGAATTCCAAATGTAGTGAAAATGGTGAAAAAAACGCATTTGCGCCGTGTTCTTGTGGGCTTGGATTTTACAGCTTTCACTGTGCACCACAAATGACATGTCTACTTTATTCTTTGGGTCGGTGCGATCACAAGGATACCAAATTTGTATAGGTTTTATAATGTTTTCATATATTTAAAAAAAGAAAAACCTCCTGTACACATTTTTTTTTTTTTTTTTTTGCCATCTTCAGGCGCTAATGGAGTTGTGGGTGGTGTCATTTTGTGTGACTTTTGATGACGTTTTCAATGCTACCATTGCATGACCTTTTGATCACTTTTTATTGAATTTTTTATATTTTTCAAAATTGGAAAAAAATGGCTTTTTCGACTTTCGGCGCTATTTTCCGTTACAGGGTTAAACGCAGTGAAAAACCGTTATTACAATTTGATAGGCATTTTTGGATGCGACGATACCTAATGTGTTTGTGATTTTTACTGTTTATTTATATTTATATCAGTTCTAGGGAAAGGGGGGTGATTTGAATTTTTAAGTTATTTTATTATAATTTTTTTTTTTAACTTTTTAAAATATTCACTTTCACTATTTTTCAGACCCCCTAGGGTACTTTAACCCTAGGTTGTCTGATCGATCCTACTATACACTGCCATAGTACAGTATATTTTCCACCTCATTCATTAAAGGTGCAAATCGCACATTGTAATGTATGGGTTAAAAAGAGACAGCCCCCGAGTCTTCGGAAGACATCACAGGGAGCGACGATCGTCACCAAGTTGTCCTCAACAGTCCCTCTCCTTCAGGAGGTTAGGGAGCAGGACGATTCATAACTCTCCTGCTGCAGCTCCTACTATTCATCAGTGCTCAGACATGTAAACAAAGAATCACCGAGAGTCTGCACACAGCACAAAAGTAAGTAGCAGGACTTCTGAATCACTTGATGAACATTCCGGAATTATTATTAAGGTAGCAAAGACACATGGGGAACTTATGTAAAAAAAAATAGACAACCCCTTGGTTCGGAGACGTTGTGGTCAAAACAAGTTGGGGGTTTTCCTTAGTGGAAAATCATTCAATGATTTAACTTGAATTTCACATTAGGATCAAAACTTGAATTTCCTATAGTTTGTGGCTTGTGGTTCCTCCAATGAAACATTTGACACCCGATAACGTGTTCCTTCCTCGAGTTCAGCCTGTAAAGGACATTACGGTCTGGCTGCGCGGTGTTAATACTCTCTGCGTGATACACGGCGCCCGTAATGAAATGCTGTTGATTCATCCTGCTACAACGAAGCGGTTATCTACTGCGCTTTACTTATTCTGGATTAAATCCACTAAAAGTTCATGTCCCGGTATAAAAAGTGAATGTTTTGCAACATCGCATTTATTTTGATGCACGAGCAGAAAAAGCACCAGATAAAAATTTAATGAAACTTTTGAGGGAGGAAACAAAAAAATAAAGCCTTAAGTGTACATTTTTGTAAGATATGAGAGACTGTAAAGTTAAGCAATGATGAGTCTCCTGGTCCATAATGAATAAGAGTTCTTCCAGCGCGGCTCCGGATCTTCACGTAAATCTTTTCTACGAGAGACTGCGTTGTAAAAACCCATAATTACAGTATATAAAACAGTTCTGTATTTAACACTCACACTGCCAGGATCCTAAAAATTGACCTTCACCATTCCAGATCAATCGGTAAAGTAAGTAGCGGCATCCAATGGGATAAAAAGACTCTACACTGTCAAGTGGGAGGTGCTAGGATGTATGCTCAACCCAGGACTGCCTATCTGACAATAAAGAGCCTAATTAGCATATTGGATCCTAAAAGTAATGTGAATGGTGGGTGCTAGAGAAGAAATTCTAACTGTTCTGGAACCTATTAAAGGCTACAGAGGGTCGGAGTTAGTGGCGTTAGCAAAGGCTCTTCTAATATATTTATAACAAAAGCTGCATTTTTTATTCAAGGCTCCAAATTCTCTCCACATTCCTAATGTGAAATGATAGGGAACTCAGGAACTCCCTGAATACTGTTTAAACATTTTAGAAATATGTCAGTCTGTGATAAACTCCTAAGCTCCCCCTAGTGGTGACTGCACAATGTTTACAATTGTGTCCAAGGTTGGATAATGACCTTGTAGTGGGTTTACACAGTCAAGTTTCAATATTTGCAGATGATACTAAGCTGTGTAAAGTAATAAATACTGAGGTCGATAGTTTAGCATTACAGAGGGATCGGTGGAAGCTTGAGGAGTGGGCAGAGAAATGGTTGATGAGGTTTAATGTAGATTAATGTAAAGTTATGCACTTGGGCCATGGAAACAAGAAGTATAATTATGTTACTTAGTAAAACTGGAGCTGAAAAGGACTTGGGGGTATTGGTGGATGGTAAACTTAATTTTAGTGACCAGAGCCAGACAGCTGCTGCCAAAGCAAATAAAATAATGGGATGTATCAAGAGAGGAATAGATTCTCATGATAAAGACATAGTTTTGCCCTTATACAAATCGCTGGTCAGACCACACATGGAATATTGTGTACAGTTTTGGGCACCAGTGTATAAAAAGGATATAGTAGAGCTGGAACGGGTGCAGAGGAGAGCAACCAGGATTATTAGGGGAATGGCAATATTAGAATACAATGACATTTGGGATTATTCAGTTTAGAAAATAGACGACTGAGGGGAGACCTCATTACAATGTACAAATACCTGAACGGACAGTACAAGGATCTCCCCAAAGATCTTCTTATACCTAAGCCTTGACAAGAATTGACACCTTCTCATAGATCCAGGCACCGGGACTGTGGTTATCTTCTTATATTTGCTATCCATGGCCTCCTTCCTTCTAAAATCAACTTTTAAAATTATGTCAATGAGCCAGAAAGGCTCTGGGGGCATTAACTGTGCCCCTCTTTGCTGAGTTTATGGTCTGTTACATTGTGCAGAGAACTTTCCCCTCTATTGTGTGAAATTACATCTTGTAGAATGAGGAGGAAGTGTGGAGAGAACAAAGAGGAGGGAGAGACAGTGTAACAGGCTGTGAAGCTACAGTACAAAGGGGCAATATTAACACCCTCTAGAGCTCTCCAGATTCATTAGCATAATTTTAAAAGTTGATTTTAGAAGAAAGGATAATTTAATAAGATTATCACAGTCACGATGCCGGAGTCTATGAGTAAGTGTCCATGGTTTATCATGATGGATTTCCTTTAACCTTAGGATCACCCACACAGCTCCTTAAATGGGTATTCCCACAAAGACAAGATTCTTAAATATTCTCAGGATAATAAAGAAACACATACTCTAATTCACTGTTATTAACAATTATTCACAGAAGTCCAAACTGTCTCTATCAGTCCTGGTGTACACAATTTAGGTTTCCCCTGAATCCGACCGTAATTCAGAAAAGGACATATTGCTCTCCTATCTGATGCAGCAATTGGCTCCTCTCTGTAGTGGGCCCCACCCATGCATTTCAATACAAGGTTACAGGCACATAAGGTCTTTATCCAGGGTAGGGAGGCAGGACTGTGATAACAGAGCTGTGATAGCAGAGCTGAGAATGTCATGTGTTATAGGCATCTCATAGATCTCATCATCTCTCCTATGTCTCATCTCCTTTTTCAGATACTAGTAGAATGTTCAAAAGGTAAATGAAAGTGTATATAAACCCTGTACCCTGATAATCTAAGCACATTGTCAGCACACAGCATCTCACAGCACTAGAAGGATCATGAAGTGTCTGCTTACAGTGTCCCCGCCCAGTCGCTACTGAATTTTACACTGACCACCACTGAGTGATAGGATCTTAAACAGCAATAAAAAAGAGTAAAACTGTAAAGCAAGGAGGTAAAAAGGATCACCAAGGGATTGATATTTTGTTTGTGGGCAAACCCCTTTAAAGAATCCATCCCCCGAGGAGCCTGTAACTAGCTCACTGTCTTAATATAATTACATACACAGATAATCTTTTTAACAATGATATACTAATAATTCACTAATATGCTTTATGAAGGACTCCGAGGGGCCAACAATATGCAACCCACCTCCTTACAGCTACACAACCCTAGAAGCCCCTTGGGGGTCCTTTATACTTAAGTGGTTTCAGATATAGAGAATAATGCAATTAATGAAACCTCTGATGACAGTGTGAACACCACTGAAGCCTTATGGTTCGGTGCAAATCTTGCGACCGCAGTAATGTACAGAATATTTGACTCGTCGGGGGTCTCCTAGGGATGTAGCTGCGGCAATGCGTCTCCGCCTATGGGAATATGAAATGATTATATATCGCTACTTTATATGTGCGTGTTTGTCACAGCGTGGGGACCGGAGATCAGAGTACTGTTTGCTTTGAACAATGGAGGACAAACAGAGCATGAAATTAGGTTGTACTTCTCATCTACTGCTTTTTAATTTTTTTTTAAAAGCTTCTCTTAAAAAATAGGAGACGATATAACAAAGGGCGCATTTAGAACGCGCAAGAACAGAATTCCAGGCAGTCGCTCCGAATAAAGGGATAACCATTTTTTGATTTCTGAGAACGGAGCCGAATGCCGCCCTAAAAAGGTTGAAACCCATTGTTGTGCGCTGAAACATTTCCCCTGCCTTTAAATCAATGGGAACGAGAGTGACTGCGCCGCCGTATGAAATATTAGGAACGCCGTGTGCAAAATAGAAAAACCGACACATTGTAGCGTTAAAGGGAATGAGCGGAGGTAACGGCGCGCTTCTCCTATACGAAATGTATATTCGCCATCCACCTGCAGACGTCAGGAATCCTACAGGATGAGACGGGCGAGCGCCGGAAGAGTCACCTCCGCAGATTTAAGTGTTTTCTGCCAAAGGTTAAAAGCCTGATAAAAGATGCAGAAAGTTACTGGGAGAAAAACGCCAATACACTGGATGCGGTCGAAACACCTCACTAAAGCCACCAAAAGGGCCTCACCAATCAATGGTGGATTATAGTGTTGGGGCGATTTGGATGGTCGCATGGTGCAGAAAAGGAGCAGGAGAATGTAAATAAAGGTTTATTATTTTGATATTTTACTGGGGGGCTGTAGATAGATCCATTACTGTGGGTGCTGCAGAAAGATCCATTGATGGGGGAGCTGTATATGTTCACTACTAGCAACATTTACTTTATTTTAAAAAAAATTGTGGGAAGGACCCCCCAGGCAGTTTGCGCCCCTGAGGCCTGCACCACCCTTAATCCAGCACTGTTCAGAAATATAGACTAAAAAAACATCCAGTGACTATTACTTAGTCCTCACCAGCCGGATGCAGATACATGTTACCAAAAGGACAGATATGGATGTGCCCAAGGAAAGCCAAAGTCAGGGCAGGTGGAGAACTTTTATCAAAAGTCTAAGGTCTAGACAGGTCAATATAGTTGAAATGGACACCATGGACACCATTGACCCTGATGGTATTCACTGTTTGACCCTATTGCCATAGGGTCTTCAGGTTGCTGCCTCTTTGCATAGTGCCAGTATTGGTAGCAGCCAACTTGGGCAGACGAAGAGGTTTGGTTGCTACGTGGCAGGACGTCATGTTGAGCATGGTCAAGAGCAAGCCAAGGTCAGTGCACAAAGGACAAGCCTCTCCAGGGATAATGCCCTCTGTGGAAGGTTATGCTGAGATTGTGCCATAGGGTACAGTGGCCACCTACAGTGAAGAACTAAGCAACTCGATGGCCAGAATGACGGTGGTCAACGGTTAACAGGCAGGTGTCAGGACATACAAGAAAGACAAAGCATCAGATAAGCAGATGGGGTCCAAATATTGGGATACTAGACAACAGAGTAGCTTGGCAAGGGACATTAATGCTCAGGCATATTGGTCCATGAGCACATTGCAGGGATCCGCTTGGGGGGTCTGAGAATATGGGGGGGAGGGAGTCTATCACTTTGCAGCTCTCCCTTCCTCCAGATGTGTCTTGCACACCCATGTTCTGCTGATGATACGGCCCCATTCACTTGAAGGTCATCGTGCTGCCGTCCCCGGAGCTGAAGGAGCGCTGCTCTGCAGGAAAAACTTCACCATTACAAGCCATTAGTTTGCGTATAATGGTGCAGAGATAGGTTAGATTGCAAGCTCTTGGGACAAAGGAATAATGGAAGTAATTCCAATCCTTATGCAACGTTTCAGTATACATTAGTGCGATACAAACGGCTGGAAACCGATAAAAATGCAACAAAATTGAGACGATTTCCTTAAAGTTTTTGTTTTCGCTCCGGCACATTTTGCATCACAAAGGATCCGCCATTGGACAATGAACATAAATATCCATTTATGATGTGCAAATCCATAAACAGCCATGTAACAACCCGAGATTATGCAAAATCCTATCAACCCGATAAGTTTTCATTTGAATAAATTACCATATTCCACAAAGGAAGACGCTGAGATCCAATGGTTTATCAGTGACAACTATTAGAATGACCCGGTGTTGGCGGCGCGCGCGTCTTCCTGCCAGGGCGGATTATTCCTTCACACAAATCTTCACTTCTTAGAATGATAATGGACACCATGAACCTTCCGCTGAAGTTTATTTGGGCTTTTAATGTATTTTTTTTTTCCCGAGGAAGGATTTGTCATAAGAGAGAATTATGGCGCAGGGCGAGGGATACAATGTATCCGATAAGATGTACAATGACTAATCTAATTAAGAAGAGCTCCGGCCACGGATCAATGTCTTCCCTTCTCGCAGTCGTAAGTCTTCAATCTGGGCTCCTTTGAAAGATAATTAACCCCTGATTGATTGAAAGCTTTCCATCTTGTGTATGGGTATTCATAGACGGATATGAATGGAGCCGCCGTATCCCGGTGACAACTCAATGAGAGCCATTACCACCTGTGATAACGCTCTTAATGGGAATGCTAATGAGGGGCCTTTATGTGGAAAGTCTTATTTTGTACTGAAATAATTGGGTTTTAAGAGTTGGATTTCTCTATTCTTAGATCAGTTTTGGAAACGAGAAAGTGCTGCGGCGAATAAAAGCCTAAACTGGATCTCCTGGGACCCTATGTGAATATACTATGTGTATAATAAAGTCATTTTTCATCCACTCATACTGCTATACCCCCACATAGGCAGCTCTTACTTACCTGACAATGATTCACGTAGATTGTGGCCTGTCTGCTGCTGGTTGGGGCCCCCTTAGGAGTAAGTTGGTGGGGGCCCTGAGTTGTGCGTCCTGAGATCCCTCTCCATAATCTGGCCCTGGCTGGGGTTGTTTAAAATGTTCCAAATTTTTGGGTTCCTTCCAGGACTAGGGGCGTAACTACAGTGGTAGCAGCCATAGCAGCTGCTTTGGGGCCCACAGTGGTAGAGGGCCCCAGTATCCAACCTGACACACTAAAGAATGGGGAATAAGCATCTTTATATACATATTATACTGCACATTGTACATCATAATATATACATAATAGGGAAATCTTCTACAGTTGGGAACTCATATAAGAAATGTTGGGGGAGGGAACGGCAGGACTAGTAATCTCTCCTCTCTAGCTTCCTGCTGTCTACTTCCCCGGGATAAGAAGACTGCCTGGAGAAGGGGGACCCCATTCAGAAGTCTGCTATGGGGCCCAGCCATCCCTTAGTTACGCCCCTGTCCTGGACTATGATATTCATGGCCTGTTCACTAACTCCAATCTCTCCATTGAGTCTGTTACAGTAAAAATTTTCTGTATAGCCCCCAGCATTCCCAAGTAATCACTCAGTCTTTCTACAGTCAGATGGGAGGAGCCAGACTGGTTGCCCCTGCCCAGAACCACCCATCTGACAGGCTAGAGCCTAATTAGCATATTGTATAATGAAACTACCCCTTTATACCTTAACGCTCAGCTCAAGATCTGAGCCGAACCGGCATCGGAAAACACGGGTTGCCAGCTGTGACTGATAGCCGGCACCCCAGTGTAACACCCGCGATCGGAGTGGGCTCTGATCACGGGTGCTTAACCCGTTAAATGCCACGGTCAGCGGGACCACAGCATTTAACTTGGCTTTGGGGGGGGTCTTTCACCCACGATCGCCCCCCCTGAATCACATGAGTATTGCAGGATATTATCATGAACAAGCAATCAGATGATTGCTTGTTCATGTCCCATGGTAGAAACTGTAAAAAAGTGAAAAAAAAAGGTTATTCAATAAAAAATAAAGTTAGAAATCAATGAAAATGCCCATAAGCCCAAAAACATATAAAGAGACATATAACTAAAAAAAAAGACTAAATCATAACACAAACCCCATTATAGTATCACCATGTCCTAAATTTCACTTCACCTCCATTTTGATTCAATTACTATTAAGAGTCTCAGGGGTTAACAAACTTCCTAAAATCGTTTATTGTAGTTGAGGGTGCAGATTTGAAATGGGTGGTAATATAGGGGGGTTGATGCTAATATGTAAAATTTCATAAAAACTGTATTATCCCAAAGTTAGATCAATTCTGAAAATCCAAAAAAAGCGTCTATCGATTTGTAAGACGTGGGACATCGGAATAATATCCAGACATTTCAAAAAAATGATGAAAATGTAAAGTAGACAAATGGGAAATGTTATCAAGCAACTATTTAGGTGGTAAATCTGTCTGCTGAAAAAAAGCAATGGGGGTCATTACTAGGGCCCCGATTCGCGTTTTCCCGACGTGTTTCCGAATTTTTCCGATTTGCGCGGCTGTACAATAATTGCCCCGGGTTTCTTGCGCAGCGATCGGGATTGGGCGCATCGGGGCCGGCATGCGCGCGGACAGAAATCGGGGGGCGTGGCCCGAACGAAAACCACGACGTATTCGGAAAAAACCGCCGCATTTAAAAACGGAAATTTGTCGCTTGGGGCAATGCGCTCACCTTCACCTTCTATGGATGGTGCATTCCGGGCGTTAAGATATTTTCGGCGCGCAGCGCCACCTGGTGGACGGCGGGAGGAATACCATCTTAATCCAGCCGGACCCGAATCTGTGCAGAGGGGGGGGGGGGTGAACGCGCCGCTGGATCGCGAATGGGCCGGGTAAGTAAATGTGCCCCAATGACTTTGAATTTCGAAAATGGAAAAAAATTTCAAAAAATTCAGCATTTTCTCTTTTTTTTGGGGGGTAAATAAACACAAAACTTACCAGCCAAAATTTACCACTAAAATGAAGTACAACATGTGGGGAAAAAAACAAATCTCAGAATCGCTTTGATAAGTAAAAGTGTTCAAAAGTTATAACCATATAAAGCGACGCAGGTCAGAATCCAAAAAATGGGGCTGAGCCTTAAGCTGTAAAATGGCTGCGTCCTTAAGGGGTTGAAAACATGCCACTTCACATTGTTATGGTGTTATAGTGCACCCGATATCCTGCATGTGTCGCTTCCCCGCTCAGGTCCGCCGGAGTTCACCTGCTTCTTCCTGGTGCATGTGAGTGCTGATCTTGCGACACAATTCCTTTTTTAAAGTGCAGCGTTCGTACCCTAAGTAAATGTGCCCCACTGTCTCATACACTCAGGGCCACCACTAGGAAATTTGAGACCGCTGACTGGTAAATTTTGTGGGCCCCCCACTCCCATAGAATGATCATCCGGCCCTTTGTGCATAGTGAGTTCCCCCTGGGAAGGGAGGAGGGTTTTCTGTGACTTTGAGCCCCTTGTCCTCCTCGGGGCCCTCTGAACACAGTCACACTAATCCCCCCTGATGGCGGCCCTGCATACACTGTCTTTATGTTGGACACTGATTTTAGTTTTATGTTATTTCGGGACGGTGCATTGAATTTTTTAGTAAATTGGTTCATTCTGCAAGGCACAAGCCGGCGCTGTGTCTCATCAATGACTGCAGAACTTTTCCACCTAAATTTATTCTTTTTGCACTGTAATTATAATTTTCTCGGAGAAAAAATTCTGCTATGGCAGAAAATGCCTCCCGTTGTGTTTCTGTGGCTCGGATTCATCTCGTCTCACACCTGGACATCCTAATGTCTACCTTGTGTGCCTTCAAGATGCAGATGTGGAGATAGATGATAAGACAGCAGGGATTATGGCAACTAAAATTGCCTTCAGCTGTGCGTAATTCTCCAGAATTGAAACATACACAAGACAACATGTCTGAAATCCCCACATCGGGGGCCACCGGGGACCAAAGTGTATGTTCTCTATCAGCTTTATTCAGCCACAGACTATAAGCTGTAGACATGACAAATAGGAAAAGCTCCATATTAAGGAACCGGGTTTTGAGAACTCCTTTTCAGAGCTGAGCTTTTAACAAATCTTCTAAGTTGATGATGCAGAAAACAGATATAATAAAGATGTGCCCGTGGTGAGAAGGTGGGAAATTAGTCCAATAATGGTTTGATAACAGAAACTATCTGTGTATTGTAGAACATCTAGGATCGTTGACTTGTGGCCTTTAACCAGCATGAAATGGAGGAACATGGTTCAATACGTAAACCTTGTTGGGGCATGGAGATCATGTCAGCCATCATTAATGGTGGTTTCCACGGAGGGTTTTCAGACTAGTCACCCCCCATCGTGTTATTGGGAATGATCAAGATCCTACATAAGGTGGACATTTGGAGTTGTGTCAGTTGTGAAGCTTGTGGACATGGACTTGTTGTAAGGACTAGTGGGGCTAATGTTACTAAGGGTCCGAGGCCGCACTCTTTGTTGTGTTTCTCCGACTTTTTCCGTTTTGCGCGAATTCCGCCGGGATTTGCAGCACGTGATCGGATTTCTGAGCAATCGCCGCCGGCTTCACACAAAAGAAATCTGGGACGTGGCCGATGGAAAACCCGACGGATCGGAAAAAACGTAGAAGTAGAATTAAAAAACAAGTGTGTCGCAAATCAAGCACTCACATGCACCGAGAAGAACCAGGTGAACTCCGGCGGACCTCGGCGCTAGCCGCAACACTTGGTGGACATCGGCGTTACAACCTTAGTGACATGCCAGAAGACCCGAATCCCATTGGAGATACGCGCCGCTGGATCGCGACAGGACAGGTGTAAGTAAATCTACCTGTTATGCAACATCCCCACACGAGCCCTGACCTTTTTGGGTTTGGGGCAGCTGGATTCTCTTTGGTAATGAGCACGGCCTAGATTGACTGGGTCATGGTGACTGGGTACTGACGAACCGCTTTGTCCACTTCCGGGCAGGTATCAGGTAGATTGCAAGAAAAGAGAGGGAGATGTTGCAAATGGATAATAATTCTCCCTTGGGAACTCCCAGTGGGTTGGTGAGGATCCTGGGTGGATGGTAAATGGGGGTGCCTTGTTGTTGCCCTTGCAGCTTTGGGGGCATGATCAACGGAGACAAGGATGTCAACCATTAACTCACAGTTCCTTTATTCCAGAACCCAAACTCCAAGGTAGGCAACAGCCAAAACAACAATTCCCCGCGTCCAGGTCGCGCTGGATCTAAAGGATGTGCTCACAGTCTGTTTGGGTATATTCAGGCTGGAGTGATGGATGGCTGCTTCAGTAGCAGAGATTATGCAGGCCCTGGTATATAGTTTAGGTCCTGCAGCAACAGATCTGGAGGTTAGCAGGCCGTGTGCCGAGAGGTGTGCTGGTCCTCAGAAAGACCTCTCTCTAGACTGGCCTAGAACTTTCCAGCCAAAAGGGGTTTTATAAACTTCCCTTGTAAGGGGTGTGTTCAGGGAATCCAACCAGGATCTGTACAATTTTTTTTATAGACATAAGATCTCATTGGTCAACATAAAAAGCATTTTTAATTCCAGGCGATGGTAAGCACCTGCAAAAACAAATATGGACAGTAGGTGACATATAGGGATGAGTATATTTCATAATGAGCAAAGTTCATATCTTAGAGGTAAGTTCCTATGAACCACACAGATTTCAGGATTAGTTGGCCATAATTTTCCCTGCCTTAAGGACCTTGGAAGTGGACAAATTGTAACATAGCCGGCCAGGGGGCCATTATATATGGTCGTAATTGTAGGAAGACATTGCCAGTGTTGCTGAAATCTTCAAAGGTGGGTAAGGGTTGATGGCTATGGATGTAATGGCAATGATTGGTGTGTTAGGAGTGAATGGAGGATGATATAAACATCAACATTAGAACAAGAAGCCACGTGGAACACTAAGGAATACAGACATCACCATAGATGGTGTCACTACGGGTCATGAAGACCCCTTTTTGTTATCAGTAGGGATCCCAAATGGTCCTCCTATTATTTATCAGCTGCTGGACTGGCGGAACTTGTTCATTCAATCTAATTCTCTGTGATTCTCTGGTATTTCAGGTCTATGACCATTTTTACACTGTGGACCAAAACTACCAGTTGCTTGGCTGGGCCCATGCACTTTTTCACCATGCCAAACAGAAACCTTATGGAGCTACATATAGACATGAAGCAGACTATCCCCACAGCTGGTTAATTGCCAGAGGCTTAAGAAAAATTGGGGAAAATGAATCCACAATGACGAGGGCGTGCTCTTTATTTGTCCTAATTTTTCTCACTTGACTCCAGAAAATTATTGTATTTGGAAAGCCGCATATGTACTGATTCATCTTTGTAACACGGTAGCATAGATACAGCAGCTAGGCGACTATGTAAGGGACGCCTTTGTAGTGGCTCTCTAGTAGTAGGAATGGGGTTAAAAAGGGAACAGCGAGCCCTATGCTGATATTTTCTGTAGCCTCATGGTCGGTTCCAAGACTGAGGTTTGGGAGAATTTACAATGCTTTTAAAATCTAAGATTCAACGGAGATCGGAAGTGGTTGTACGATGACGTGTGGGACCCTTGGCTCTGGGAATTCACATCTACGACACACAGAGGTTTTCCCTTAGGGGCGTCGGTGCTTCTAACTGGTAAGACCAAGTCTATGAATCCAAAGAAATAAAAGCGTATATTAACAGTCCACCCACCACATCCACCCAAAAACCACAGACAAATAATGATGTACTGTGTAGGAGGAACAGGAACAAATCATTAAATACAAATCCTAAAGAGATGTTAAATTATCCAAATCAATTATCTCTAGAACCTTCTGCTCCTCCACATAGATAAACTGACTTGACTAAATTAGATAATATTAGGGCTTGATAACTTGCAGTAGACGCAATACCGTCTCCCAATCCTATTCCATGCAATTAGCGAGAAGAGAGATTAAAAGCCACATCCAACGTACATGTAATAAGCACACTACGAAAGGTTGTGGCGAGATGGAAAGACGTTAAAGGGTCATGGAGGAAAGGTAATCTGCGTCGTGGAGGACCGGCGGAGGACTGTTTTTTTCTGATCATGAAATGAATGAGCTGCAGAACCCAAATGTAGCACTGCTAGGAATTCTGGGATATGTATGGAAGTCTTCGTACTGACATTTTGTGGCATGTTTGTAAGGGCCAAGGCCCAATGGGTGGTGGGCAACTGGCACTTACCCCTCCCAAGTGTCCGTTGTGCCCATCAAGTGATACCTTATTCTATGTTCAAAATGTCATGCAGGCAAAAACAGGGGGAAGTCCAAAACAGGTGGAATAGGTGTCAAGATCAGAGGTTGTGGATCTTATGAACCACTGCAGACAATGACAGTAAGCCACTAACTGGACCGGAGTTAAGTGGCACCCGGTTTTCACCAGAGCCCTCCGACAAAGCGGGCGGACTTGTGCGGCGTGATACCACCAGGCGTTCCACAGGCGAGTGACTTGTCCGCAGTGGCAGCTCGGGGTCGGAGGTACAGAAACGTTCAGGCACTACCCGTAGTCGGGGACAGGCAGGAGGTCGGGAACGGGCCAGCACAGGATAGGACTCAGAGTCGTGGTATGTAACAGGGTAGGGCGGAGGCAAGGAGCAAGTCGAATGTAAACGGATTTAGGGTTCAAGAGAAATCACCAAAACACGCAAGGCACAACTCAGCTTTCTTCTAAGGACACGAGGCATGGAAGATCCGCAGGTGTAGTTGGATGGGAGAGGAAGGTTTTTTAAAAGCCTTATGGGAAAATATGGCAGCGCCAATTAATGGGGCGCGGCCTTTAACTTTCCACGAGAGCCACCACGCCCGCCACGGGCAGCGCGGGAAGGCGACGAGGCACTGCGGGGGGAGGGGGAGTATGAGTGAGCCCGCGACCATATCCGCTGCGGCGTTCTCGCGGTGGATTTGGGTCGGCCGGGATTACTAAGGCATTCACTCCGACGTCCAACAGGTGGCGCGATCGGCGCTGAAGAGCATCGGAATGCCCTGGAGTTACCGAGCAATCAGTGGTGATGAAGGTAAGCGCGTGTCGAGTGACACTTTTTTTAAAAAAAATATGCAGCGTTTACCGATCTGTCAGGTTTTTTACGGCCGCCCCCCGATTTCACGTTACCGTGCCGATGCCGCACGGCGGTGACCGCCACTATCCGACGCATGCGATGAAATCCGGGGCAAATACTGGGAAAATGCGTTAATGGAAAAAATTTGGTTTAACCCATGCAAAACCACGAATCGCGGCCCTTCAGTAAATGGACCCCCAATAGTTTTGTATATACCGGATCTTAAAATTAAGAGTATTTGTGAGGTCCTCTAATACAGTTCTAGAAAAATCACCACATGGGTCAGCACGTGCTTCTAACAAAACCACCTACATGCTGGTATTGTGTCCTCCTGAAAACCACGATTCCCTCTTCGTTTTCTTTTAATAACTTATATTTCTTAGAAGAAAAAATTTTTTTGACATTATGAAATGGGCCTCAGGGGCTCCTAGCAACATCAGTGAAACCTCTCTGGGTTCATGAGAGTTGCTAATAAATCACTCCTATATTCAGCAGTTTTACCTTCCTCCCCCTCCCTCCTTGAATGAAGACTTGAATAAATAGCAGAGGACTGAGCCAAAGGGGGCTTCGTGACATACCAAGGCCCCTGGGGCTCATTTACATATTTTTAAAAGATGGATTTCTCCAAAAAGCAAGCCTTAGATAAGACTTTGATCCGTTTCCGGAGTGAGTACACACAGCAGGTAGGCGAGCTGGTTTGAGAGGCACCACATCCATGTGGTTAGATTTTCTTAAACTGTTAGTCAGCACCCGTAGGATGCCAATATATTATTTTTTTTTTTATTCTTTTTACTTTTTTGTTTTATTTTAAACACAATAGCCGCAAAAGTGGGCTTCTTTTCGGGTTCTTGCAAACGGCATGGACAAATTCCATCCCCTAAGACACCTACAAGATATTAGGGCCAGATTACTTACCGGTAAGTCGCGATTCCAGCAGAGCATTCTCTGCGGAGATTCGGGGCGTGACGGGATCATAAGTTAGTTTCCCAATGTAACAGGTGTCGCTGTCCGTGAGGATTCCGTCGAAGTTCACCGCCTACCTGGGGTGCAGGTATTAGGGCGTGTAAGACGACACTTTTTTTTTAAACGGCTGGTTTTTCGACAGCCGTTAGGTTTTCTCACGGACACTGCGGCCATGCGCCACAATCGATCGCGTGCCATTCAAGGGAAAATTTTGGTAACCCGCCGGAAAAACAGTTGATTCGGGCCTACTTAGTAACTGACCCCCAGTCGTGTTCTAATAGAGGAGGGGGTTGTCTATTAGGAAAATGCAGTAAGAATTTATCATAAATGACAAAAATTTTAACTAATATATATTTTTTTACAAAATATATATAATAATATATATATAATATAAAATTAGAAATAATATAATAAATGTATATAAAAAACAACTGAAATGTAATCACCCAAAAAAGCTATGGGAAAAAAATTGCACTCAACACGACTTAAATCCCCAGGAATGGGTAGAGTGCGGAGAATGGATGAGGGCTTCATTCACGGACGTGATTTGTCGCCCGGCATGTCTCGGCGTGGGGACGCGGCCATTCATCAGGAGGACCTCGGCCCGGGAAGTGAATAAAAGTGTATTTCCTTTTACATACTATTTTAACGTTTGAGCTCAAAAGGTGCAGGGAGATGCCAGCTCTCAAACTAAAAGGGGTTATTTAGTTTCGGAGGGAAAGAATATATAAGGGGCCGGAGAAAGAGCGGGAAGGGAGGTGACGAGGGTACAAACATTCTGTGACTCCTGAAATTGAGTTGGATTATAGGCTTGTGGTTCTCTCTCCTCTAAATATGAAAGGAGTGCAGGACGGGAAAAATCGCCGCATTGTAAAGGGGAGTGTGGGAGAATTTAGAACGACATGGACGTTTTTATCAAAAAACAGCGCCAATCTTATCCAGTGGTTGTTGTCGGTATACAACTCAGATCCATTCTGGTGGGATAGGAGCTGCAATGATTCACAGAACCTGGGGAACGGGTGTGGTGCTTCCTGAAGAAATGTTATATTCTGTACAAACACTTTAAGAAGATTTTTATTTGGTTAAAGGGATTCTACCATTTATGGGTCAGCAAATCCATGTTCGTACAAACTCCAATAGCATGGATAGTAGCCCTCCATTTATATAGTCAAGGCAAAATGTCGGAGGCATTTACAAGCCTTAAAACAAAAACTGAGGACAGTTGTGAGTGTGTACCTTCCATATAGGCGCTTTGAGCCATCGCCTCAGGCGGCGACTGTGCAGCACCAGCGGAGGAAGCGGGGGCGGCACATCAGACACTTACATAATCCATGTAACAATCTGTATAAGTAGCATAACAGGAAAAGGATCTCTTTGCATTTACTTGCCTACACCAGATATCTTTACACCTGATGTCTGATAGGGGGCGCCTTTTTAGTTTTGGTCTCGGCACCAGGGGTGGTTATATTCAACCTGGAACTACGAGCTCCCCATTACAATATTTACCCCGACACAGTATGATGCTATGACTCTTCCCTCCCAAAAATCAGGTCTACTTTAATTGATGTGATATTTGTGGCCTTAACACTCAAACAATTCAGGTTCCTCAGGGGCGGAGCTTAAAACACTTTTGCAATATCAGATGTACATTTTGGTATGTAGACACACAGCTTCTAAATCTGTATATAATAATGGACTGTGTCAACTTCTCATATATGGTGGTAGAGATATCAATACACCAGGTAGCAGAAAGTCTTAAAGGGGTTGACCTTCTAAGACAACTTGGCAGTAAACCCAATCTAGCCATAGATAATTTGCTGTGGTGGAACAAAGAAGCAAACAGCTCCATTCGCAATTGTAATGGTTTGGTATACAGTCACTGCTCACTTGGCTCTCATTTACATGATAGTGACTGATCAGTGTAACTGCTCTGACCACACACAAGAATGGTGCTGTCCGTTTCTGTTTATTGTCCAAAACTTTAAAAAACAAATCAGCTCCCACTCACCGCCTCCACTAGCTTCGTATGTATGGCCACCCGACACCTAAAGGACTCACTTTCTTTTAAGCTACGTATGGCCCTTAAAAGCTCTAAAAATTATGCAAATCAATCCAAGGGCCTCGACACGTAGTAAGCTTTAGAGTCCCCAGAGCCATCTTGCATTTAAAATCTTTGGAAAGCCTAGTTTGTAAAAAAACACCAGGGCATAGAAGCTTTTAAGCAGAGCAGACCGTTCCAGAGGGGCACCCACACAAGTATGTCGCGGTGACTTGGTTTACAATCCTCCTCCTAGAGTGGTTAGATTTCCTTGAAAGGGAACCTGCCACCAGCACTTCCAGTATATTGTATTGCAACAGTGACACTTCGGTTTGGTTTCTTGTTTCTTTCATGAACTGGAGGTGAATCATCCAGAAAATCATTCTTTGAAGAGTCAGATTGTATATTGTGTTGTCATATAAGTCAATGGAGGCGGAGAGTTGTAACACTGAGTTCAAGGTGGGGACCTTGAACTCCTCCTACCTCTGTGATTGTACATGCATGCATCAGACTTTAGCAAATTCATTTAGTGATGTATGGGAAGCAGGACCATCAGTTATGTGATGGGGGGTCTTTCTGAGGAAGAGAGAGGCTTGACTTCATGGTTCAAAATCAAGCCTCTTCCTGACTCATGCAATCAATTTACATACTAGCTTCAAAGTAAATTTCTTGATGATGCAGCACACTGGGTCTTGAAAATGAAACACAATCTGGAAGGTGTTCAGCTGCTTCACAACATACTAGTAGTGGTATCAGTCAATTTCTGCTGACAGGTCCCTTTAGAGTGCTAAAATCATCGATCTTGTCCAGTGTGCATATGAACGTTTCTATGCCTGATGATGATATATGAAAGAAATAAAGTTTTTAGAAGAGTTTTTCATCCACTATCAAGAGTTATTTTTTGACGACTGAGTTTACGGATATGTTATCACTATCAGTATAGAGTAGGAAAACCCCTTTAAATGTTATCGCGAACATAAGTAACAACCCATATAAGCAAATGTATGTAATTAACTACGAATCATTGGTTACATAAGTCCAGGTTTAATATTCCGCAGCAGACATTAGAGGAATTCCATGACACATTGTTAGCAGAGCAGCAGCCTTCCACAGCAGAGACCTTGTGTATCCCAATTACCACCTGTTAAATTGTCACGTTTCTATCCATGACGTCCATTTCCTGCAGAGCAGATTGTCGGAGCCCCGCAGGGTTAATAATGTGCAATCACAATCTGCTTCCCATCATTTACAATACCATAAAAAATACTACACCTACCAGATGAGGTTACCGGCGGCATATTACAGCTTAAATATGAGGGCGATACATCCAGCCAAAAATTATTAGGCACCCGGAACATGAATAATGAGGACTGGAGCTTCCCTCATCTCCATAAATACCACAGCTTTTATCCGCCAGGTGACCCTCCCATCCATAATCATTAATCAGATCTGATAGGGATATGGCTGAAATATGTCAGCATGGAACGCGGAGAGTAATATTTTGCCTAATCTAGCTTTACTTATAAAACGGCACCACGGGCAGTATTATAGTAGTTATATTCTTGTACATAGGGGGCAGTATATAGTGTTATATTCTTGTACATAGGGGGCAGATCGATAGTAGTTATATTCCCCGGTAAAGGGGCAGTATTATAGTAGTTAATATTGTACATAGGGGCAGATATTATTAGTAGTTATATTCCTGACATAGGGGGCGTATATAGTAGTTATATTCTTGTATATAGGAGGGCAGTATATAGTAGTTATATTATGTACATAGGGGCCGTATTATAGTAGTTATATTCTGTGTACAGAGGGGGCGATGTGTAGTAGTTATATTCCTGTACATAGGGGCAGTATATAGTAGTTTTATTTCCAGCGACATAGGGGGCAGTATATAGGTAGTTATATCCCTTACATAGGGGGCGTATTATCGTAGTTATATTCTTGTACATAGGCTGGCAGTATTCTAGTAGTTATTATGCTGGACATCGGGGGCAGTATATAGTAGTTATATTCTTGTACATAGGGGAGCAGTATTATAGTAGTTATATTCTTGTACATAGGGGCAGTATTATAGTAAAGTGTATATTTCTGTACATAGGGGGCAATATTATAGTAGTTATATCCGTGTACATAGGGGGCCTTATTATCTTGGTAGTTATTTTCTTGTACATAGGGGAAGCCCCCCTAGTATCTATAGATTATTATCGTTGTAAATAGGGGACAGTATTTAGTAGTTATATCTTGTACATAGGGGCAGTATTATAGTAGTTATATTCTTGAATAGGGAGCAGTTTATAGTAGTTATATTCTGACAAGGGACAGTATTATAGTAGTTTATTCTTGTACATGAGGGGCAGTATTATCGTAGTTATGATTCGTGTACATAGAGGGCAGTCTTATAGTAGTTATATTCCGTGTACATGGGGGATGGTAGTCTTATAGTAGTTATAGTAGTTATATTCTTTACATGGGGGGCAGTATATAGTAGTTATATTTTTGTACATAGGGGAAGTAGTATATGTACAGTTATATCTGTACATAGGGGGCAGTATTCCTAGTAGCCCTACTATTCTTGTACATAGGGGGGCAGTATATAGTGTATATTATTGTACATAGGGGCAGTATGATAGTTAGTTTATATTCTTGTACATAGAGGGCAGTATTTATAGTAGTTATATTCTGCTACATGGGGGACAGTCTTTATAGTATTATAGTCGTTATATTCCTGTACATGGGGGACCAGTATATATAGTAGTATTATAGTAGTTATATTCTTGTACATGGGGGGCCAGTATGATAGTAGTTAATTTGTGTAACAATAGGGGGAAAGGGAAGGGGATTTAGTTATAGTAGTTATTATTCGGTAAAATGGGCAGTATTATAGTAGTATATTCTTTTGTACATAGGGGGCAGTTATTATAGTAGTTATATCTGTGTACATGGTGCAAGAGCTCAGGTATTATAGTTAGGTATCACGACACTCTTGTACATAGAGGGGCAGTATTATAGTAGTTATATTCCTGTACATAGGAGGCAGTATTATAGTAGTTATTATTCTTGTCATAGGGGGTATATTATAGTAGTTTATCTCTGTACTTAGAGGGCCAGCATTATAGTAGTTATAGTCCTGTACATAGGGGGGCCGTATTATCTAGTTATATCTTGTTACATAGGGGGCAGTATTATAGTATGTATCTTCTTGTACATAGGTGGATATTATAGTATTAGTAGTTATATTAGTGTGGGGTACATAGGGGGGGTTTAGTATTATAGTAGTATATTGTACATTAGGAGAAGGTTTATAGTAGTTATATTCCTGTACATAGGGGACAGTATTATATAGTTATATTCTTGTACATAGGGGGCAGTATTATAGTATGTTATATTATTTACAAGGGGGAGTATTATAGTAGTTCTATCCTGTACATAGGGCGCAGATAGTAGGATATTCTTGTACATAGGGGACAGTATTATAGTAGTTAATTTTTACATCAGGGGGGCATAGTATTATAGTAGTATATTCTTTTGTACATAGGGGGGCAGTATATAGTAGTTAATTCTTGGTACATAGGGTGGCACTATTATAGTAGTTATATTCCTGTACCATAGGAGGCCCAGTATTATAGAGTTAATTCTTGATACATAGGGGGCAGTGTATTATAGTAGTTATTTCTTGTACATAGGGGCAGTATTATAGTAGTTATATTCTTGTACATAGGGTGGCAGGTATTATAGTAGTTATATTCCGTACATAGGGGGCAGTATTATAGCGTTATATTCTTGTACATAGGGGGCAGGATTATAGTAGTTAATTCCTGTACATAGGGGGCAGTATTATAGTTAGTTATATCATGTACATAGGGGCACCGTATTATAGAGTTTGTATTCTGGTACAGGGCAGTATTATAGTGTTATATTCTTGTACATAGGGGGCAGTATTATAGTAGTTATATCTTTTATTACATGAGGGGGCCAGTATTATAGTAGTTATTCCTGTACATAGGGGGCAGTATGTGTGGTAGTTAATTCATGTACAAGGGGGCAGTATTATCGTAGTTATATTATGGGTACCTAGGGGGCAGTATTATAGTAGTTATTATTCTTGTGTACATAGGGGGCAGTATTATAGTAGTTATATTCCTGTACATAGGGCAGTATTATAGTAGTTATATTCTTGTACAAGGGGGCTTGATTATAGTAGTTTATATTCTTGTACATAGGGCGGCAGTCCAGATTATAGTAGTTTATATTTTTGTACAACTAGGGGGCCAGTATATTAGTCGTTATATAGTATTGTACAAAGGGGGCAGTATTATAGTAGTATATCTTGTACATAGGGGGCAGTAGTATTATAGTCGTATATTCTGTGTACATAGGTAGGCAGTATCCTATAAGTAGTTATATCTTGTACATAGGGGCAGTAGTTATATGTAATAGTAGTGTTATATTCCTGTACATAGGGGCAGTATTATAGTAGTTAATATCTCTGTACATACTGAAGCCAGTAAGCAGTATTTAGTAGTTATATTTTGTAATAGGGCCCCGCGACAGTATATAGTAGTTATATTCTGTACATAGGGGCAGTATATAGGTAGTTATATTCCTGTACATAGGGGCGGCAGTAGTATAGTAGTTATGTCTGTACATAGGGGGGAAGTAGTATAGTAGTTCTTATTCCTGTACATAGGGGGCAGTAGTATTATAGTTAGTTATATCTTGTACAAAGGAAGGCAGTATTATAGTAGTTAATTCTCTGTACATAGGGGCAGTATGTATAGTAGTTAACTTCCCTGATCGATCATAGGGGACAGTATTATAGTAGTTATATTCTTGTACATAGGGGCAGTATTATAGTAGGATATTCCTTGTCATAGGGCAGTATTATAGGAGTTATATCCTTTTAATATGGGGGCTAGTAATTATAGTAGTTATATTCCTGACATAGGGGGCAGTATTATAGTAGTGATATTTTTGTACACGGGAGCAGTGTTATAGTAGTTATATTCTTGTACATAGGGCAGGATTTTAGTCGTTAATTCCGTACATAGGGGGGGCAGTAGTAGTATTATGTAGTTATATTCTTGTACATAGGGGGCAGTATTTAGTAGTCATATTCTTGTACATAGGGGCAGTATTTAGTAGTTATTTCTTGTCAACATAGGAGCGCAGTATTATAGTAGTTATATTCTTGTACATAGGGGAGTATTATAGTAGGTAATGTCTTGTACACAGGGGGGCAGTATTATAGTAGTTATATTCCTGTACATAAGGGGCAGTATATAGTAGTTATATTCATGTACATAGGGGGCAGTATTATAGTAGTTATATTCCTGTAAATAGGGGCAGTATTAAGTAGTTATATTCTTGTAAATAGGGCGGCAGTAATATTAGTAGTTGTATTCTTGTCCATAGGGGAAGTAATATATAGTTTAGTCTTGTACATAGGGGACAGTATTATAGTAGTTATATTCTTGTAATAGGGGGCAGTATTAGTATTATAGTAGTTGTAGTCTGTACATAGTGGACAGTATTATAGTAGTTAAATTATTGTGACATAGGGGGCAGTATTATAGTACTTAGATTCTTTTACATAGGGGACAGTATTATAGAGATTAATTCTTGTACCATAGGGGCGCAGTTGTATAGTAGTTATATTTCCTGTACGTAGGGGGCAGATTATAGTAGTTATATTCCTGTACATAGGGGGCAGTAGGATAAGTAGTTATATTCATGTACATATTTTTGGAGGCCAGTATATAGTAGTTATATTATTGTACATAGGGGGCAGTTTATAGTAGTTATATTCTTGTACATCGGGGGAAGTAGGGTATTAGTAGTTATTATATTCGTACATAGGGGGGGCAGTATTAAGTATTAAGTAGTTATAGTTCTTGTACATAGGGGGCCAGTCCGGCAGTATGGCAGTTATTGATAGTTAGTATATTCTTGTACATAGGGGGGCAGTATTATAGTAGTTATATTCTTGTACTAGAGGAGTATTATAGTAGTATATTCTGTACATAGGAGGCAGTATATAGTAGTTTAGTTATATTCTTGTACATAGGGGCAGAAGTATTATAGTATTATATTCCTGTACTTAGAGGGCAGCATCTATAGTAGTTATATTCCTTGTAAATAGGGGGCAGTATTATAGTGTTTAAGTTATATTCTGGGTACATAAGGGCGGCAGTATATAGTATTTATATTCTTGTAAATAGGGGGGAGTTTTATAGTAGTTATATTCATGTACATAGGGGTAGTATTATAGTAGTTATATTCTTGTACATAGAGCAGATTATAGTAGTATATTCCTGTACATAGGGGGGGGCAGTATAGAGTAGGTTAATCTTGTAATAGGGTGGCAGATTATTGTTAATTCTTGTACATAGGGGGGCCAGTATTATAGTAGTATATTCCTGTACCTAGGGCGGGCAGTATTATGTAGTTATATTTTTGTAATAGGGGCCGTATGTAGTAGTTATCTCTTTGTACATAGGGGGCAGTATTATTTAGGTATATTTGTTACTAGGGGGCATATTATTAGTAGTTATATTCTTGTACATAAGGGCAACTTATAGTAGTAATATTCATGTACATAGGGGGCAGTATCTAGTAGTTAATAATTCCTGTTACATAGGGGGACAGTACGGATTATAGTTAGTTATAGTCTTGTACGAGGCGGGAAGTAAATATAGTAGTCGATCTTGTTGTACATAGGGGGCAGTATTGTATAGTTATATTCCTGGACTAGGGGGCCTGGATTATAGTAGTTATATCCTGTCCATAGGGGGCAGTATTATAGCAGTTATATTCTTGTACATAGGGGCAGTATATGTAGTATTCCTGTAAATAGGGGACCCGTATTCTAGTAGTTATATTCTTGTAAATGGGCGGCAGGATTATAGTAGGTATATTCTTGTACATGTGGTGTGTGGGTACGTATTATAGAGTTATATTCTTGTACATAGGGGGCAGTATTATAGTAGTATATTCTTGTACATAGGGGCCAGGATTATAGTCGTTATATTCCATTGTACATAGGGGGCGCTGTATTATAGTAGTTAATTCCTGTACCTAGGGTTTGCGGGCAGTATTATAGTAGTAGTTATATTCATGTAGATAGGGTGCAGTATTTTATAGTAGTTATATCTTGTACAGAGGGGCTGTATTATAAGTAGTTATATTCTTGCTACATAGGGGGACAGTATTCATTAGTAGGTTATATTCTTGTCTAGGCGGCAGTATTAAGATTAAGTAGTTAGGACATAGGGGGCATATTATAGTATTATAGTCTTGTACATAGGGGGCAGTAGTATTAGCGAGTTATATTCTTGTACATAGGGGGCAGTATTATAGTAGTTATATTCTGTACATAGGGGGCAGATTAAGTGATATTCTTGTTACATAGGGGGGCAGTATAGTATTATAGCGTTATGTTTCCTGTCCATAGGAGTAGTATGTATAGTAGTATATTCTGGCCTACATAGGGGGCAGTATTTATAGTAGTTATATTCTTGTACTTTGGGAGCAGTACGATAGTAGTGTTCTTGTACATAGGGGGCAGTATTATAGTTAGTTTATTATTGTACATAGGGGGCAGTGGTAGTTATATTCCTGGACATAGGGGTGCCAGTGTTATATTAGTTATATTCCTGACATAGGGGGAAGTTTGATAGTAGTTCATATTCTGTATATGTTAGGGAGTAGTATTATAGTGTTATATACTGCTAACTGGATCAGTATTATAGTAGTTATATTCTGCACAGAAGGGGCAGGGCAGTATTATAGTTAGTTACACTCCCTGTAATATTGGGGACAGTATTTATAGTAGTTATATTCTTGTACATAGGGGCAGTAATAGTAGTTATATTCTTGTACATGGGGGCCGTAGTATTATATGCAGTTATATTATTTGGTAAGAGGGTGTATTATAGTAGCTTATAGTCCGGACATAGGAGGCAGTATTATGTAGTTATATTCTTGTACCATAGGGGGCAGTATTATGTGTTTATATTCTTGTACATAGGGGGGAGTATTATAGCAGTGCTTGATACCTAGTGGTGGCAGTATTATAGTAGTTATATTCCTGGACATAGGGGGCGGGAGTTGATAGTACATAGGGGGCGGAGTATTATTCGTAGATTATTATCTTGTAATAGGGGGCTGTATTAGAGTAGTTATATTCTTGTACATAGGCCGGGCCAGTATTATAGTAGTTATATTCTTGATACATAGGGGGCAGTAGATTATAGTAGTTATCGTTTTGTACATAGGGGGCAGTAGTCTATGTAGTTATATTCTTGTACATAGGGGGCAGTATATAGTAGTTATATTCTTGTACATATAGGGGGCAGTATTATAGTAGTTATTTCTTGTACAAGGTGGCAGTATTATAGTATTTCTATTCTTGACATAGGGGCGTATTATAGGTATATTCCTGTAAATAGGGGGCAGATTATAGTAGTTATACTCTTTTTACATAGGGGCGAGTATTATAGTAGTTATATTCTTTGTACATAGGGGAGTATTTATAGTAGTTATACCTTTTAACATAGGGGGCGGATTATAGTAGTTATAGGTCCGGTACATAGGGGACAGTATTATAGTAGTTATATTCTGTACATAGGGGGCAGTATTATAGTAGTTCTATTTGTACATAGGAGCAAGTATTATAGTAGTTATATTCTTGTACATAGGGGCAGTATTTCGTAGTTTGTTATATTCCTGTACATAGGGGCAGTATGAGTTATTTCTGTACATAGGGAGCAGTACGTATTTAGTAGTATATTCTTGTACATAGGGGGGGTTAGTATTATTATAGTGTTAAGTCTTGTACACAGGGAGGCGTATTGATAGTAGGTATATTCTGTACATAGTGCAGGGTCGGCCCGTATTATAGTCGTTAATTCATGTACATAGGGGGCAGTCTTATAGTAGGTTATATTCCTGTACATAGGGGGGCAAGTTTATAGTAGTTATATTCTTGTAATAGGGGCAGGGCGTATTTAGTAGTTATATTCTTGTACATAGGGCGGCAGTAGTATTATAGTAGTTATAGTATTGTACTAAGGGACGAACAGTATTTATAGTAGTATATTCTTGGTGTGTGTAGGGGGCAGTTCTTATAGTAGAGATAGTCTTGTACATAGGGGTACGCGAATAGTAGTTATATTCTGTACATAGGGGGCAGTATTTGGTTAGATTCTTTTACATAGGGGAACAGTATTATAGTAGTAATTATATCTTACGTACCATAGGGGGGCAGGATTATGTAGTTATATTCTGTACGTAGGGGGGCAGTCAGTATTTATAGTAGTTATCTTCCTGTACATAGGTGGGCAGTAGTATAGTAGTTAATTCCGTACATAGGAGGCCCAGTATTATCGTAGTTAATTGTACATAGGGGGGCAGTATTATAGTAGTTATATCTGGTACATAGGGGGCAGTAGATTATCGTAGTTATATTCTGGTACAGAGGGGGTCGTCTTATAGTAGTTATATTCTTGTACATAGAGGGAAGTAGTATAGTAGTTATATGCTGGTAATAGGGGGCTTAGTAGTATTATAGTAGTTATATTCTTGTACATAGTGGCGGCCAGATTATAGTAGTTATATTCTTGTTACATAGGGGCAGGTAATTTAGTAGTATATTCTTGTACATAAGGGCAGTATTATAGTAGTTAATATTCGTACAAAGGAAGGCGGGTATTATAGTAGTGAGATTCTTGTACATCGGGGGCGGCCGTGTATTATAGTCGTTAAGAGTCTTGTACATGGGGGCAGTATTATGTCGTCTCTTTTGTACATGGGCCGTTTAACACACTTCTTGTACATAGGTAGCAGTATTTTCGTAGTTATCTGCTGTAATAGGGGGCAGTAGTATAGTAGTATTAAGTAGTTATATTCTTGTCCATAGGGAGCAAGATTTATAGTAGTTATATCTTGTACATATGGGGCAGTTTATAGTAGTTATAGTCTTTTACACAGGGTGGGGCAGATTATCGTAGTTAGTATTCTTACATAGGGGGCAGATTATAGTAGTTATATCATGTACATAGGGGGCGAGTATTATAGTAGTATATTCCTGTACTAGGGGGGGGCAGTATTATAGTAGTTATATTCTTGTAAATACGGGGCACCCGCATATGATAGTAGTTATAGTCTTGTACATTAGGGGCAGTATTATAGAGTTATATTCTTGTACATAGGGGGCCAGTAAGTATTATAGTAGTTGTAGTCTTGTTACATAGGCGGGAAACGCCCACCCGACCTCGTAGTTACTATCTTGTACATAGGGGGCCAGTATATAGTACTTAGTGTTTCTTTTCACATAGGGGACAGTATTATAGTAGTATTTATTGTACATAGGGGGCACAGTATTATAGGAGTTATATTACTGTACGTAGGGGGCAGTAATTATAGTAGTTATTCCTGTACATAGGGGGCGTTGGAATAGTAGTTATATGGATTTTTTTTGTACATAGGAGGCAGTCTTATAGTAGTTATAGTCTTGTACATAGGGGGCCAGTATTATAGTAGCACTACTCTTGTACATAGGGGGCAGAGTATTATAGTAGTTATATCTTGTACACAGGGGGGACAGTATATAGTAGTTATATTCTTGACAAGGGGCAAGTATTATAGTAGTTAATTCCTGTACATAGGTGGGCGAGGATTATAGGAGTTAGATTCCTGACATGTGTGGGGCGTATTATATGTATTATAGTCGTAATATTCCTGTACAAAGGGGCAGTATATAGTAGTTATACTCTTGGACATAGGGGGCAGGATTATAGTTAGTACTATTCTGTACTAGGGGGCAGTCTTATAGTAGTTATACTCTTCTGTACATAGGGGGCAGCTATTATAGTCGTTATTCTTTACATAAGGGGCAGTATTATAGTAGTTATATTCTTACCTCGGGGACAGTATTATAGTAGTTTAGATTCATGTACATAGGGGCAGTCAGTATTTAGTAGTTAGATCCTGTACATTAGGGCAGTATTATAGTAGATTATATTCTGGTACATAGGGGGCAGTATTATAGTAGTTATATTCTGACATAGGGCAGTGATGATAGTAGTGATATTCCGACATAGGGGCAGTATTATAGTGTTCTATTCTGACATAGCAGGCAGCCAGTTAATTATAGTGTTATATTCTTGTACTAGGGACAGTATTATAGTAGTTATATCCTGTAAATAGGGGCCGTATTATAGTTAGTATATCCCTGTACATAGGGCAGTATTATATATTATATTCTGGGATTACATAGGGGCAGATATAGTAGTTCTATCCTGTACATAGGGGGCTCCGTGCTTATCGTAGTTATATCCTTCCATCGGGCGGCTATTATCGTGTATCTTCCTGTGCCCATAGCGGACCGTCTTATAGTAGTTAGATTACCGTATGTATCTTAGGGAAGTCCTATTACTCTCATATAGAGTCTCTACAATATGCCAAACACATGGCCTGATGTCCCTGGCCGTGGATCTGGCTCCGGCTTTTTTGAAATCCATAGACTTGCTTTCTCGCACCCCCTCCAACTAGGCACTCATTATTCTAATCCGCTCTGCTACCTTTCGGCCCACTGGGTTCCTATGCCTGACTGTAGCACTTCTTCCTTGTCCATGTTTTGTTTTTTTTTTTGAGAAGGGGAACGGGGAGAAAGATGGCCAGAGAAAGCAACACAGGAAGAAAGAGGGAGCTTTAGAGGGGGGGGAGGAAGGAGGAGGGCGGGGAAGGGAGGGCTGTGCGGACGAGACCCCGCGAGGCAGGAGGCCTCAGACCAACGAGGGGAGAACGGGGAGAGCGGGGACAAGGGACGAGCGAGGAGAGGGGAGGGCCGAGGGGACCAGCAGGGGGAGAAGGGGAAAGACGAGAGACAGAGACAAAAGGCCCAGCAGGGGGAGAGGGGCGGGGAGCGAGCGATGCTAGCGAGCGCAGAGCGAGCGAGCTGCAGAGCGAGCGATGCGAGGCGCAGAGCGAGGCGAGCGCCGAGGAGAAGAGCGAGCGAGCGCAGATTCGAGCGACGAGGGCGAGCGAGCGAAGAAGCGAGCGAGCGAGCGAGAGCGAGCGAGCGAGAGCAGAGCGAGCGAGCGAGGGCTAGAGCGGCGAGCGAGCGAAGAGAGAGGCGAGCGCAGAGCGTAGAGAGCGAGCGAGGCAAGCGAGCGAGGGAGCGAGCGTCACGAGGAGCGACGAGCAGAGAGAGCTCGCGCAGAGAAGCGAGGAGCGCAGAGTGAGCGAGGAGGCAGAGCGAGCTAGCCAGCGCGAGCGAGGAGCGCAGAGCTAGCGATAGAGCAGCGAGCGAGCGAGCGAGCGAGAGAGGAGCGAGCGAGCGAGCGCAGAATCGATCGAGCGCATATCGACGATCGAGCGAAGTATTAGCTAGCTATCTCCGAGTAGCGATCGATCTATTCGATCATATCGATCGAGCGAGCGGCGATCGCATATCGATCGATCTATACGATCTAGCTAATATCTAAGCCTAGTAGATCGATCTATCTATCGACTATCTAGCGATCTCCATCTATCTATCCATCTATCTTCTAGCCGCTCAATCTATCTATTAATATCTATCTATCTCATACTATGACTATCTTTCCATCCATCGCATATCTACCCATCTCATATCATCTTCCATCTAATATCGATCTATCTATCTCATATCTATCCTCATCTAATATAATATCTAATCTATCTATCTATTGATTATTATATTTCACATAATCTTATCTATCGCACACTATCTATCTATCTATCTATCTATCTATTATCTATCTTATCTATCTACCACTCTAGATCATGACACTACATATGTTGTCACCTCTGAGACATGTGACGACGCAGCTTCTTCTCCAACTCCTTGACAGACATTTTAGCACTAGACTGCATTATCTCTCCTTACATCTTCTGATCTGAATCCTCACATCGCTCTCTGCCCCCCTCTACATTAGTGTAATTAGCTAATTTAATGTAACCCCATTCTTGCTTTGTGTCTCGTGAATAAGTTCACAATTAAAAAACCTATCCTTTGAATCAGCGGTGGTGAGAAAGAACATCTTTAACCATGGCCTTTTGGTTTAGGCAGATCCGTGAGTGCAGGCCAAAATTTTGTGGCGTCCCCTCTCTGACTGCTCATTGGGTGGATTGTACTCACCACTGGTTCTACGCGTCCGCCATGTTCTTGTAGTTTGGGACAACCCATTGATGACACATTGTAACTTGCTGTGTGATCTTCTGATCTTCTGAACAGTCGGCTGTCTTCTTGGGATCTTCTCAGTTGTCTTACCATCCAGTTTGCAAAATCAGGGCATCATGTTGTTTTACAAAATCCAGGTTCCAGACGAGGTATGGACGTGCCATACGGTTCTGGGTCAGGTTAACCCAAGCGTTGTTACCAGAAGAGCCTTACATGGACTCTTACAAGAGCATAGGGAAATCAGACACCTTTGCAAGACTTTCTGTGGTTGAGGACATTCGAACCTCCCATATATGTGTAGATGCACATTCATCTGGAGGTGCCCCGACAGAGATCAGGGGTAATTTGTATTTTCTTTTAAGCCCCCATGGTTTCTGAGATATCAGTCACAGTATCGACATTATTAATCCTCTCCAGGTCAGAGAGCAGGAGAGGAGCAGAGGAGGGGGCGTGTTTACGATAATCTCATATATGTAGAAAGATTAGCATCGACACACCTCCCATCCTCTAATCCAGAACCTCCTCTCTGACAGTAGAGAAGATCATGATGCAGATACTGCAACTCATATCTCCGCTAGGGTGTATGGGGAAAGAAAATGCAAAAGTGCCCCTGAATCCTGTACAGAATGTTGGGTCCATTCCCCCCTAAGTTTGAGGTGGTAAAAAAATCATCTTTGACGAGTGGGACCGTATCTATGGTAAGACTGGATCAGCATGTGCACCTCAAGATGGCATGGATGATGTGGTGACCAGGAGGTGGGAAACACTGAGGAGAGTGAGAAGGGAAGGGTGATTGGTAGCCAAATACAGCCACAAGATGTACGTACAGCCTCGTACAGTATTTAGACCTCTTAATTTTTCACTCTTATTATTGCAGCCAATGTAAAATCCAAAAAGTTTGTTTCCGCGTATTAATGTACATCTGTACCCCATCTTGACTGAAAAAAACAGAAATGTAGATAATTTTGCTAATTTATAAACAAGAAAATGACTGAAACTATCACATAGGTCATAAGTATGACCCTTTGTTGTGACACTCATAATTAAGGCATAACATGGTGTCCATTTCCTTCTGACCCTCTTTGAGATGTTCCTCCTTCATGGATTCAAAATGTGTTTAAATGATTCGGACTTATTAAGAAAGGACGCACACCTATAAGACCCCTCACAGCTCACAGGTTGCATGTTCAGAAAACATGAGGATAATGGCGTCTTAAGGAACTGCCCAGAGCTCAGAGAAGTATTGTGGTTGGCACAGGGATCTGGCCAAGGTAAGCAAATAATTTTTGCCCAGCATCCAGGTTCATAAGAGCATTGACGGCCTCATAATACTACAATCTTTTCCATCCTTCCTAGACTATTCTAAGGCGAAGAGAAGGGATAACGCGTCGCCAACTTATATAGAGAAGACCAAATGTCCTACAATAAAGAAGACCACTGGTTCTTGGCTGGGCATATAACTGGTTGTGAGACACAACTATGTTGCCCTATGAAGGTGGGTCAATCTTTACCATGACAAATCAACCTAGCAAGTAAGTAGGGAGTAGGATTTTTATTTTGGTGGCCAGGGTAACTGGTAAGAACCCAACTTTAGGTGCCATACTCAACTTCTATAATCCATTGAGTCCAAAAATCTTGGGTTACTGCCTGATTTGTACAATCTTTTCCATACTCCAGACCAATTTCCAGGCCAAGGGGGAATAGACGGAAGGTAGCCACTTATATAAGAGACCAACATGTCTACAATAAAGAAGACCCCTGGTCTCTGTGGGACATATAACAGTGTGAAAACACATAACGCCGCCCTATTTGAATGGTGGGTCAATCCTTGACCATGAACAATCACCTTAGAAAGAAGGGAAGTAGATTTTTATTTGGTTGCCAAGGGTCAACTGGAAGACCCAAAAATTAGGTGCATACTTCAAAAAAACTTTCTATCATCCATTGTCAAAATCTTGGGTCCACAATACACGATTTGTACAATCGTTTCATCCTTCCAGACCAATTTCAAGGGAAAGGGGAAAGAGAGGGATGATGGTAGACCACGTAATACAGAAGACCAAACATGTCCTACAATAAAGAGACCCCCTGAGTCTCTGTGGGACATATAACGATGTGAAACAAAACTCGCTGTGCCTCTATGAAATGGTGGGTCAATCTTACCATGAACAATGTCAACACTAGACAAAGGAGGGAGTAGGATTTATGTTGGTGGCCAGGGTCAATGGAAGAACCCAATTGAGGCGGCGGTGCCAATAACTTTCTATAATCCATTGGTGAAAAAATTGCGTCTACTAACGATTGATACAATGTTTTCAAAATTTTCCCTTGTTCCCCCCCAAGGGCCGACGAGAAGGATAATGGTAGCAACTTATATAGAGAAGACCAAACATGTTCTACAATAAAGAAGACCCATGGTCTCTGTAGGAAATTAAAACGAGTGATGAGACACAAACTCACGTTGGCCCTATTGAATGGCGGGTCAATCTTTACCAGAACAACTCAACATTAGCCAAAGGAGGGAGTAGGATTTTTATTTTGGTGAGCCCAGGGCACACCTGGAAAGAACCCCAATTGACGGGTGCCATACTCAACTTCTATATCCATTGGTGAAAACATGGGTCTACTACACGATTTGTACAATGTTTTCCATCCTTCAGGGAGAAAGAGAAGGATCATGGTAGCACTTGGTGGTTAGAGAAGACCACATGTTCTACAATTAAAGAAGACCCCCTGGTCTCGTTTAGGACATAAAACGATTGTGGACACAACTCACGGTGCCTATGAATGGCGGTGTCAATCTTACCATGAACAACTTCAACCTTAGCAAAGTAGGGAGTAGGCTTCTTATTTTGGTGGCCAGAGGTCAACTGGGAACCCAATTGAGGTGCCATACTAACTTCTATAATCCATTGGGTGAAAAACTTGGGTTATCTACACGATTGTACAATGTTTTCAGCCTTCAGGCCAAGGGCTGTAGTGTAGAAGGTCATGGGTAGCCATATATAGAGAAGCCCCCCCCCATCGTCTATACAAAAGAGACCCCCTTGTCTCTGTAGGACATAAAACGCATTTGAGACACAAACTCCACGTTGCCCATTAAGTGGCGGGTCAATCTTGACCATGACACTCAACTTAGCAAAGTAGGGAGTAGGATTTTATTTTGGTGGCCAGGCGTCAACTGGCAGAACCCCAATTGAGGTGCCCATATACTCAACTTTCTATAAGGGGTGAACCTTGGGTTCGTCTACTACACGATTGGACAATGTTTTCCATCCTTCAAGGCCAAGGGCGAAGAGAAGGATCATGGTAGCCACTTATATAGAGAAGGACCAACATGATTTCACAATAAAGAAGGAACCCCTGGGTCTCTGTAGGAATTTAAAAAGATTGTGAGACCACAAACTCACGTGCCCTATTGGAACGGTTTGCTCAATATTACCATGAACAACTCACCTTCGCAAAGTAGGGAGCTAGGATTTATTTTGGTGGCCAGGGGGTCAACTGGAAGAACACAATGATGGTGCCATACTCAACTTCATAATCCATTGGTGAAAAACCTTGGGTCACTTACCCGATTTGTACAATGTTTTCCCTCTTTCAAGGCCAAGGGCGAGAGAAGGAGAATGGTAGCCACTATATAGAGAAGACCAACAGTCCTACAATAAGAGAAGACCCCATGCGTCTCTGTAGGACCATAGAACGCTTGTGAGACACAAGCTCACGTGACCCTCAACAATGGCGGGTCAATCTTTACCATGAACAACTCAACCTTAGCAAAGTAGGGAGTAGGATTTTTTTTTGGTGGTCAGGGTCAAAATGGAAGAACCCAAATAAGGTGCCATACTAACTCTCTCGATAGTCCATTGGGAAACCTTGTGTTTATACGCACTTGTATATCTTTCCGACCCTTCAGTAAATTTAACGAAATGGTGGTTGTTCCCTACGGAGGGTTTCAGACTAGTCAACCATCCAGTGTTATTTGGGAACTGATCAAGACTCCTACCATAAGGTGGACATTTGGAGTTGTCAGTTGTGAAGCTGCAATTTGGACATGGACTTTGTTGTAAGGACTATGTGGGGCTAATTTACTAAGGGCTCCGAGGCCGCACTTTTGTCTAATTCTCCGACTTTTTCCGTTTTGCGCCGAATTCCGCCGGGATTTTGCAGCACGTGATCGGATTTCTGAGCAATCGCGCCGGCTTTCACACAAAAGAAATCTGGGACGTGGCCGATGGAAAACCCGACGGATTCGGAAAAAACGTAGAATTAAAAAAACTAAGTGTGTCGCAAAATCAAGCACTCACATGCACCGAGAAGAACCAGGTGAACTCCGGCGGACCTCGGCGCAGCAGCAACACTTGGTGGACATCGGGCGTACAACCTTAGTGAATCGCCAGAAGACCCGAATCCTCATTGGAGAACGCGCCGCTGGATCGCGACAGGACCGGGTAAGTAAATCTACCCCTGTATGTGCAACATCCCCACCGAGCCCTGACCTTTTTTGGGTTTGGAGGCAGCTGGATTCTCTTTGGTAACTGAGCACGGCCTAGATCTTGACTGGGTCATGGTTGCTGGGTACTGGACGAACCGGCTTTGTCCACTTCCGGGCAGGTATCCGGCAGGTAGATTGCAAGAAAAGAGAGGGAGATGTTGCAAATGGATAATAATTCTCCCTTGGGAACTCCCAGTGGGTGTGTGAGGATCCCTGGGTGGATGGTAAATGGGGTGCCCTTGTTGTTGCCCTTGCAGCTTTGGGGGCATTGATCACACGGAGACAAGGGATGTCAACCATTAACTCAGCCACAAACTATAAGCTGTAGACAAATAGGAAAAGCTCCATATTAAGGAACCGGCTTTGAGAACTTTTTCAGCTGAGCTTTTAAAAAGCTACTAAGATGATGATGCAAGAACACAGATATAATATAAGATGTACCCATGGTGAGAAGGTGTGAGAACAGAAACTATCTGCGTATTGTAGAACATCTAGGATAGTGACATGGAGCAGCATGAAATGCAGGGACATGGTTCAATACGTAAACCTTGTTGGGGCATGGAGATCATTTAAGCCATCATTAATGGTGGTTGTTCCCTACGGAGGGTTTCGAGACTAGTTAACCATCCAGTGTTATTTGGGAACTGATCAAGACTCTTACCATAAGGTGGACATTTGGAGTTGTCCGGTCTGTAGAAGCTGCAATTTGGACATGGACTTTGTTGTATGGACTTTGTGGGGCTCATTTACTAAGGGCTCTGCAGCTGCACTTTCTGGTTTTCCGACTTTTTCCATTTTGCACCGAATTCCGCCGGGATTTTGGGGAACGCGATCAGATTTCAAGCGCAAAAGCAACGGCTTTCTTGGGTGGCGTGGCCGACAGAAAACCCGACGGATTCGGAAAAAACATGGAATTTAAAAAACCCATTTGCGATCCAGCAGCGCGTTCTGTGCGGTGGATTCGGGTCTTTCGGTGATTTACTAAGGTAGTTCCTCCGCCGTCCACCAGGTGTCGCTGCTTCAGCGCGAAGAGCATCGGAACGCACTGGAGTACATCGAGCCGGGCTGAGTGAAAGTAATCGCGTGCCGAGCGCCATTTTTTTAAAAAAATGTGGCGGTTTCTCCGAATCTGTCTGGTTTTCGTTCGGCCACGCCCCGATTTCCGTCGCGTGCATGGCAGCGCCGATGCACCACAATCCGATCGCGTGCGCCAAAAACCCGGGGCAATACAGGGAAAGTCGGCGCAAATCGGAAATATTCGGGCCCTTAGTAAATGACCCCCTATGTGTGTCGCAAAATCGAACACTGACATGCACCGAGAAGAACCAGGTGAACCTCGGCGCAGCAGCGACACCTGGTGGACATCGGGCGCACAACCTTAGTGAATCGCCGGAAGACCTGAATCCTCGTCGGAGAACACGCTGCTGGATCGCGATAGGACCGGGTAAGTAAATCTACCCCTGTATGTGCAACATCCTCACCGAGGCCTGACCTTTTTTGGGTTTGGAGGCAGCTGGATTCTCTTTGGTAAATGAGCACGGCCTAGATCTTGACTGGGTCATGGTTGCTGGGTACTGTACGAACCGGCTTTGTCCAGTTCCGGGCAGGTATCCGGCAGGTAGATTGCAAGAAAAGAGAGGGATATGCTGCAAATGGATAATAATTCTCCCTGGGGAACTCCCAATGGGTGTGTGAGGATCCCTGGATGGATGGTAAATGGGGTGCCCTTGTTGTTGCCCTTGCAGTTTTGGGGGCATTGATCACACGGAGACAAGGGATGTCAACCATTAACTCACAGTTCCTTTATTTCCAGAACCCAAACTCCAACGTAGGCAACAAGCCAAAACAACAATTCCACCGGTCCAGGTCGCTGGCTGGATCTAAAGGAATGCTCACAGTCTGGTTTGGGTATATTCAGGCTGGAGTGATGGATGGCTGCTTCAGTAGCAGAGATTAATGCAGGCCCTGGTATATAGTTTAGGGTCCTGCAGCAACAGATCTGGAGTTAGCAGGCCGTGTGCCGAGAGGTGTGCTGTTCCTCAGAAAGACCTCTCTCTAGACTGGCCTAGAACTTTCCAGCCACAAGGGGTTTTATAAACTTCCCTTGTAAGGGGTTGGTTCAGGGATTATCCAACCAGGATCTTTGTACAATTTTTTTTTATAGACATAAGA
Source organism: Engystomops pustulosus (assembly GCA_019512145.1). Taxonomy (NCBI): domain Eukaryota; kingdom Metazoa; phylum Chordata; class Amphibia; order Anura; family Leptodactylidae; genus Engystomops; species Engystomops pustulosus. The sequence continues at coordinate 160,319,690 of CM033647.1, read as the reverse complement.
TCTCATTGGTCAACATAAAAAAGATTTTTAATTCCAGGCAGATGTTAAGCACCTGCAAAAACAAATATGGACAGTAGGTGACAATATAGGGATGAGTATATTTCATAATGAGGCAAAGTTCATATTCTTAGAGGTAAGTTCCTATTGAACCACACAGATTTCAGGATTAGTTGGCCATACTTTTCCCATGCCTTAAGGACATTGGAAGTGGACAAAATTTGTAACATAGCCCGTCCAGCGGGCCATTATATATGGTCCGTAATTGTAGGAAAGACATTGCCAGGTTGTTGCCCCGAAATATTCCAAGGTGGTAACGGATGATGGCTCCTGGATGTAATGGCCAATGATTGGAGGAGTGAATGGAGGATGATTAATAACATCAACATAGAACAAGAAGCCAAGTGGAACACTAAGGAATGCAAGACATCACCATATACATGGGTCACTCACGGGTTCATGAAGACCCCTTTCTTGTTATCAGTAGGGATCCCAATGGTCGCTCCTATCAGCTGCTGGACTGGCTGGACCTTTGTCTTCATTCAATCTAATCTCCTGTGATTCTCTGGTATCTTCAGGTCTATGACCATTTTTACCTGTGGACCCAAAACTACAGTTGCTTGGGGGCCCCATGCACTTTTTCACCATGCCAAACAGAACCTTTTAGGAGCTAATGTGACCCATGAAGCAGGACTATAAGCCAGGTTAATTGCCAGAGTCTTAAGAAAATTGGGGAACAAGCCAAAAGATATGTTTTTTTCTCCTTTCTCCCAGAAAATATATATGTATTTTGGAAGTCGCATATTACTGATTCATCTTTTGTAACACGGTAGCATAGATACAGCAGCTCGGATCTATGTAAAGTGGACGCCTTTAGTAGTAGGCTCTCTAGTAGTGAGAATGGGGTAAAAGGAGAAGACTGTAGCCCCTTCTGCTGCATATTTCTCTGTAGCCTCAGTTACCGGTCTCCTAAGACTGAAGTTGAAAGATTTACAATGCTTACAATGTAAGATGTCAACGGAGATCTAAGTGTTGTACGATGACTTGTGGGACCCCTTGGCTCATGGGCGCATTCACATCTACGACCACAGAGGCCTCTTTCCTTAGGGCGTCGGTGCTTCTTCACTGGTTAAGACCAGTCTATTAGAATCAAACTATAATAAAAGCTAATTAACCAGTTCCACCCACCACATCACCCCCAAACCACAGACAAACTAATGATGTACTGTAGGAGGAACAGGACAAATCATTAAATACAAATCCTAAGAAGATGTTAAATTATCCAAATCAATTATCTCTAGAACCTTCTGCTCCTCCACGTAGATAAATGTTGACTAAATTAGGATAATTATTTAGGAGCTTGATAACTTGTCATTAGGCGCAATAACCGTCTCCAATCTCTATTCCATGCAATTAGCAGAGAAGAAGATTAAAAGCAATAATTACATGTAATAAGCACCTACCGAAATGTGGCGAGATGGAAAGACGTCAAGGGTCAATGGAGGAAGGTCATCGCGTCGTGGAGGACCTGGCGGAGGACGTTTTTCTTGATCCATGAAATGCAATGAGCTGCAGAACCCAAAATGTAGCACTGCTAGGAATTCTGGGATATTGTAGTGAAGTCATTCGTACTGACATTTTGTGGCATGGTTTAAGGGCAAGGCCAATGGGTGGTGGGCAACTGGCACTTACCCCTCCCAAAGTGTCCTGATTGTCTCTTAAGTGATCCCTTATTTCTTATGTTCAAATGTCATAGCAGGCAAAACAGGTAAGGTCCAAAACAGGTGGAATAGGTGTCAAGCTCAGAGGTTGTGGATCTTATGAACCACTGCAGACAATGACATAAGCCACTAACTGGGACCGGAGTCTAAGTGGCACCCGGTTTTCACCAGAGCCCTCCGCAAAGCGGGTCGGACTTGCTGCGGCGTGATACCACCAGGTCGTTCCACAGGCGTGACTTGTCCGCAGTGGCAGCCGGGGTCGGGGTACAGAAACGTCAGGCAACCTCGTAGTCGGGGACAGGCAGGAGGTCAGGACGGGCAGCACAGGATCGGACTCAGAGTCGTAGTAACAGGTCAGGGCAGGAGGCAAAGGAGCAAAGTCAGAAACGGATTCAGGGTCTCAACGAGAAATCACAGAAACAGCGCAAGGCATCAAACTCAGCTTTCTCTAAGACACGAGGCATGAAGATCCGGCAGGGTGTGATGGGAGAGGAAGGTTTAAATAGCCTTATGGGAAAATGGCCAGCGCCAATTAATGGTGCGCTGGCCCTTTAACTTTCCCGAGGCCACACGCCACGCCACGGGAGCGGGGACAGGCGAGAGGCACTGCGGGGAGCGAGGGGACATGAGGTAGAACGAGAGACCCATATCCGATGCGCGTTCTCGCGTGGATTTGGGGGTCGGCCGGATTAATAGGCAGTTCCCCGACGTCCAAAGGTGCGACTGCTGCCTGAAGGCATCGGGAATGCCTGGGAAGTTCACACGGAGCATCGTGGGTGAAGGTTAAGCGCGTGTCGAGTGACACTTTTTTTAAAAAAAAATATGCAGCGTTTCCGCATCCGTCAGGTTTTTACGGCGCCCCCCGATTTCCGTCACCGTGCCATGCCGCACGGTGCCCGGCCACATCGAGGCATGCGCTGAAATCCGGGGCAAATACTGGGAAAATGTCGATTATAATGGAAAAAATTGGTTTTAAACCATCGCAAAAACGAATCGCCGCCCTTAGTAAATGACCCCCAATAGTTTTGTTATATACCGGATCTTAAAATCTAAGAGTATTTGCTGGGTCCCTAATACAGTTATAGAAAAATCTTACCACATGGGCAGCACAGTGCTTCTAACAAAAGCCACCTACATGCTGGTATTGTGTCCTCCTGAAACACGATTTTCCCCATCTTCTGTTATTCTTTTAATAATTTATTTCTTAGAAGAAAAATTTTTTTACATTATGAAAGGGCCTCAGGGGCTCCTAGAACATCAGTGAAACCTCTCGGGTTCATAGAGTTGCTAATAAATCACTCCTATATTCAGCAGTTTCTACCTTCCTCCCCCCTCCCTCCTTGAATGAAGACTTGAATAATAGCAGAGGACTGAGCCAAAAGGGTGGCTTCTGTGACATACCAAGGCGCCCTGGGGCTCATTTACATATTTTTAAAAGATTGGATTTCTCCAAAAAGCTAAGCCATTAGATAGCTTTGATCGTTTCCGAATTGGTACACATGTAGCAAGGTAGCCCGAGCTTGGTTTAGAGGCACACATCCATTGGTTTAGATTTCTTAAACTGTTAGTCAGCCACCCTTAGGAGCCAATATAATTCACTTTAACCATAAGCCGCAAAAGTGCTTTTTTCTGGGTTCTTTGCAAACGTGCATGGACAAATCCATCCCTAGACACCTCAAGATATTAGGGCCAGATGTACTTAAACTGGTCCAGTCGCGATTCCAGCAGAGCATTCTCTGCGGAGGATTCGGGGCTGACGGGATCATAAGTTAGTTACCCAATGTATACCAGGTTCGCTGCCTCCGTGGGATTTCCGTCGAAGTTCAAGTCCTACCCTGGGTGCATGGTTTAAGGGCGTGTCAAGACGACACTTTTTTTTTAATACGGCGTGTGTGTGTTTTTTCCGACAGCCGTCAGTTTTCTCACGGCATGCGGCCGATGCGGCCACAATCGATCGACGTGCCAATTCAAGGGAAAATTTTGGTAAACCCGCCGGAAAAAAAGTTGATTCGGGCCACTTAGTAAATGACCCCCAGTCTGTTTAATAGGGAGGGGGATTGTCTATTAGGAAATATGCAGTAAGAATTTATCATAAATGCAAAAATTTTAACTAATTATAAATATTTTTTTTTACAAAAATATATAATATAAATAATATATATCATATAAACATTAGAAATATATATAATTAAAATGTATATTAAAAACAACTGAACATGTCATCACCCAAAAAGCTATGGGAAAAAAATTGCACTCAACACGCACCTTAAATCGCCAGGAATGGGTGAGTGCGGAAATGGATAGAGCTTCATTCACGGACGCTGATTTGTCGCCCGGAAATGTCTCGGCGTTGGAGGACGCCCATTCATCAGGAGGACCTCGGCACGGGAAGTGAAATAAAAGGTATTTCCTTTACATACCTATGAACTTTGCAGCTCAAAAGGTGCAGGAGATGCCAGCTCTCAAACTAAAAGGGGTTATTTAGTTTCGGAGGGAAATGAATATATAGGCGGCACGGAGAAAGAGCGGAAGTGGAGGTGACGAGGTGTACAAACTTCTGTGACTCCTGAAATTGAGTTTGGATTATAGGCTTGTGTTTCTCTCCTCTAAATATGAAAGGAGTGCAAGGACGGGAAAAATCTGTACCGCATTGTAAAGGGGAGTGGGGAGAATTTAGAACGACATGGCACGTTTTTATCAAAAAACAGCGCCATCTATCCAGTGGTTGTGTCTGGTATGACACTCAGATCCATCGGTGGATAGGAGCTGAAATATCTCACAGACCTGGGGACAGGCGTTGTGGTGCTTCCTGAAGAAATGTATATTCTGTACAAACACTTTAAGAAGATTTTTTTTTATTTGGTTAAAGAGGATTCTACCTATTTATGGGTACAGCAAATCCATGTTCTACAACTCCAATAGCTATGGATAGTAGCCCTCCATTTATATAGTCATAGGCACAAAATGTGAGCGCATTACAAGCCCTTACAAACAAAACTGGCAGGACAGTGTTGTGAGTGTGTATCCTTCAATAGGCGCTTTGAGCCACTCGCCTCAGAGCGGGACTGTGCAGCACCAGCGGGGAGGAAGCGGGGGCGGCACATCAGCCACTTACACTAATCCAGTACAATCTGTTATAAGTAGCATAACAGAAAAGGATCTCTTTGCATTACTTGCCTACACCAAGATATCTTTACACCTGATGTCTGATAGGGGGCGCCTTTTTAGGTTTTGTCTCGGGCACCAGGGTGTGGTTATATTCAACCTGAATACTAGCTCCCCATTACACAAATATATTTACCCCCGACACAGTATGATGTATGCTCTTCCCTCCCAAAATAGGTCTACTTTAAGTGTGATATTTTAGGGCCTTAACACTCAAACAATTCAGGTTCCTCAGGGGCGGAGGCTTACAAAACTTTTGCAATATCAGACTGTACATTTTGGTATGTAGACATCACAGCCTTCTAAATCTTATATAATAATGGAGTCAACTTCTCTATATGGTGGTTAGAGATATCAATACACCAGTTAGCAGAAAGTCTTAAAGGGGTGACCTATCCTAAGGACAAATTGGCAGTAAACCCAACATCTAGCCATAGATAATTTGTGGTGACACAAAGAAGCAAACGACTCCATTCGACATTATTTGTAATGGTGGGTATACTCACGGCCACTTGGCTCTCATTTACATGCATAGTGACTGAAGTGTAACCTGCTCTGACCACTACACAAGAATGGTGCTGTCCGTTTCTGTTTATTGTCCAAAACTCTTAAAACACAAATCAGCTCTCACACTCACCGCCTCCACTCTTCCGTATGTATGGCCACCCGACACCTAAAGGACTCACTCTTCTTTTAGCTACGTATGGCCCTAAAAGCTCTAAAAATTATGCAAATCAAACTCCTAAGGGCCTCGAACGTAGTAGCTTTTAGAGTCCAGAGCTGTTGCATAATCTGAAGCCTAGTTTGTAAAAAAAACCAGGGCATAGAAGCTTTAAGCAGAGCAGACCGTTCCAGAGGGGCACACACAAGTATGTCAAGCGTGCTCTTCGGTTGACAATCCTTCATCCTAGAGTGGTTAGATTTCCTTAAAGGGAACCTGCCACCAGCACTTCCAGTATATTGTCATGAACAGTGACACTTCGAGTTTGGTTTCTTGTTTCTTTCATGAACTTTGGAGGTGAATCATCAGAAAATCATCTTAAAGTCAGATGTATATTGTGTTGTATCATAAAGTCAAGGAGGCGGAGACGTTTAACACTGAAGTCAAAGGTGGGGACCTTGAACTCCCCTCCATCTGTGATTGACAGCATGCATCAGACTTAGCAAATCTATTTAGTGATGTCTGGGAAGCAGGACCTCAGTTATTGATGGGGGGTCTTTCTGAGGAAGAGAGAGCTTGAACTCAGGTTCAAAATCGCCGCCTCCTGACTTCATGCAATCAATTTACATACTAGCTCAAAGTAAATTTTATGAATGATGCAGGCACACTGGGTCTTGAAAATGAAACACAATCTGGAAGGTGTTCAGCTGCTTCACAACATACTAGTAGTGGTATCAGTCAATTTCTGCTGACAGGTCCCTTTAGAGTGCTAAAATCATCGATCTTGTCCAGTGTGCATATGAACGTTTCTATGCCTGATGATGATATATGAAAGAAATAAAGTTTTTAGAAGAGTTTTTCATCCACTATCAAGAGTTATTTTTTGACGACTGAGTTTACGGATATGTTATCACTATCAGTATAGAGTAGGAAAACCCCTTTAAATGTTATCGCGAACATAAGTAACAACCCATATAAGCAAATGTATGTAATTAACTACGAATCATTGGTTACATAAGTCCAGGTTTAATATTCCGCAGCAGACATTAGAGGAATTCCATGACACATTGTTAGCAGAGCAGCAGCCTTCCACAGCAGAGACCTTGTGTATCCCAATTACCACCTGTTAAATTGTCACGTTTCTATCCATGACGTCCATTTCCTGCAGAGCAGATTGTCGGAGCCCCGCAGGGTTAATAATGTGCAATCACAATCTGCTTCCCATCATTTACAATACCATAAAAAATACTACACCTACCAGATGAGGTTACCGGCGGCATATTACAGCTTAAATATGAGGGCGATACATCCAGCCAAAAATTATTAGGCACCCGGAACATGAATAATGAGGACTGGAGCTTCCCTCATCTCCATAAATACCACAGCTTTTATCCGCCAGGTGACCCTCCCATCCATAATCATTAATCAGATCTGATAGGGATATGGCTGAAATATGTCAGCATGGAACGCGGAGAGTAATATTTTGCCTAATCTAGCTTTACTTATAAAACGGCACCACGGGCAGTATTATAGTAGTTATATTCTTGTACATAGGGGGCAGTATATAGTGTTATATTCTTGTACATAGGGGGCAGATCGATAGTAGTTATATTCCCCGGTAAAGGGGCAGTATTATAGTAGTTAATATTGTACATAGGGGCAGATATTATTAGTAGTTATATTCCTGACATAGGGGGCGTATATAGTAGTTATATTCTTGTATATAGGAGGGCAGTATATAGTAGTTATATTATGTACATAGGGGCCGTATTATAGTAGTTATATTCTGTGTACAGAGGGGGCGATGTGTAGTAGTTATATTCCTGTACATAGGGGCAGTATATAGTAGTTTTATTTCCAGCGACATAGGGGGCAGTATATAGGTAGTTATATCCCTTACATAGGGGGCGTATTATCGTAGTTATATTCTTGTACATAGGCTGGCAGTATTCTAGTAGTTATTATGCTGGACATCGGGGGCAGTATATAGTAGTTATATTCTTGTACATAGGGGAGCAGTATTATAGTAGTTATATTCTTGTACATAGGGGCAGTATTATAGTAAAGTGTATATTTCTGTACATAGGGGGCAATATTATAGTAGTTATATCCGTGTACATAGGGGGCCTTATTATCTTGGTAGTTATTTTCTTGTACATAGGGGAAGCCCCCCTAGTATCTATAGATTATTATCGTTGTAAATAGGGGACAGTATTTAGTAGTTATATCTTGTACATAGGGGCAGTATTATAGTAGTTATATTCTTGAATAGGGAGCAGTTTATAGTAGTTATATTCTGACAAGGGACAGTATTATAGTAGTTTATTCTTGTACATGAGGGGCAGTATTATCGTAGTTATGATTCGTGTACATAGAGGGCAGTCTTATAGTAGTTATATTCCGTGTACATGGGGGATGGTAGTCTTATAGTAGTTATAGTAGTTATATTCTTTACATGGGGGGCAGTATATAGTAGTTATATTTTTGTACATAGGGGAAGTAGTATATGTACAGTTATATCTGTACATAGGGGGCAGTATTCCTAGTAGCCCTACTATTCTTGTACATAGGGGGGCAGTATATAGTGTATATTATTGTACATAGGGGCAGTATGATAGTTAGTTTATATTCTTGTACATAGAGGGCAGTATTTATAGTAGTTATATTCTGCTACATGGGGGACAGTCTTTATAGTATTATAGTCGTTATATTCCTGTACATGGGGGACCAGTATATATAGTAGTATTATAGTAGTTATATTCTTGTACATGGGGGGCCAGTATGATAGTAGTTAATTTGTGTAACAATAGGGGGAAAGGGAAGGGGATTTAGTTATAGTAGTTATTATTCGGTAAAATGGGCAGTATTATAGTAGTATATTCTTTTGTACATAGGGGGCAGTTATTATAGTAGTTATATCTGTGTACATGGTGCAAGAGCTCAGGTATTATAGTTAGGTATCACGACACTCTTGTACATAGAGGGGCAGTATTATAGTAGTTATATTCCTGTACATAGGAGGCAGTATTATAGTAGTTATTATTCTTGTCATAGGGGGTATATTATAGTAGTTTATCTCTGTACTTAGAGGGCCAGCATTATAGTAGTTATAGTCCTGTACATAGGGGGGCCGTATTATCTAGTTATATCTTGTTACATAGGGGGCAGTATTATAGTATGTATCTTCTTGTACATAGGTGGATATTATAGTATTAGTAGTTATATTAGTGTGGGGTACATAGGGGGGGTTTAGTATTATAGTAGTATATTGTACATTAGGAGAAGGTTTATAGTAGTTATATTCCTGTACATAGGGGACAGTATTATATAGTTATATTCTTGTACATAGGGGGCAGTATTATAGTATGTTATATTATTTACAAGGGGGAGTATTATAGTAGTTCTATCCTGTACATAGGGCGCAGATAGTAGGATATTCTTGTACATAGGGGACAGTATTATAGTAGTTAATTTTTACATCAGGGGGGCATAGTATTATAGTAGTATATTCTTTTGTACATAGGGGGGCAGTATATAGTAGTTAATTCTTGGTACATAGGGTGGCACTATTATAGTAGTTATATTCCTGTACCATAGGAGGCCCAGTATTATAGAGTTAATTCTTGATACATAGGGGGCAGTGTATTATAGTAGTTATTTCTTGTACATAGGGGCAGTATTATAGTAGTTATATTCTTGTACATAGGGTGGCAGGTATTATAGTAGTTATATTCCGTACATAGGGGGCAGTATTATAGCGTTATATTCTTGTACATAGGGGGCAGGATTATAGTAGTTAATTCCTGTACATAGGGGGCAGTATTATAGTTAGTTATATCATGTACATAGGGGCACCGTATTATAGAGTTTGTATTCTGGTACAGGGCAGTATTATAGTGTTATATTCTTGTACATAGGGGGCAGTATTATAGTAGTTATATCTTTTATTACATGAGGGGGCCAGTATTATAGTAGTTATTCCTGTACATAGGGGGCAGTATGTGTGGTAGTTAATTCATGTACAAGGGGGCAGTATTATCGTAGTTATATTATGGGTACCTAGGGGGCAGTATTATAGTAGTTATTATTCTTGTGTACATAGGGGGCAGTATTATAGTAGTTATATTCCTGTACATAGGGCAGTATTATAGTAGTTATATTCTTGTACAAGGGGGCTTGATTATAGTAGTTTATATTCTTGTACATAGGGCGGCAGTCCAGATTATAGTAGTTTATATTTTTGTACAACTAGGGGGCCAGTATATTAGTCGTTATATAGTATTGTACAAAGGGGGCAGTATTATAGTAGTATATCTTGTACATAGGGGGCAGTAGTATTATAGTCGTATATTCTGTGTACATAGGTAGGCAGTATCCTATAAGTAGTTATATCTTGTACATAGGGGCAGTAGTTATATGTAATAGTAGTGTTATATTCCTGTACATAGGGGCAGTATTATAGTAGTTAATATCTCTGTACATACTGAAGCCAGTAAGCAGTATTTAGTAGTTATATTTTGTAATAGGGCCCCGCGACAGTATATAGTAGTTATATTCTGTACATAGGGGCAGTATATAGGTAGTTATATTCCTGTACATAGGGGCGGCAGTAGTATAGTAGTTATGTCTGTACATAGGGGGGAAGTAGTATAGTAGTTCTTATTCCTGTACATAGGGGGCAGTAGTATTATAGTTAGTTATATCTTGTACAAAGGAAGGCAGTATTATAGTAGTTAATTCTCTGTACATAGGGGCAGTATGTATAGTAGTTAACTTCCCTGATCGATCATAGGGGACAGTATTATAGTAGTTATATTCTTGTACATAGGGGCAGTATTATAGTAGGATATTCCTTGTCATAGGGCAGTATTATAGGAGTTATATCCTTTTAATATGGGGGCTAGTAATTATAGTAGTTATATTCCTGACATAGGGGGCAGTATTATAGTAGTGATATTTTTGTACACGGGAGCAGTGTTATAGTAGTTATATTCTTGTACATAGGGCAGGATTTTAGTCGTTAATTCCGTACATAGGGGGGGCAGTAGTAGTATTATGTAGTTATATTCTTGTACATAGGGGGCAGTATTTAGTAGTCATATTCTTGTACATAGGGGCAGTATTTAGTAGTTATTTCTTGTCAACATAGGAGCGCAGTATTATAGTAGTTATATTCTTGTACATAGGGGAGTATTATAGTAGGTAATGTCTTGTACACAGGGGGGCAGTATTATAGTAGTTATATTCCTGTACATAAGGGGCAGTATATAGTAGTTATATTCATGTACATAGGGGGCAGTATTATAGTAGTTATATTCCTGTAAATAGGGGCAGTATTAAGTAGTTATATTCTTGTAAATAGGGCGGCAGTAATATTAGTAGTTGTATTCTTGTCCATAGGGGAAGTAATATATAGTTTAGTCTTGTACATAGGGGACAGTATTATAGTAGTTATATTCTTGTAATAGGGGGCAGTATTAGTATTATAGTAGTTGTAGTCTGTACATAGTGGACAGTATTATAGTAGTTAAATTATTGTGACATAGGGGGCAGTATTATAGTACTTAGATTCTTTTACATAGGGGACAGTATTATAGAGATTAATTCTTGTACCATAGGGGCGCAGTTGTATAGTAGTTATATTTCCTGTACGTAGGGGGCAGATTATAGTAGTTATATTCCTGTACATAGGGGGCAGTAGGATAAGTAGTTATATTCATGTACATATTTTTGGAGGCCAGTATATAGTAGTTATATTATTGTACATAGGGGGCAGTTTATAGTAGTTATATTCTTGTACATCGGGGGAAGTAGGGTATTAGTAGTTATTATATTCGTACATAGGGGGGGCAGTATTAAGTATTAAGTAGTTATAGTTCTTGTACATAGGGGGCCAGTCCGGCAGTATGGCAGTTATTGATAGTTAGTATATTCTTGTACATAGGGGGGCAGTATTATAGTAGTTATATTCTTGTACTAGAGGAGTATTATAGTAGTATATTCTGTACATAGGAGGCAGTATATAGTAGTTTAGTTATATTCTTGTACATAGGGGCAGAAGTATTATAGTATTATATTCCTGTACTTAGAGGGCAGCATCTATAGTAGTTATATTCCTTGTAAATAGGGGGCAGTATTATAGTGTTTAAGTTATATTCTGGGTACATAAGGGCGGCAGTATATAGTATTTATATTCTTGTAAATAGGGGGGAGTTTTATAGTAGTTATATTCATGTACATAGGGGTAGTATTATAGTAGTTATATTCTTGTACATAGAGCAGATTATAGTAGTATATTCCTGTACATAGGGGGGGGCAGTATAGAGTAGGTTAATCTTGTAATAGGGTGGCAGATTATTGTTAATTCTTGTACATAGGGGGGCCAGTATTATAGTAGTATATTCCTGTACCTAGGGCGGGCAGTATTATGTAGTTATATTTTTGTAATAGGGGCCGTATGTAGTAGTTATCTCTTTGTACATAGGGGGCAGTATTATTTAGGTATATTTGTTACTAGGGGGCATATTATTAGTAGTTATATTCTTGTACATAAGGGCAACTTATAGTAGTAATATTCATGTACATAGGGGGCAGTATCTAGTAGTTAATAATTCCTGTTACATAGGGGGACAGTACGGATTATAGTTAGTTATAGTCTTGTACGAGGCGGGAAGTAAATATAGTAGTCGATCTTGTTGTACATAGGGGGCAGTATTGTATAGTTATATTCCTGGACTAGGGGGCCTGGATTATAGTAGTTATATCCTGTCCATAGGGGGCAGTATTATAGCAGTTATATTCTTGTACATAGGGGCAGTATATGTAGTATTCCTGTAAATAGGGGACCCGTATTCTAGTAGTTATATTCTTGTAAATGGGCGGCAGGATTATAGTAGGTATATTCTTGTACATGTGGTGTGTGGGTACGTATTATAGAGTTATATTCTTGTACATAGGGGGCAGTATTATAGTAGTATATTCTTGTACATAGGGGCCAGGATTATAGTCGTTATATTCCATTGTACATAGGGGGCGCTGTATTATAGTAGTTAATTCCTGTACCTAGGGTTTGCGGGCAGTATTATAGTAGTAGTTATATTCATGTAGATAGGGTGCAGTATTTTATAGTAGTTATATCTTGTACAGAGGGGCTGTATTATAAGTAGTTATATTCTTGCTACATAGGGGGACAGTATTCATTAGTAGGTTATATTCTTGTCTAGGCGGCAGTATTAAGATTAAGTAGTTAGGACATAGGGGGCATATTATAGTATTATAGTCTTGTACATAGGGGGCAGTAGTATTAGCGAGTTATATTCTTGTACATAGGGGGCAGTATTATAGTAGTTATATTCTGTACATAGGGGGCAGATTAAGTGATATTCTTGTTACATAGGGGGGCAGTATAGTATTATAGCGTTATGTTTCCTGTCCATAGGAGTAGTATGTATAGTAGTATATTCTGGCCTACATAGGGGGCAGTATTTATAGTAGTTATATTCTTGTACTTTGGGAGCAGTACGATAGTAGTGTTCTTGTACATAGGGGGCAGTATTATAGTTAGTTTATTATTGTACATAGGGGGCAGTGGTAGTTATATTCCTGGACATAGGGGTGCCAGTGTTATATTAGTTATATTCCTGACATAGGGGGAAGTTTGATAGTAGTTCATATTCTGTATATGTTAGGGAGTAGTATTATAGTGTTATATACTGCTAACTGGATCAGTATTATAGTAGTTATATTCTGCACAGAAGGGGCAGGGCAGTATTATAGTTAGTTACACTCCCTGTAATATTGGGGACAGTATTTATAGTAGTTATATTCTTGTACATAGGGGCAGTAATAGTAGTTATATTCTTGTACATGGGGGCCGTAGTATTATATGCAGTTATATTATTTGGTAAGAGGGTGTATTATAGTAGCTTATAGTCCGGACATAGGAGGCAGTATTATGTAGTTATATTCTTGTACCATAGGGGGCAGTATTATGTGTTTATATTCTTGTACATAGGGGGGAGTATTATAGCAGTGCTTGATACCTAGTGGTGGCAGTATTATAGTAGTTATATTCCTGGACATAGGGGGCGGGAGTTGATAGTACATAGGGGGCGGAGTATTATTCGTAGATTATTATCTTGTAATAGGGGGCTGTATTAGAGTAGTTATATTCTTGTACATAGGCCGGGCCAGTATTATAGTAGTTATATTCTTGATACATAGGGGGCAGTAGATTATAGTAGTTATCGTTTTGTACATAGGGGGCAGTAGTCTATGTAGTTATATTCTTGTACATAGGGGGCAGTATATAGTAGTTATATTCTTGTACATATAGGGGGCAGTATTATAGTAGTTATTTCTTGTACAAGGTGGCAGTATTATAGTATTTCTATTCTTGACATAGGGGCGTATTATAGGTATATTCCTGTAAATAGGGGGCAGATTATAGTAGTTATACTCTTTTTACATAGGGGCGAGTATTATAGTAGTTATATTCTTTGTACATAGGGGAGTATTTATAGTAGTTATACCTTTTAACATAGGGGGCGGATTATAGTAGTTATAGGTCCGGTACATAGGGGACAGTATTATAGTAGTTATATTCTGTACATAGGGGGCAGTATTATAGTAGTTCTATTTGTACATAGGAGCAAGTATTATAGTAGTTATATTCTTGTACATAGGGGCAGTATTTCGTAGTTTGTTATATTCCTGTACATAGGGGCAGTATGAGTTATTTCTGTACATAGGGAGCAGTACGTATTTAGTAGTATATTCTTGTACATAGGGGGGGTTAGTATTATTATAGTGTTAAGTCTTGTACACAGGGAGGCGTATTGATAGTAGGTATATTCTGTACATAGTGCAGGGTCGGCCCGTATTATAGTCGTTAATTCATGTACATAGGGGGCAGTCTTATAGTAGGTTATATTCCTGTACATAGGGGGGCAAGTTTATAGTAGTTATATTCTTGTAATAGGGGCAGGGCGTATTTAGTAGTTATATTCTTGTACATAGGGCGGCAGTAGTATTATAGTAGTTATAGTATTGTACTAAGGGACGAACAGTATTTATAGTAGTATATTCTTGGTGTGTGTAGGGGGCAGTTCTTATAGTAGAGATAGTCTTGTACATAGGGGTACGCGAATAGTAGTTATATTCTGTACATAGGGGGCAGTATTTGGTTAGATTCTTTTACATAGGGGAACAGTATTATAGTAGTAATTATATCTTACGTACCATAGGGGGGCAGGATTATGTAGTTATATTCTGTACGTAGGGGGGCAGTCAGTATTTATAGTAGTTATCTTCCTGTACATAGGTGGGCAGTAGTATAGTAGTTAATTCCGTACATAGGAGGCCCAGTATTATCGTAGTTAATTGTACATAGGGGGGCAGTATTATAGTAGTTATATCTGGTACATAGGGGGCAGTAGATTATCGTAGTTATATTCTGGTACAGAGGGGGTCGTCTTATAGTAGTTATATTCTTGTACATAGAGGGAAGTAGTATAGTAGTTATATGCTGGTAATAGGGGGCTTAGTAGTATTATAGTAGTTATATTCTTGTACATAGTGGCGGCCAGATTATAGTAGTTATATTCTTGTTACATAGGGGCAGGTAATTTAGTAGTATATTCTTGTACATAAGGGCAGTATTATAGTAGTTAATATTCGTACAAAGGAAGGCGGGTATTATAGTAGTGAGATTCTTGTACATCGGGGGCGGCCGTGTATTATAGTCGTTAAGAGTCTTGTACATGGGGGCAGTATTATGTCGTCTCTTTTGTACATGGGCCGTTTAACACACTTCTTGTACATAGGTAGCAGTATTTTCGTAGTTATCTGCTGTAATAGGGGGCAGTAGTATAGTAGTATTAAGTAGTTATATTCTTGTCCATAGGGAGCAAGATTTATAGTAGTTATATCTTGTACATATGGGGCAGTTTATAGTAGTTATAGTCTTTTACACAGGGTGGGGCAGATTATCGTAGTTAGTATTCTTACATAGGGGGCAGATTATAGTAGTTATATCATGTACATAGGGGGCGAGTATTATAGTAGTATATTCCTGTACTAGGGGGGGGCAGTATTATAGTAGTTATATTCTTGTAAATACGGGGCACCCGCATATGATAGTAGTTATAGTCTTGTACATTAGGGGCAGTATTATAGAGTTATATTCTTGTACATAGGGGGCCAGTAAGTATTATAGTAGTTGTAGTCTTGTTACATAGGCGGGAAACGCCCACCCGACCTCGTAGTTACTATCTTGTACATAGGGGGCCAGTATATAGTACTTAGTGTTTCTTTTCACATAGGGGACAGTATTATAGTAGTATTTATTGTACATAGGGGGCACAGTATTATAGGAGTTATATTACTGTACGTAGGGGGCAGTAATTATAGTAGTTATTCCTGTACATAGGGGGCGTTGGAATAGTAGTTATATGGATTTTTTTTGTACATAGGAGGCAGTCTTATAGTAGTTATAGTCTTGTACATAGGGGGCCAGTATTATAGTAGCACTACTCTTGTACATAGGGGGCAGAGTATTATAGTAGTTATATCTTGTACACAGGGGGGACAGTATATAGTAGTTATATTCTTGACAAGGGGCAAGTATTATAGTAGTTAATTCCTGTACATAGGTGGGCGAGGATTATAGGAGTTAGATTCCTGACATGTGTGGGGCGTATTATATGTATTATAGTCGTAATATTCCTGTACAAAGGGGCAGTATATAGTAGTTATACTCTTGGACATAGGGGGCAGGATTATAGTTAGTACTATTCTGTACTAGGGGGCAGTCTTATAGTAGTTATACTCTTCTGTACATAGGGGGCAGCTATTATAGTCGTTATTCTTTACATAAGGGGCAGTATTATAGTAGTTATATTCTTACCTCGGGGACAGTATTATAGTAGTTTAGATTCATGTACATAGGGGCAGTCAGTATTTAGTAGTTAGATCCTGTACATTAGGGCAGTATTATAGTAGATTATATTCTGGTACATAGGGGGCAGTATTATAGTAGTTATATTCTGACATAGGGCAGTGATGATAGTAGTGATATTCCGACATAGGGGCAGTATTATAGTGTTCTATTCTGACATAGCAGGCAGCCAGTTAATTATAGTGTTATATTCTTGTACTAGGGACAGTATTATAGTAGTTATATCCTGTAAATAGGGGCCGTATTATAGTTAGTATATCCCTGTACATAGGGCAGTATTATATATTATATTCTGGGATTACATAGGGGCAGATATAGTAGTTCTATCCTGTACATAGGGGGCTCCGTGCTTATCGTAGTTATATCCTTCCATCGGGCGGCTATTATCGTGTATCTTCCTGTGCCCATAGCGGACCGTCTTATAGTAGTTAGATTACCGTATGTATCTTAGGGAAGTCCTATTACTCTCATATAGAGTCTCTACAATATGCCAAACACATGGCCTGATGTCCCTGGCCGTGGATCTGGCTCCGGCTTTTTTGAAATCCATAGACTTGCTTTCTCGCACCCCCTCCAACTAGGCACTCATTATTCTAATCCGCTCTGCTACCTTTCGGCCCACTGGGTTCCTATGCCTGACTGTAGCACTTCTTCCTTGTCCATGTTTTGTTTTTTTTTTTGAGAAGGGGAACGGGGAGAAAGATGGCCAGAGAAAGCAACACAGGAAGAAAGAGGGAGCTTTAGAGGGGGGGGAGGAAGGAGGAGGGCGGGGAAGGGAGGGCTGTGCGGACGAGACCCCGCGAGGCAGGAGGCCTCAGACCAACGAGGGGAGAACGGGGAGAGCGGGGACAAGGGACGAGCGAGGAGAGGGGAGGGCCGAGGGGACCAGCAGGGGGAGAAGGGGAAAGACGAGAGACAGAGACAAAAGGCCCAGCAGGGGGAGAGGGGCGGGGAGCGAGCGATGCTAGCGAGCGCAGAGCGAGCGAGCTGCAGAGCGAGCGATGCGAGGCGCAGAGCGAGGCGAGCGCCGAGGAGAAGAGCGAGCGAGCGCAGATTCGAGCGACGAGGGCGAGCGAGCGAAGAAGCGAGCGAGCGAGCGAGAGCGAGCGAGCGAGAGCAGAGCGAGCGAGCGAGGGCTAGAGCGGCGAGCGAGCGAAGAGAGAGGCGAGCGCAGAGCGTAGAGAGCGAGCGAGGCAAGCGAGCGAGGGAGCGAGCGTCACGAGGAGCGACGAGCAGAGAGAGCTCGCGCAGAGAAGCGAGGAGCGCAGAGTGAGCGAGGAGGCAGAGCGAGCTAGCCAGCGCGAGCGAGGAGCGCAGAGCTAGCGATAGAGCAGCGAGCGAGCGAGCGAGCGAGAGAGGAGCGAGCGAGCGAGCGCAGAATCGATCGAGCGCATATCGACGATCGAGCGAAGTATTAGCTAGCTATCTCCGAGTAGCGATCGATCTATTCGATCATATCGATCGAGCGAGCGGCGATCGCATATCGATCGATCTATACGATCTAGCTAATATCTAAGCCTAGTAGATCGATCTATCTATCGACTATCTAGCGATCTCCATCTATCTATCCATCTATCTTCTAGCCGCTCAATCTATCTATTAATATCTATCTATCTCATACTATGACTATCTTTCCATCCATCGCATATCTACCCATCTCATATCATCTTCCATCTAATATCGATCTATCTATCTCATATCTATCCTCATCTAATATAATATCTAATCTATCTATCTATTGATTATTATATTTCACATAATCTTATCTATCGCACACTATCTATCTATCTATCTATCTATCTATTATCTATCTTATCTATCTACCACTCTAGATCATGACACTACATATGTTGTCACCTCTGAGACATGTGACGACGCAGCTTCTTCTCCAACTCCTTGACAGACATTTTAGCACTAGACTGCATTATCTCTCCTTACATCTTCTGATCTGAATCCTCACATCGCTCTCTGCCCCCCTCTACATTAGTGTAATTAGCTAATTTAATGTAACCCCATTCTTGCTTTGTGTCTCGTGAATAAGTTCACAATTAAAAAACCTATCCTTTGAATCAGCGGTGGTGAGAAAGAACATCTTTAACCATGGCCTTTTGGTTTAGGCAGATCCGTGAGTGCAGGCCAAAATTTTGTGGCGTCCCCTCTCTGACTGCTCATTGGGTGGATTGTACTCACCACTGGTTCTACGCGTCCGCCATGTTCTTGTAGTTTGGGACAACCCATTGATGACACATTGTAACTTGCTGTGTGATCTTCTGATCTTCTGAACAGTCGGCTGTCTTCTTGGGATCTTCTCAGTTGTCTTACCATCCAGTTTGCAAAATCAGGGCATCATGTTGTTTTACAAAATCCAGGTTCCAGACGAGGTATGGACGTGCCATACGGTTCTGGGTCAGGTTAACCCAAGCGTTGTTACCAGAAGAGCCTTACATGGACTCTTACAAGAGCATAGGGAAATCAGACACCTTTGCAAGACTTTCTGTGGTTGAGGACATTCGAACCTCCCATATATGTGTAGATGCACATTCATCTGGAGGTGCCCCGACAGAGATCAGGGGTAATTTGTATTTTCTTTTAAGCCCCCATGGTTTCTGAGATATCAGTCACAGTATCGACATTATTAATCCTCTCCAGGTCAGAGAGCAGGAGAGGAGCAGAGGAGGGGGCGTGTTTACGATAATCTCATATATGTAGAAAGATTAGCATCGACACACCTCCCATCCTCTAATCCAGAACCTCCTCTCTGACAGTAGAGAAGATCATGATGCAGATACTGCAACTCATATCTCCGCTAGGGTGTATGGGGAAAGAAAATGCAAAAGTGCCCCTGAATCCTGTACAGAATGTTGGGTCCATTCCCCCCTAAGTTTGAGGTGGTAAAAAAATCATCTTTGACGAGTGGGACCGTATCTATGGTAAGACTGGATCAGCATGTGCACCTCAAGATGGCATGGATGATGTGGTGACCAGGAGGTGGGAAACACTGAGGAGAGTGAGAAGGGAAGGGTGATTGGTAGCCAAATACAGCCACAAGATGTACGTACAGCCTCGTACAGTATTTAGACCTCTTAATTTTTCACTCTTATTATTGCAGCCAATGTAAAATCCAAAAAGTTTGTTTCCGCGTATTAATGTACATCTGTACCCCATCTTGACTGAAAAAAACAGAAATGTAGATAATTTTGCTAATTTATAAACAAGAAAATGACTGAAACTATCACATAGGTCATAAGTATGACCCTTTGTTGTGACACTCATAATTAAGGCATAACATGGTGTCCATTTCCTTCTGACCCTCTTTGAGATGTTCCTCCTTCATGGATTCAAAATGTGTTTAAATGATTCGGACTTATTAAGAAAGGACGCACACCTATAAGACCCCTCACAGCTCACAGGTTGCATGTTCAGAAAACATGAGGATAATGGCGTCTTAAGGAACTGCCCAGAGCTCAGAGAAGTATTGTGGTTGGCACAGGGATCTGGCCAAGGTAAGCAAATAATTTTTGCCCAGCATCCAGGTTCATAAGAGCATTGACGGCCTCATAATACTACAATCTTTTCCATCCTTCCTAGACTATTCTAAGGCGAAGAGAAGGGATAACGCGTCGCCAACTTATATAGAGAAGACCAAATGTCCTACAATAAAGAAGACCACTGGTTCTTGGCTGGGCATATAACTGGTTGTGAGACACAACTATGTTGCCCTATGAAGGTGGGTCAATCTTTACCATGACAAATCAACCTAGCAAGTAAGTAGGGAGTAGGATTTTTATTTTGGTGGCCAGGGTAACTGGTAAGAACCCAACTTTAGGTGCCATACTCAACTTCTATAATCCATTGAGTCCAAAAATCTTGGGTTACTGCCTGATTTGTACAATCTTTTCCATACTCCAGACCAATTTCCAGGCCAAGGGGGAATAGACGGAAGGTAGCCACTTATATAAGAGACCAACATGTCTACAATAAAGAAGACCCCTGGTCTCTGTGGGACATATAACAGTGTGAAAACACATAACGCCGCCCTATTTGAATGGTGGGTCAATCCTTGACCATGAACAATCACCTTAGAAAGAAGGGAAGTAGATTTTTATTTGGTTGCCAAGGGTCAACTGGAAGACCCAAAAATTAGGTGCATACTTCAAAAAAACTTTCTATCATCCATTGTCAAAATCTTGGGTCCACAATACACGATTTGTACAATCGTTTCATCCTTCCAGACCAATTTCAAGGGAAAGGGGAAAGAGAGGGATGATGGTAGACCACGTAATACAGAAGACCAAACATGTCCTACAATAAAGAGACCCCCTGAGTCTCTGTGGGACATATAACGATGTGAAACAAAACTCGCTGTGCCTCTATGAAATGGTGGGTCAATCTTACCATGAACAATGTCAACACTAGACAAAGGAGGGAGTAGGATTTATGTTGGTGGCCAGGGTCAATGGAAGAACCCAATTGAGGCGGCGGTGCCAATAACTTTCTATAATCCATTGGTGAAAAAATTGCGTCTACTAACGATTGATACAATGTTTTCAAAATTTTCCCTTGTTCCCCCCCAAGGGCCGACGAGAAGGATAATGGTAGCAACTTATATAGAGAAGACCAAACATGTTCTACAATAAAGAAGACCCATGGTCTCTGTAGGAAATTAAAACGAGTGATGAGACACAAACTCACGTTGGCCCTATTGAATGGCGGGTCAATCTTTACCAGAACAACTCAACATTAGCCAAAGGAGGGAGTAGGATTTTTATTTTGGTGAGCCCAGGGCACACCTGGAAAGAACCCCAATTGACGGGTGCCATACTCAACTTCTATATCCATTGGTGAAAACATGGGTCTACTACACGATTTGTACAATGTTTTCCATCCTTCAGGGAGAAAGAGAAGGATCATGGTAGCACTTGGTGGTTAGAGAAGACCACATGTTCTACAATTAAAGAAGACCCCCTGGTCTCGTTTAGGACATAAAACGATTGTGGACACAACTCACGGTGCCTATGAATGGCGGTGTCAATCTTACCATGAACAACTTCAACCTTAGCAAAGTAGGGAGTAGGCTTCTTATTTTGGTGGCCAGAGGTCAACTGGGAACCCAATTGAGGTGCCATACTAACTTCTATAATCCATTGGGTGAAAAACTTGGGTTATCTACACGATTGTACAATGTTTTCAGCCTTCAGGCCAAGGGCTGTAGTGTAGAAGGTCATGGGTAGCCATATATAGAGAAGCCCCCCCCCATCGTCTATACAAAAGAGACCCCCTTGTCTCTGTAGGACATAAAACGCATTTGAGACACAAACTCCACGTTGCCCATTAAGTGGCGGGTCAATCTTGACCATGACACTCAACTTAGCAAAGTAGGGAGTAGGATTTTATTTTGGTGGCCAGGCGTCAACTGGCAGAACCCCAATTGAGGTGCCCATATACTCAACTTTCTATAAGGGGTGAACCTTGGGTTCGTCTACTACACGATTGGACAATGTTTTCCATCCTTCAAGGCCAAGGGCGAAGAGAAGGATCATGGTAGCCACTTATATAGAGAAGGACCAACATGATTTCACAATAAAGAAGGAACCCCTGGGTCTCTGTAGGAATTTAAAAAGATTGTGAGACCACAAACTCACGTGCCCTATTGGAACGGTTTGCTCAATATTACCATGAACAACTCACCTTCGCAAAGTAGGGAGCTAGGATTTATTTTGGTGGCCAGGGGGTCAACTGGAAGAACACAATGATGGTGCCATACTCAACTTCATAATCCATTGGTGAAAAACCTTGGGTCACTTACCCGATTTGTACAATGTTTTCCCTCTTTCAAGGCCAAGGGCGAGAGAAGGAGAATGGTAGCCACTATATAGAGAAGACCAACAGTCCTACAATAAGAGAAGACCCCATGCGTCTCTGTAGGACCATAGAACGCTTGTGAGACACAAGCTCACGTGACCCTCAACAATGGCGGGTCAATCTTTACCATGAACAACTCAACCTTAGCAAAGTAGGGAGTAGGATTTTTTTTTGGTGGTCAGGGTCAAAATGGAAGAACCCAAATAAGGTGCCATACTAACTCTCTCGATAGTCCATTGGGAAACCTTGTGTTTATACGCACTTGTATATCTTTCCGACCCTTCAGTAAATTTAACGAAATCCGATCGCATGCGCTGAAATCCCGGGGCAATACTGGGAAAATCGTCGTATAATGGAAAAATTTGGTTAACCCATCGCAAAAACACGAATCGCGCCCTTAGTAAATGACCCCCAATAGGTTTATTTATACACACCTGGATCTTAAAATTTAAGAATATTTTGCTGAGGTCCCTAATACAGTTTATAGAAAATCTACCACAAGGGTGCAGTGCTTCTAAACAAAGCCCACCTACATGCTGGCATGTGCTTCCTGAAACACGATCCATTCTTCTTTATGCTTTTAATACCTTATTTTTTAGAAGAAAAAACATTATTTTTACATTATGTAAATGAGCCTCAGGGGCTCATTATAGATTGATAATTAATCACTCCTTTATTCCGCGTTTCTACCTTCCTCCCCCCTCCCTCCCTCCTTAAATGAAGACTTGAATAATTAGCAGATCACTGAGCCAAAGGGGGCTTCTGCGACAAAGCCAAGGAGCCCCTGGGGCTCATTTGCATAATTTTAAAAGATTGGATTTCTCAAAAACGAAGCTATAAGATAAGCTATGGATCCCGTTACAGGAGGCACACACCAGCAGGTAGGTGAGCTTGTTTTAGAGGCACCGCATCCATGTGGTAGATTTTCTTAAACTGTATCACCACCCTTAGGATGCCAATATAATTCCCTTATTATGTAAATGAGCCTCAGGGGCTCCTAGCTACATCAGTGAAACCTCTTCTGGGTTCATAGATTGCTAATTAATCACTCCTATATTCAGCGTTTCTACCTTCCTCCCCCCTCCCTCCTTGAATGAAGACTTGAATAATTAGCAGATGACTGAGCCAAAGGGGGCTTCTGTGACATACCCAAGGAGCCCCTGGGGCTCATTTACATATTTTTAAAAGATTGGATTTCTCAAAAGCTAAGCCATTAGATAAGCTATGGATCCTGTTTCCGGAGGTACACACCAGCAGGTAGCCGAGCTTGGTTTAGAGGCACCACATCCATGTGGTAGATTTTCTTAAACTGTATCAGCACCCTTAGGATGCCAATATAATTCACTTTAACCATAGCGCAAAAAGTGCTTTTTCTGGGTTCTTTGCAAACGTGCATGGACAAATCCATCCCCTAGACACCTCAAGATATTAGGGCAGATTTACTTACCCGGTCCAGTCGCGATCCAGCAGCGCATTCTCTGCGGAGGATTCGGGGTCTGACGGGATTCACTAAGTTAGTTCCCCCATGTCCACCAGGTGTCGCTGCTCCGCTGATTTCCGTCGAAGTTCACCGTCCTACCCTGGGTGCAGGTAAGTGCGTGTCAAGCGACACTTTTTTTTTTAATACGGCGGTTTTTCCGAATCCGTCAGGTTTTCTCACGGCATGCCTGCGCCGATGCGCCACAATCCGATCGCGTGCAATTCAAGGAAAATTTTGGTAACCCGCCGGAAAAACGTGATTCGGGCCCTTAGTAAATGACCCCCAGTCTGTTTAATAGAGGAGGGGGTGCTATTAGGAAATATGCATAAGAATTTATTAATAATTGCAAAAAATTTTAATGAATTATGTTTTTTTTTCCAAAATAAAATAATAAATAATATATATAATATAAAATAATAAAATGTATATAAAAACAACTGATAAATGTAATCACCCAAAAAGCTATGGGAAAAAAATTGCACTCAACTACTTAAATCCCAGGAATTTATGAGTGCGGAGAATGGATAGTCGCCCGGAATGTCTCGGCGTGGAGCGCCATTCATCAGGAGGACCTCGGCCCGGGGAAGTGAAATAAAAGTTATTTCATTTACATACATATTTTCTACTTTTGCAGCTCATAAAGGTGCAGGGAGATGCCAGCTCTCAAATAAAAGGGGTATAATTTAGGTTTTCGGAGGAAATGAATATATAAGGCGGCCGGAGAAAGCTGGAAGTGGAGGTGACGAGGCACAAACATTTTTTGTGACTCTGAAATTGAGTTTGGATTATAGGCTTGTGTTTCTCTTCCTCTAAATCTGAAATATTAATAGGAAAGACAACTAAACCGAGTGCAAGGACGGGAAAATCTGCCGCATTTTAAAGGGGATTGTGGAGAATTTAGAACGACATGGCTACTTTTTATGAAAAAACAGCGCCACTCTTATCCAGTGGTTGTGTCTGTTATTACAACTCAAATAGGAGCTGCATTATCTCACAGAAACTGGGGACGGGTGTGGTGCTTCCTGCAAGAAATGTTATTTCTGTACAACACTTTAAGAAGATTTTTTTTTTTTTTTTAGAAGGGATTTTCTACCTATTTATGGATCATCAATATCCATTTGCTATGGATAGTAGCCCTCCATTCATATAGTCATAGGCAAAATGTTCAGAGCATTTACAAACCCTTACCAACAAAACTGGCAGGGGTGTACCTTCCATAAGGCGCTTTGGGCCACTCGCCTCAGGCGGCAGCACCAGCGGGGAAGCGGGGCGGCACAGTCAGCCACTTACAATAATCCATTTACAATACTGTATAATAGCATAACAGAAAAAGGATCTCTTTGCCATTTACTTGCCTACACCAAAATATCTTTACACCTGACGAAACATGTGTAGTGGTTAATCAGGTCAATTTCTGCTGACAGGTTCCCTTTAAGATGCTAAAAAGCATCGCTCCTGTCCACGTGCCTATGAACGTTTCTATGCCTGATGATGATATATGAAAGAAATAAAGTTGAGTTTTTAATCCACATCAGGAGTTGATTTTGACGACTGATTTTATGGATATGTTATCACTATCAGTATATAACAGTATGGAAAACCCTTTTAAATGTTCTCGGAACATAAAGTAACAACCCAAATATAAGCAAATGTGTAATTACCTAAGAATCATTTGGTTACATCAGTTAAAGGTTTAATATTCCGCAGCAGATTTAGAGGAATTCCATGACACATTGTAGCAGAGCAGCAGCATTCCAAAGCATAGCACCTGTCACCCCATTACACCCTGTTACATTGTCACAGTCTTCTATCCATGACCCTCCTATTTACCTGCAGAGCAGATGTCCGGAGCCCCGCAGGGTAATAATATGCAATCACAATCTGCTCCCCATCATTTACAATAGCCATAAAATAATACTACACCTACCAGATGAGTTACCGGCGGCATTACAGCTTAAATATGAGGGCGATACATCCAGCCAAAAATTATTAGGCACAAGGAACATGAATAATGAGACTGGAGCTTCCCTCATTCTCCATAAATACCACAGCTTTACCGCCAGTGACCCCCTCCCATCCCAGAATCCTCTACTCAGATCTGCATAGCCAATGGCTGAATATGTCTAGCCTGAAGGCGAGGAGTTAAATTATTTTGCATAATCTTAGCTTTACTTATAAACGTGCACACGGGGCAGTATTATAGTAGTTATATTCTTGTACATGGGGGCAGTATTATAGTAGTTATATTCTTGTACATAGGAGGCAGAAATTAGAAATATATATAATAAAATGTATATAAAAACAACTGATAAATGTAATCACCCAAAAAGCTATGGGAAAAAAATTGCACTCAACTACTTAAATCCCAGGAATTTATGAGTGCGGAGAATGGATAGAGCTTCATTCACGGACGCTGATTTGTCGCCCGGAATGTCTCGGCGTGGAGCGCCATTCATCAGGAGGACCTCGGCCCGGGGAAGTGAAATAAAAGTTATTTCATTTACATACATATTTTCTACTTTTGCAGCTCATAAAGGTGCAGGGAGATGCCAGCTCTCAAATAAAAGGGGTATAATTTAGGTTTTCGGAGGAAATGAATATATAAGGCGGCCGGAGAAAGAGCTGGAAGTGGAGGTGACGAGGCACAAACATTTCTGTGACTCTGAAATTGAGTTTGGATTATAGGCTTGTGTTTCTCTTCCTCTAAATCTGAAAGGAGTGCAAGGACGGGAAAATCTGCCGCATTTTAAAGGGGAGTGTGGAGAATTTAGAACGACATGGCTACTTTTTTATCAAAAAACAGCGCCACTCTTATCCAGTGGTTGTGTCTGGTATTACAACTCAGATCCATCTGAGTGAATAGGAGCTGCATTATCTCACAGAACCTGGGGACGGGTGTGGTGCTTCCTGCAAGAAATGTTATTTCTGTACAACACTTTAAGAAGATTTTTTTTTAAAGGGATTTTCTACCTATTTATGGGTCAGCAATATCCATTTCTACAACTCCATAGCTATGGATAGTAGCCCTCCATTTATATAGTCATAGGCAAAATGTTCAGAGCATTTACAAGCCCTTACAAACAAAACTGGCAGGAGTGTACCTTCCATAAGGCGCTTTGAGCCACTCGCCTCAGGCGGCAGCACCAGCGGGGAAGCGGGGCGGCACATCAGCCACTTACAATAATCCATTTACAATACTGTATAATAGCATAACAGAAAAAGGATCTCTTTGCCATTTACTTGCCTACACCAAGATATCTTTACACCTGATGTCTGCATAGGGGGCGCCTTTTTATGTTTGTCTCGGCACCAGGGAGGTTATATTCAACCCTGAATACTAGCTCCCCATTACAATATTATTACCCCCGACACAGTATGATGTATGCTCATTCCCTCCCAAAATCAGGTCTACTTTAATTTTTGATGTGATATTTTATGTGCCTTAACACTCAACATATTCAGGTTCCTCAGGGGCGGAGCTTACAAAACTTTTGCAATATCAGACTGTACATTTTGTATGTAGACATCACAGCTTCTAAATCTTATATAATGGAGCTAACTTTCCGATATGTGGTAGTAGATATCAATACACCAGGTAGCAGAAAGTCTTAAAGGGGTGACCTATCCTAAGGACAACTTGGCAGTAAACCAACATCTAGCATAGATTAATTTGCTGGAACAAGAAGCAAACAGCTCCATTCTGTTTGTAATGGTTGTACTAAGTCACTGCCACTTGGCTCTCATTTACATGAATAGTGACTGATCTGCAGTAACCTGCTCTGACCACTACACAAAGAATGGTGCTGTCCGTTTCCTGTTTATTGTCCAAAAATCTAAAAACAAATCAGCTCTCCACTCACCGCCTCCACTATTTCAGTATGTATGGCCACTCCCGACACTAAAGGACTCACTCTTCTTTTAGCTACGTATGCCCTAAAAGCTCTAAAAATTATGCAAATCAACCTAAGGGCCTCCGAACTTAGTTAAAAGCTTTAGAGTCCAGAGCTCATTTGCATAATCTTGAAAGCCTAGTTTTGTAAAAAAAACAGGGCATAAGAAGCTTTAAGAAGAGCAGACCGTTCCAGAGGGGGCACACACCAGTATGTCAGCGTGCTTGGTTTACAATCCTTCATCCTGGTGGTAGATTTCCTTTAAAGGGAACCTGCCACCAGCACTTCCAGTATATTGTCATGCACAGTGACACCTTCTAGCTTTTGTTTCTTTGTTTCTTTCATGAACTTTGGAGGTGAAATCATCCAGAAAATCATCTTTGAAGTCAGATGTATATTGGTTGTATATAAAGTCAAGGAGGCGGAGAGTTTAACACTGAAGTCAAGGTGGGGACCTCTGAACTCCTCCTCCTCTGTGATTGACATCATGCATCAGACTTTAGCAAATCTATTTAGTGATGTCTGTGGAAGCAGGACCATCAGTTAATGTGATGGGGGTCTTTCTGAGGAAGAGAGAGCTTGACTTCAGTGTCAAAATCTCCGCCTCCTTGACTTCATGCAATCAATTTACATCTAGCTTCAAAGTAAATTTTCTGCATGATGCCAGCACACTGGGTCTTGAATGAAACACAATCTGGAAGGTGTTCAGCTGCTTCACAACATACTAGTAGTGGTATCAGGTCAATTTCTGCTGACAGGTTCCCTTTAAGATGCTGAAAATCATCGATCTTGTCCATGTGCCTATGAACGTTTCTATGCCTGATGATGATATATGAAAGAAATAAAGTTTTTAGAGTTTTTAATCCACATCAAGAGTTGATTTTGACGACTGATTTTACGGATATGTTATCACTATCAGTATATAACAGTATGGAAAACCCCTTTAAATGTTCTCGGAACATAAAGTAACAACCCAAATATAAGCAAATGTGTAATTACCTAAGAATCATTTGGTTACATCAGTTCCAGGTTTAATATTCCGCAGCAGACTTAGAGGAATTCCATGACACATTGTAGCAGAGCAGCAGCATTCCACAGCAGAGCACCTGTCACCCCATTACACCCTGTTACATTGTCACAGTCTTCTATCCATGACCGTCCTATTTACCTGCAGAGCAGATGTCCGGAGCCCCGCAGGGTAATAATGTGCAATCACAATCTGCTCCCCATCATTTACAATAGCCATAAAATAATACTACACCTACCAGATGAGTTACCGGCGGCATTACAGCTTAAATATGAGGGCGATACATCCAGCCAAAAATTATTAGGCACCAGGAACATGAATAATGAGACTGGAGCTTCCCTCATTCTCCATAAATACCACAGCTTTACCGCCAGTGACCCCCTCCCATCCCATAATCCTCTACTCAGATCTGCATAGGCAATGGCTGAATATGTCTAGCCTGAACGCGAGGAGTTAAATTATTTTGCATAATCTTAGCTTTACTTATAAACGTGCACACGGGGCAGTATTATAGTAGTTATATTCTTGTACATAGGGGGCAGTATTATAGTAGTTATATTCTTGTACATAGGGGGCAGTATTATAGTAGTTATATTCCTGTACATAGGGGGCAGTATTATAGTAGTTATATTCCTGTACATAGGGGCAGTGAGTGTAGTAGTTAGATTCCTGTTAAGGGAGGCCTATTATAGGTTAGTTATATTCCTGTACATAGGGGGAGTATTTAGTAGTATATTCCTGTACATAGGGGCATATTATATAGTATTTCTTGTACATAGGGGGCAGTATTTAGTAGTTATATTCTGTACATAGGGCGGAGTATTATAGTAGTTATATTCTTACATAGGGGCAGTATTATAGTAGTTATATTCCGGTACATAGGGCAATATTATAGTTAGTTATATTTCCTGTACATAGGGGGCAGTATTATAGTAGTTATTTCTGTACATAGGGGCAGTATTATAGTAAGTTATATTCTGTACATAGGGACGATATTATAGTCGTTATATTCTTGTACATAGGGGCAGTATATATAGTAGTTATATTCTTGTACATGGGGCAGTATATAGTAGTTATATTATTTGTACATAGGGGGACAGTATTATAGTAGTTATATCTTGTACATAGGGGCAGTAGTAGTATTATAGTAGTAATATTCTTGTACATATAGGGCAGTATTATAGTAGTATATTCCTGTACATGCAAGGGACAGTATTATAGTAGTATTATGTAGTTATATTTTGTACAGGGGGCAGTATATAGTAGTTATATTTTTGTACATAGGGGGAGAAGTAGTATAGTGTATATTCCTGTACATAGGGGGCAGTATTATAGTAGTTATATTCTTGTACATAGGGGGAGCAGTATTATAGTAGTTTATATTCTGTACATAGGGGCAGTATTATAGTAGTTATATTCTTGTACATAGAGGGCAGTATTATAGTAGTTATATTCCTGTACATGGGGGACAGTATTATAGTAGTATTATAGTAGTTATATTCCTGTACATGGGGGACAGTATTATAGTAGTATTATAGTAGTTATATTCTTGTACATGGGGGGCAGTATTATAGTAGTTATATTTTTGTACATAGGGGGAAGTAGTATAGTAGTTATATTCCTGTACATAGGGGGCAGTATTATAGTAGTTTTATTCTTGTACATAGGGGGGCAGTATTATAGTAGTTATATTCTTGTACATAGGGGGCAGATTAAGTAGTTATATTCTTGTACATAGAGGGCAGTATTATAGTAGTTATATTCCGTACATAGGAGGCAGTATTATAGTAGTTATATTCTTGTACATAGGGGGTTTATTATAGTAGTGATTCCTGTATTAAGGGGCAGTATTATAGTAGTTATATGCTGTACATAGGGGGCATAGTTATATGTGTTATATTCTTGTACATAGGGGGCAGTTATTTATAGTATTATATTCTTGTACATAGGGGGAGTATTATAGTAGTTTATTTTGTACATAGGGGGTAGTATTATAGTAGTTATATTCTGTACATAGGAGCAGGTATTATAGTAGTATATTCTGTACATAGGGGCAGATTATAGTAGTTATATTCTGTCATAGGGGCAGTATTATAGTAGTTATATTCTTGTACATAGGGAGGCAGTATTATAGTAGTTATATTCTGTACATAGGGGGCAGTATTATAGTAGTTAGTTATTCTTGTACATAGGGGCAGTATTATAGTAGTTATATTCTTGTACATAGGGGGCAGTATATAGTTAGTTATATCTGTACAAGGGGGGATATAGTAGTATATTTGTACATAGGGGGCACTATAGTAGTTATATTCCTGTACATAGGAGCAGTATTATGTAGTTATATTTTGTACATAGGGGGCAGTATTATAGTAGTTATATTCTTGTACATAGGGGGGCAGTATTATAGTGTATATTCTTGTACATAGGGGCAGTATTATAGTAGTTATATTCTGTACATAGGGGGCAGGTATTATAGTAGTTATATTTGTACATGGGGGCAGTATTATAGTAGTTATATTCCTGTACTAGGGGGCAGTATTATAGTAGTTAATTATTAATAGGGTTGGCGTATTATAGTAGTTATATTGTACATAGGGGCAGTATTATGAGTTAATTCTTGTACATAGGGGGCAAGTATTATAGTAGTTATATTCTTACATGGGGCAGTATATATAGTATTATTCTGTACATAGGGGGCAGTATTATAGTAGTTATATTATGTACATAGGGGCAGTATTATAGTAGTTATATCTTGTACATAGGGGCAGTTATAGTAGTTATATTTTGTACTAGGGGGCAGTATTATAGTAGTTATATTCTGTACATAGGGCAGATATATAGTAGTTAATTCTTGTACATAGGGGGCGGTCGTATTATGTAGTTATATTCTTGTACATAGGGGGCAGTATTATAGTAGTTATATTTTGTACATAGGGGGCAGTATATAGTAGTTATATCTTGTACAGGGGGCAGTATTATAGTAGTTATATTCTTGTACATAGGGGGCAGTATTTTAGTATTAGTAGTGTATATCTTGTCATCAGGATGGCAGTATTATAGTAGTTATATTCCTTTTAAATAGGGGCCGTATTATAGTAGATTTATTCCTGTACATAGGGGGCAGTTATTATAGTAGTTATATTCTGTACATAGAAGCAGTAGTATAGTAGTTATATTCTTGTTACATAGGGGGACAGTATTATAGTAGTTATATTCTTGTACATAGGGGAGTATATGTAGTTATATTCGGTACATAGGGGGCAGTATTATAGTAGTATATTCTTGTACATAGGGGGAGTATATAGTAGTGATTCATGTACATAGGGGGCAGTATTATAGTAGTTATATTCTTGTACAAAGGAGGCAGTATATATAGTAGTGTTAATTCTGTATAGGGGCAGTATATTAGTAGTTATATCCTGTACATAGGGGGCAGTATTATAGTAGTTATATTTGTACATAGGGGCAGTATTATAGAGTTATATTCCTAGTACATATGGGGGCAAGTATTTATAGTAGATTATAGTACTTTTATACTGTGCGGAGTATTTCTGAGTAGTATATTCCTGTACATAGGGGGCAGTATTATAGTTAGTTATATTTTTGTACATAGGGAGCAGTATTATAGTAGTTATATTCTTGTATAGGGGCAGTATTTAGTAGATATTCCTGTACATAGGGGGCAGTATTATAGTAGTTATATCTTGTACATAGGGGCAGTATTATAGTAGTATATTCTTGTAATAGGGCAGTAATAGTAGTTATATTCTTGTAATAGGGAGCAGTATTATAGTAGTTATATTCTTGTACATAGGGGCAGTATTATAGTAGTTATGTCTGTACACGGAGGGGGCAGTATTATAGTAGTTATATTCCTGTACATAGGGGGCAGTATTATAGTAGTTATAATTCACTGTACATAGGGGGGCAGTATTATTAGTAGTTATATTCCTGTACATAGGGGGGCAGTATTATAGTAGTTTATTCTTGTACATAGGGGCAGTATTTAGTAGTTGTATTCTTGTACATAGGTGGGCAGTATTATAGTAGTTTATAGTCTGTACATAGGGGGACAGTATATAGTAGTTTATTATCTTGTACTAGGGGGCAGTATTATAGTAGTTTATCTGTACATAGGGGCAGTATTATAAGTATATTCTTGTACATAAGGGGCAGTATTATAGTACTTAATGCTTTTACATATCGGCGTAGGAGCAGTAATTATTATATCGTGTTTATATTCTAGGTGTACATAGGGGCATATTATAGTAGTTATATTTCCTGTAGTATGCGGAAGCTAGTATTGATAGAGTTATATTCCTGTACATAGGGGGCAGTGAGATAGTAGTATATATTACTGTACATAGGGGGCAGTATTATAGTGTATATTCTTGGTAAATAGGGGCAGTATTATAGTAGTTAATCTTGTACATAGGGGGAAGTATTATAGAGTTATATTCCTGTATATAGGGGGCAGTATTATAGTAGGTATATTCTGTACATAGGGGGCAGTATTATAGTAGTTATATTCTTGTACATAGGGGCAGTATTATAGTAGTTATATTGTGTAATAGGGGCAGGTATTATAGTAGTTATATTCCTGTACATAGGAAGGCAAGTATTGTATTAGTAGTTAATTCTGTACATAGGGGCAGTATATGCATAGTATGTTATATTCTGTACGTAGAGGGCAAGATTATAGTAGTTATATTCTGTAAATAGGGGCAGTATTATAGTAGTTATATTCTGTACAAGGGGCAGTATTATAGTATTTATATTCTTGTACATAGGGGGAGTATTATAGTAGTTATATTCATGTACATAGGGGGTAGTATTATAGTAGTTATATATGTACATAGGGCGTATTAGTAGTATATTTTACAAGGGGGCAGATATTATAGTTAGTTAATTCTTGTACATAGGGGGCAGTATTATGTAGTATATTCTTGTACATAGGGGCAGTAATAGTAGTTATATTCCTGTACATAGGGGGCAGTATTATAGTAGTTATATTCTTGTTACATAGGGGGCAGTATTATAGTAGTTATTATTCTTGTACATAGGGGGCAGTATTATAGTAGTTATTCTTGTACATAGGGGGGATTATTATCAGTAGTTTCGATTTGATAAAGGCAACATTATAGTGTTAGTAATATTCTGTACATAGGGGGGCAGTATTATAGTAGTTATATTCCTTGTACATAGGGGGCAGTTTTAGTAGTTATAGTCTTGTAAATAGGGGAAGTATTAGTAGTTATATTCTTGTACATAGGGCAGTATTTATAGTAATATCCTGTTACATAGGGGGCCGTATTATAGTAGTTATATTCCTGTACATACGGGGCAGTATTGATAGCAGTATATTCTGTACGTAGGGGGACAGTAGATATAGTAGTGTATATTCATGTACATAGGGGCAGTATTCTATTTGTTTATTCTAGGTTCATAGGGGGCAGATTATAGTAGGTATATTCTTGTACATAGGGGGGGAAGATTATAGTAGTTATATTCTTGTAATAGGGGCCAGTATTATAGTAGTTATATTCTTGTACAAGGTTGGGCAGTATTATAGTTAGTTATATTTTGTAAATAGGGGGCAGTATTAAGTATGATATAGTTATATCCTTTGTACATAGGGGGGGCTCATCTTATAGTAGTTATATTCATGCTACAGGGGAGTATTATAGTAGTATATCTTGTACAGAGGGGGGGATTATAAGTAGTTATATTCTTGTCATTAGGGGGGGCAGTAAGTATTAGTTAGTTAATCTTGTACATATGGGGCCAGTATTATAGTAGTTATTCTTGACATAGGGGGCAGTATTTAGTAGTTATAGTCTGACATGGGGGCAGTATTATTAGTAGTTATATTCTTGACATAGGGGGCAGTATATAGTAGTTATATTGTGTACATAGGGGCAGTTATTATGTAGTTAATTCTTGTTACATAGGGGGGCAGAGGATATAGGAGTTAGTTTCCTGTCATGGGTAGTATTATAGTAGTTATATTCTGTTACATAGGGGGCAGTAATAGTAGTTATATTCTTGTACTTTGGAGCAGTGCAGTTATAGTAGTTAATCTGTACATAGGGGCAGTATTATAGTAGTTATATTCTTGTACATAGGGGGCAGTATGATATAGTTATATTCCTGGACATAGGGGGCAGTGTTTATATTAGTTATATTTCCTGTTACATAGGGGGCAGTTTTAGTAGTTATATTCTTGTACAAGGGGGTAGTATTATAGTAGTTTTTCCTGTAACATAGGATCAGTATTATAGTAGGATATTCATTGTTACATAAGGGGGCAGTATTATAGTAGTTACATCCTGTACACTAGGGGACAGTATTATGTAGTTATATTCTTTACATGGGGCAGTATTATAGTAGTATATTCTTGTACATAGGGAGATAAGCAGTTTATTCTGTACATAGGGTAGTATATATAGTTAGTCTGACTAGGAGGCAGATAGTATTATAGAGTTATATTGTTACCTAGGGGGAAGTATATGTAGTATATTATTGTACATAGGGGGCAGTATTATGCAGTTATATTTCTTGTACCAGGGGGCAGTATTATCGTAGTTTATATTCCTGTACATAGGGCAGTGGAAAGGCAGTATTATAGTAGTTATATTCATGTTACATAGGGGGCAGTATTATAGTAGTATATCTTGTAACTAGGGGGCTGTATGATTATAGTTTATATTCTTGTAATAGGGGGCCAGTATTATATAGTTATATATTGTACAAGGGGGCAGTATATAGTAGTTAAGTTTTGTACTAGGGGGCAGTATTATAGTAGTTATTATTCTTGTACTAGGGGGCAGTATTAAGTAGTTAACTTCTTGTACATAGGGGGCAGTATATAGTAGTTATATTCTTGTACACAGGTGGCAGTATTATAGTAGTTATATTCTTGTACTAGGGGAGTATTATAGTAGTTATATTCCTGTACATAGGGGGCAGATGTATAGTAGGTTATATAATCTTGTACATAGGGCATATTATAGTAGGTTTACTACTTGTACATAGGGGCAGTATTATAGTAGTTATATCCTCTTTAACATAGGGGGCATATTATAGAGTTATAGTCCTGTACATAGGGGACAGTATTATAGTAGTTATATTCCTGTACATAGGGGGCAGTATTATAGTAGTTATATTTCTTTCATAGGGGCAGTATTATAGTAGTTATATTCTTGTACATAGGGGCAGTATTGTAGTAG
This sequence comes from Engystomops pustulosus, assembly GCA_019512145.1. NCBI lineage: Eukaryota > Metazoa > Chordata > Amphibia > Anura > Leptodactylidae > Engystomops > Engystomops pustulosus. Next base: position 160,283,701 of record CM033647.1, on the reverse strand, counting down.
TTATATCCTGTACATAGGGGGGCAGTATTATAGTTAGTTTAATTCTGTACATAGGGAGCAGTAGTATTATAGTAGTATTATTCTGTACATAGGTAGACAAGTATTATAGTAGTTATAGTTCTGTAACAGGGGGCAGTATAGTAGTATTATATCCTGTACTACATAGGGGGCGTATTATAGTAGTTATATTATGTACATAGGGGCAGTATAGTAGTTATATTCCTGTCCATAGGGGGCGGGCAGTATTATAGTAGTTAAGTCTTGTAATGGGGGGCCGTATTTAGTAGTTAATCTTTGTACATAGGCGGCAGTATTATAGTAGTTATAGTCTGTACATAGGGGACAGTATTATAGTAGTATATTCTTGTACAGTAGGGGGCAGTCGTATATAGTAGCTGTAGTCTTGTTACATAGGAGGACAGTATATAGTAGTTATATTCTTGTACATAGGGGGCAGTATTATAGTATTAGATTCTTTTACATAGGGGACAGTATTATAGTCGTATATATCTTTTGTACATAGGGGCAGATTATAGTAGTTATATCCTGTACGTAGGGGGCAGCGTATTTATAGTAGTTATATTCTGTACATAGGGGGCAGTTAGTTATAGTAGTTTATATTCCTGTACATAGGAGGCCAGTATTATAGTAGTTATATTTTGTACATAGGGGGGCAGTATATATAGTAGTTATATCTTCGTGTACATAGGGGCAGTAGATTATCGTAGTAGTTATATCTTGTACAGAGGGGTCAGTATTATAGTAGTTATATCTTGTACATAGAGGGAAGTATATAGTGTATATTATAGCTTGTAATAGGGGGCAGTATTATAGTAGTTATATTCTTGTACTAGGGGGCGCAGTATTATAGTAGTTATTCTTGTACATAGGGGCAGTAATTAAGTAGTTATATTCTTGTACATGGGCAGTATTATAGTAGTTATATTCCTGTGTACAAAGGTACGGCCAGTATTATAGTAGTTATATTCTTGTACACGGGGGCGCAGTATTATAGTCGTTACTAGTCCTGTAATAGGGGGCAGTATTATAGTAGTTTATATTTTGTACATAGGGGCAGATTATTAGTACTTATATTCTGTACATAGGGGCAGCAGTATTTAGTAGTTACTAGTCCTGTACATAGGGGGACAGTAGTATAGTAGTTAGATTCTTGTACAAGGGAGCAAGTATTATAGTAGTTAATTTCTTGTACATATGGGCGTTATATAGTAGTATAGTCTTTTACACAGGGGGCAGATTATAGTAGTTATATTCTGTACATGGGGGCAGTATTATAGTAGTTTTAGTTATATTCATGTACATAGGGGGCAGTATTATAGTAGTTATTCTGTACTAGGGGCAGTATTATAGTAGTTATATTCTTGTACATAGGGGGCAGTATATAGTAGTTATAGTCTGTCATTAGGGGCAGTAATATAGTAGTTATATTCTGTACATAGGGGGGCAGTATTATAGTAGTTTGTAGTCTTGTACAATAGGGGATCAGTCTATAGTAGTTTATTCTTGTACATAGGGGGCAGTATTATGTATTAGTTCTTTACATAGGGACAGTTTATAGTAGTATACTCTTGTACATAGGGGGGGCAGTATTATAGTAGTTATATTCCTGTACTAGGGGGCCAGTATTATAGTAGTATATCCTTACAAGGGGCATTGATAGTTAGTTTATCCTGTACATAGGGGCAGTATTATAGTAGTTATATTCTGTACATAGGGGTGGTCCTCGGGCTTTTGGTAGTGTTCTAATTCTTCTTGGGCAGATTTTAGCTTTAATTCTATTGTGCAGGGCTTTGTTAGTAGCCGTCAAGGTGGGTATCAGTAGTATAGTAGTTAATCTTGTACTGGGGGCAGTATTATAGTAGTTATATTCTTGTACAAGGGGGCAGTATTATAGTAGTTATATTCTTGTACATAGGGGGGACAGTATTATAGGAGTTATATTCTGACATGGGGCAGTATTATAGTAGTGATATCCTGGTACATTAGGGGGGCGTATTATGTAGTAATATTCCTGTACAAAGGGGCAGTTATAGAGTTATATATCTGTACATAGGGGGCAGTATTATAGTAGTTATATCTGTACATAGGGGGCAGTATTATAGTAGTTATAATCTCTGTACAATGGGGGCAGTATTATAGTAGTTATATCTTCGACATAAGGGGCAGTATTATATAGTTATATTCTTTCCATAGGGACATATTATAGTATTTTATTCCTGTACATAGGGGGCAGTAGTATAGTAGTTATATCCTGTACATAGGGACAGTATTATAGTAGATTATATTCTGGTAATAGGGGGCAGTATTATAGTAGTTATACTTCTGTACATAGGGGCAGTATGTATAGTCAGTATATTCCGCACATAGGGGCAGTATTATAGTAGTTATTCCTGACATAGCAGGGCCAGTTAATATAGTAAGTTTATTCTTGCTACTAGGGGGACAGTATTATAGTAGGTTATATCCTGTACTAGGGGCCAGTATTATAGTAGTATATCCCTGTACATAGGGGCAGTTTATAGTATTATATTCTGGGATTACATAGGGGCAGTTCATATTCTAGTAGTTCATATCCTGTACATAGGGGGCCCAGTGATTACGTAGTTATATTCCTTCCATGGGCGGCATGATTATCGTGTTATCTTCTGTCCATATGCGGACCGTCTTATAGTAGTAGATATACGTATGTATCTTAGGGAAGTCCTATTATCTCTCATATAGATCATCTACAATATGCCAAACACAATGCGCCTGATGTCACCTGGCCAGTGGACATGGCTCCTGGCTTTTTGTGAACATCATGAGATAGATGATTTTCGCACCAAAAATTCAACATAGGATCAATTATTCTAATGCTCGATCTACTACATTTTCGTCCCACTGGTTCAAGACTAGCCTTGACTGTTATCACTATGCTTCCTTGTACATATAATTGCCTTTCAGGGTTACCCCACCAAAAGAGGGCCATAAAATCACAAAGGAATAAATATATTTAGCTTTTAGGTTTTGATTAAGATTCGGGCTGCGGGAGTGATGGCGGCTTACGGACCCCGACGCTGCCATGAGGGCCCCGCCAGTAAGTGATAACTTTTATATCTGTGACAAATTGGATACGAGATAGTGTATTTCCTCTTTGTGGCCAAGAGTGGAGAAGGGGGAAAGACGATGTAATAACAGACCACATTTCCCAGAACCCCTGTGTAGATTATCTGGATCTACTACTAATCATCATATCAGAATCATCTCAATCGATCTTATCATACTAATATCTATCTATCTCCTATCTATATATCTAGCGAGCGCAGAGCTAGGAGCGAGGGAGGGGAGAGCGCAGAGCGAGCGACGCGAGAGCGCAGGCGAGCGAGCGGAGAGCAGAGCGAGCGAGGAGGGAAGAGAGCGAGCGATAAGCAGAGCGAGCGAGCGCAGAGGCTGAGGAGCGAGAGAGCGCAGAAGCCGAGCGGAGCGAGCGAGCGCAGAGAGACTAGCGAGCGAGAGCAGAGCGAGCGCAGGCTAGCTAGCGAGGCAGAGCGAGCTGTAGGCTAAGCGCTAGAGCGCAGCAGCATCGAGAGACGATCTAGCGCAGAGAGAGCGAGAGAGCGCGCTTAGCGGCGATTGAGCGAAGCTCAGCGAGGGAGACGATCGAGCGCAGAGCTAGCGAGCGCTAGCGATCTAGTGCTGAGCGCCGAGGGATCTATCGAGCTCCTAGCAAGCGACTCGACCGACGAACGGATCGCAAGCGAGCGACGCGATCTAGCGATCTGCAGAGTCGAGCGTATGAGCGAGCCTATCTATCTCATATCGCTTCCGAAGCTATCGAGTAACTATCTATCCATCTCATATCTATCTATCTATCTATCTATCTATCCATCTCATATCTATCTATCTCATATCTATCCATCTCATATCTATCTATCTATCTTTCCATCCATCTCATATCTATCCATCTCATATCTATCTATCCATCTCATATCTATCTATCTATCTCATATCTATCTATCTATCTCATATCTATCTATCTATCTATCTATCAATCACATATCTATCTATCTATCAATCACATATCTATCTATCTATCTATCTATCTATCTATCTATCTATCTATCTACCACCTCCAGTATCTACGACACTACATAATTGTGTCACCTCTGGACCTGTTGATGTTCTTCTCCAATCCTTGACAAGACATTAGCACCTAGACTGCAATTATCTCTTCCTTACATCTTCATGATCTGAATCCTCACATTCGCTCTCCTGCCCCCTCTACATTAGTGGTAATTAGCTAATTTAATTAACCACATTCTTGCTTTGTGTCTTCGTGAATAAGTCACAATTAAAAAAGCTATCCATTGAATCAGCGGTGGGAGAACCTCTTTAAAAATGGCTTTTGGTTTATGGCAGATCCGTGAAATAATTTTGGGTGAGCTACAATATCTGACTGATCCAGTGGGTGGATGTAACACTGGTTCTATAAGAAGTCCGCCATGTTCTTGTATTTTGGGACAACCCATATGATGTACACATTGTACTTGCTTTGATCTTCTGATCTTCTGAACAGTCGGCTGTCTTCTTGGGATCTTCTCAGGTTGTCTTACCATCCAGTTGCAAAATCAGGGCATCCTGTGTTTTACAAAGTTCAAGGTTCCAGACAGAGGTCTGGACGTGCCATACGGTTCTGGGTCAGGTTAACCCAAGGTTGTTACCAGAAGACGCCTTACATGGACTCTTACAAGAGCATAGAAATCAGACACCTTTGCAAGACTTAAAAGAGGACATTTCACACCTCCCATATGTGTAGATGAACATATCATCCTGTAGGTGCCCCGACAGAGATTCAGGGGTACTTTGTATTTTCTTTTTAGCCCCCATGGTTTCTGAGATATCAGTCCCAGTATCTGACCATTATAATCCTCTCCACTGTCAGAGAGCAGGAGATGGAGCAGAGGAGGGGGCGTGTCTTACGATAATCTTCTATATGTTAGAAAAGATTAGCATGACACACCTCCCATCCTCTAATCCAGAACCTCCTCTCTGACAGTAGAGAAGATCATGATGGTCAGATACTGCAACTCATATCTCAGCATCCATGGGGGTAAAAAGAAAATGCAAAGTGCCCCTGAATCTCTGTACAGAATGTTGTGTCCATTCCCCTAAGTTTGAGGTGGTAAAAAATCATCTTTGAAGAGTGGGACCTTATCTATTGGTAAGACTGGATCAGCATGTGCACCTCAAGATGCATGAGATGATGGTGGTGACCAGGAGGTGGGAAACACTGAGGAGAGTGAGAAGGGAAGGGTGATGGTAGCCACATACAGCACAATATGTACAGTACAGCCTCGTACAGTATTTAGACCTCTTAATTTTTCACTCTTATTATTGCAGCCAATTGGTAAAATCCAAAAAGTTTTTTTTCCGCGTATTAATGTACACTGTACCCCCATCTTGACTGAAAAAAACAGAAATGTAGATAATTTTGCTAATTTATTAAACAAGAAAAACTGAAATATCACATGGTCATAAGTATTCTGACCCTTTGTTGTGACACTCATAATTAAGTCACATGGTGTCCATTTCCTTCTGACCCTCTTTGAGATGGTTTTCCTCCTTCATTGGAGTCAACCTGTGTTTAACTGATTGGACTTTATTAAGAAAGGCGCACACCTATAAGACCTCACAGCTCACAGTGCATGTCAGAACACATGAGAATCATGAGGTCTAAGGAACTGCCCAAGGAGCTCAGAGACAGTATTGTGGTTAGGCACAGATCTGGCCAAGGTAAGAAAATAATTTTTGCAGCACTCCAGGTTCATAAGAGCATTGAGGCCTTCATAATCCATACAATCTTTTCCATCCTTCCAGACTAATTTCAAGGGCGAAGAGAAGGATAACGGTAGCCACTTATATAGAGAAGACCAACATGTCCTACAATAAAGAAGACCCACTGGTCTTGGCTGGGCATATAATGGTTGTGAGACACAACTCATGTTGCCCTATGAATGGTGGGTCAATCTTTACCATGAACAACTCAACCTTAGCAAAGTAGGGAGTAGGATTTTTATTTTGGTGGCCAGGGTCAACTGGAAGAACCCAAATTTAGGTGCCATACTCAACTTTCTATAATCCATTGGTCAAAATCTTGGGTCTACTGCATGATTTGTACAATCTTTTCCATCCTTCCAGACCAATTTCCAGGCCAAGGGTGAATAGAAGGATAATGGTAGCCACTTATATAAAGAAGACCAACATGTCCTACAATAAAGAAGACCCCCTGGTCTCTGTGGGACATATAACAGTTGTGAAACACATCACGCTGCCCTATGAATGGTGGGTCAATCCTTACCATGAACAACTCAACCTTAGAAAAGCAGGGAGTAGGATTTTTATTTTGGTTGCCAGGGTCAACTGGAAGACCCAAATTTAGGTGCTATACTCAACTTTCTATAATCCATTGGTCAAAATCTTGGGTCTACTACACGATTTGTACAATCTTTTCCATCCTTCCAGACCAATTTCAAGGGAAAGGGGAAGAGAAGGATGATGGTAGCCACGTATATACAGAAGACCAACATGTCCTACAATAAAGAAGACCCCCTGGTCTCTGTGGGACATATAACGATTGTGAAACACAACTCATGTTGCCCTATGAATGGTGGGTCAATCTTTACCATGAACAACTCAACCTTAGCAAAGTAGGGAGTGAAGAGTGGGACCTTACCTATCGGTAAGAATGGATCAGCATGTGCATCTCAAGATGCATGAGATGATGGTGGTGACCAGGAGGTGGGAAACACAGAGGAGAGTGAGGAGGGAAGAGTGATGGTAGCCACATACAGCACAATATGTGCAGTACAGCCATGCACAGTATTTAGACCGCTTAATTTTTCACTCTTATAATTGCAGCATATTGGTAAAATCCAAAAAGTTTTTTTTCCGCTTATTAATGTGCACTCTACCCCCATCTTGACTGAAAAAAACAGAAATGTAGATAATTTTGCTAATTTATTAAACAAGAAAAACTGAAATATCACATGGTCATAAGTATTCTGACCTTTTGTTGTGACACTCATAATTAAGTCACATGATGTCCATTTCCTTCTGACCCTCCTTAAGATGGTTCTATTCCTTCATTGGAGTCCACCTGTGTTTTATTTTAACTGATTGGACTTTATTAAGGAAGGCGCATACCTGTATATATAAGACCTCACAGCTCACAATGCATGTCAGAGCACATGAGAATCATGAGGTCTAAGGAACTGCCCAAGGAGCTCAGAGACAGAATTGTGTACTGCTCATCACCTGCCAAATACAATCCCAGCAGTGACAAATGGAGGTGGCAGCATCATGCTATGGGAGGGACAGGACCACTTGTTGCAATTGAAGGAAAGATAGATCAGGCCAAGTACAGAGATATCCTGGATGAAAACCTCTTCCAGATGCTCTGGATCTCAAACTGGGCTGAACCTTCCAACAAGGCAATAATCCTAAGCACAAGCTAAAATAACACAGCGGAGGATCCAGAACATCTCTGTGACCATTCCTAACCGGCCGAGCCAGAGCCCAGACCTAAACCCAATGGAGCATCTCTGAAGGGACTGGGAAATGGCCTCCACCAATGTTCACCATCCAACCTGAGGGAACTGGAGAGGATCTACAAGGAAGAGGCAGAAGATCCCCAAATCCAGGGGTGAGAAACTTGTAGTATCTTCCCAAGAAGACTCCTGGCTGCACCAGCTACAAAGCTGCTTCTACTCATCACTGAGCAAAGGGGCCGAATACTGACCACCATGTAATATTTCAGTTTTACTTCATTAAAAAGTTAGCAAACATTTCTACATTTCTGTTTTCTTGTGTCAAGATTGGGGCAGAGTATACATTGACGAGCAAAAACAGAACTTTTTGATTCTACCAATATGCTTCAACGAAAGAAGAGTGACAAATTTGAAGGGGTCTGAAATACTTTCCGTACCCACTGTACATAGAGAATACCAACAAGTGAGACATTATTTACAATAAAGAAGACCCGTAGGCCTCCTTGGGGCATATAGAGGTTCTGAAGCACAACTCAAGTTGCCCTATGAATGGTGGGTCAAACTTTACCATGAACTACTCAATCTTGGCAAAATAAGGAGTAAGATATTTATCTTGGTGGCCAGGGTCAACTGGAAGAACCCAATTTAGGTGCCGTACTCAACTCTCTATAATTCATTGGTCAAAATCTTGGGTCTACTACACGATTTGTATAATCTTTTCCATCCTTCCAGACCAATTTCCAGGGCAAGGGCAAAGAGAAGAATAATGGTAGCCACGTATATAGAGAAGACCAACATGTATGACCTGTTTTACAATAGAGAAGACCTACTGGTCTCTGTGGGACATATAACAGTTGTGAAACACATCACGCTGCCCTATGAATGGTGGGTCAATCTTTACCATGAACAACTCAACCTTATATAACTGGAAGACCCAAATTTAGGTGCCATACTCAACTTTCTATAATCCATTGGTCAAAATCTTGGGTCTACTACACGATTTGTACACTGTTTTCCATCCTTCAAGGCCAAGGGCGAAGAGAAGGATAATGGTAGCCACTTATATAGAGAAGACCAACATGTTCTACAATAAAGAAGACCCACTGGTCTCTGTAGGACATATAAGGAATGAGAAACACAACTCATATTGCCCTATGAACGGTGGGTCAATCTTTACCATGAACAACTCAACCTTAAAAAAGTAGGGGGTAGGATTTATATCTTGGTGGCCAGGGTCAACTGGAAGAACCCAATTGAGGTGCCATACTCAACTTTCTATAATCCATTGGTCAAAATCTTGGGTCTACTACACGATTTGTACAATCTTTTCCATCCTTCCAGACCAATTTCCAGGCCAAGGGTGAAGAGAAGTATAATGGTAGCCACTTATATAGAGAAGACCAACATGTCCTACAATAAAGAAGACCCCCTGGTCTCTGTAGGACATAAAACGATTGTGAGACACAACTCACATTGCCCTATGAATGGTGGGTCAATCTTTACCATGAACAACTCAACCTTAGCAAAGTAGGGAGTAGGATTTTTATTTTGGTGGCCAGGGTCAACTGGAAGAACCCAATTGAGGTGCCATACTCAACTTTCTATAATCCATTGGTCAAAATCTTGGGTCTACTCCACGATTTGTACAATCTTTTCCATCCTTCCAGGCTAATTTCAAGGCCAAGGGCGAAGAGAAGGATAATGGTAGCCACTTATATAGAGAAGACCAACATGTCCTACAATAAAGAAGACCCCCTGGTCTCTGTAGGACATATAACGATTGTGAGACACAACTCACGTTGCCCTATGAATGGCGGGTCAATCTTTACCATGAACAACTCAACCTTAGCAAAGTAGGGAGTAGGATTTTTATTTTGGTGGTCAGGGTCAACTGGAAGAACCCAAATAAGGTGCCATACTCAACTCTCTATAGTCCATTGGTGAAAACCTTGTGTTTACTACGCACTTTGTATACTCTTTTCCGCCCTTCCGTACAATTTACGAGGTAAAATCGGAATTGGGAAACTCAATATTCTCCTCTTGAGTCGGAATCATTCCATGCTCCTCACTAACAGTCCTCTATCTTCTACCAATTACTCCAGACCTTCACCACATTACTATATTCCTGTACATAGGGGTAGTATTATAGCAGTGATATTCTTGTACCATAGGGGCAGTATTATATAGTGTTAGATTCCGGATACATAGGGCCAGTATTATAGTAGTTATTTCTGTAATAGGGGGCAGTATTATAAGTGAGGTATAGTCTGTAACATTAGGGGGAAGTATTATAGTAGTTATATTCTGTACATAGGGGACCAGTATATAGTAGGTATATCTTGTACATAGGGCAGTCAGTATTTATAGTAGTTATATTCCTGTGTACATAGGGGCGAGTATTTAGTGTTATATCCTTGTATAGGGGCAGTAATAAGTAGTTATATTCATGTACATAGGGAGGCAGTATTATAGTAGTTATATTCTTGTACAGAGGGGGCTGTGTATTATAAGTAGTTATATTCTTGTAAATGGGCGGCAGTATATAGTAGTTATATTCTTGGACATTATGGGGCAGGATTCTATAGTAGTATATTCTTGTACATGGGGGCCCAGTATTAGAGAGTTATAGTCTGTACAATAGGGGGGCGATTATAGTAGTTATATTTTGTACATAGGGGGCAGATTATAGTAGTTATATCTGTACATAGGGGCAGTATTTATAGTAGTTATATTCTGTACATAGGGGGCAGTATTATAGTAATTATTTTCTGTACATAGGAGTAGTATATAGTAGTTATATTATTGTACATAGGGGGCAAGTATTATAGTGTAATTCTGTACTTTGGGAGCAGTATTATAGTAGTTATATTCTTGTACCAGGGGGCAGTTAGTATTATAGTAGTTATATTCGTGTACATAGGGGGCAGTATTAGTATGATATAGTTAGATTCCTGGACATAGGGGCAGTGTTAGATTAGGATATTCCTGTAATAGGGGGCGTTTTATAGTAGTTATTTCTTGTACATAGGGGGTAGTATTATAGGAGTTATTTCTGTACATAGGATCAGTATTATGTAGTTCAGTAGTTATATTCTTGTGTACATAAGGGGCAGTAATAGTAGTTACATTCCTGTACATAGGGGACAGTATTTATAGTAGTTATATTCTGTACATAGGGGCTTTATAGTAGTTATCTCTTGTACATAGGGGCAGTATTATAGCAGTTAATTCTTGTACATGGGGTAGTTGGTATTATAGTAGGTAATTCTGTACATAGGAGGGCAGTATTAAGTAGTTATATTCTTTGTACATAGGGGGCAGTATTGGGGGACAGTTATTTATAGTATTTTATTCTTGTACCTAGGGGGGCAGTATTTTATAGCAGTTATATTCTTGAGTACATAGGGGGCGTTTTATAGGAGTTATATTCCTGTAACATAGGGGGCCGTATATAGTAGTTATATTTCAGTAATAGGGGCAGTATTATAGTAGTTCTATTCTTGTACATAGGGGGCTGTATTATAGTAGTTATTCTTGTACATAGGGGCAGTATTATAGGAGTTATTTCTTGTACCAGGGGCAGTATATAGTAGTTATAGTTTTGTACATAGGGGGCATTATTATAGTCGTTATATTCTTGTACATAGGGGGCAGTATTATAGTAGTTATCTTCTTGTACATAGGGGGCAGTATGATAGTAGTTATATTTGTACTAGGTGGCAGTATTATTCGTTTAGTTAGATTTCTGGTAACATAGGGGCAGTATTATAGGAGTTATATTCCTGTAAGAGGGGGCAGTATTATAGTGTTATAAATCTTGTACATAGGGGGCAAGTATTCTAGTAGTCTATCTTGTACATAGGGGCCGGTATTATAGTAGTTCTATCCTTTTACATCGGGGCAGTATTATAGTAGTGATTAGTCCTGTACATAGGGAAAGGATTATAGTGTTATATTTCCTGTCCATAGGGGGCAGTTATTATAGTAGTTATATTTTTGTACATAGGGAGAAGTATTATAGTAGTTATATTACTTGTACATAGGGCGTATTTTAGTAGTTATATCATCTGTACATAGGGGGCAGTATTATAGTAGTTAATTCTTGTACTGGGGCAGGCTTATAGTAGTTATATTATTGTACATAGGGCAGTATTATAGTAGTTATAGTCTTGTACACAGGGCAGTATTATCGTAGATCTTCCTGTACATAGGGGCAGTATTATAGTAGTTATATTCCATGTACATAGGGGGCAGTATTTAGTAGTTATATTCCCCGTACCATAGGGGGCAGGAATTATAGTAGTTAATTCTGTAATAGGGGGCAGTATTTAGTTAGTTATATTCTTGTACATAGGGGGGCAGTATTATAGTAGTTATAGTTTGTACATAGGAACGTATTATAGTAGTTATAGTCTTGTACATCGGGGGCAGTATATAGTAGTTTGAGTCTGTTGTACAGAGGGGAGGACAGTATTATAGTAGTTATCTCTTGGACATAGGGGCAGTATTATAGTACTAGATTCTTTTACATAGGGACAGTTATGTAGTTATCTTCTTGTACATAGGGGGCAGATAATTATTAGTAGTTATATTCCTGTACGTAGGGGGCAGTATTATAAGTAGTTATATTCCTGTGACAGAGGGGGCAGGTAGTAGTAAGTAGTTCTCTTCCATGTAATAGGAGAGCAGTATTATAGTAGTTATATTCTGTTACATAGGGGGCAGTATTATAGTAGTTATCTTCTTGTACATAGGGGCAGTATATAGTAGTTATTATTCTTGTACATAGGGGTCAGTATTATGAGTGATTCTTGACATAAGAGGGAAGTAGTACGTAGTTATATTCTTGTCTTATAGGGGGCAGATTATAGTAGTAGATTTTGTTACATAGGGGGCAGTTAGATAGGAGTTATATTATTGTACATAGGGGCAGTAGTTATAGTAGTTATATTCTGGGTACTAGAGGGCCAGTATTTATAGTAGTTATACTTCCTGTACAAAGGAGGCAGATTATCGTAGTTATATTCTTGTACATAGGGGGCAGTATTTATATAGTTAATTCCTGTACCTAGGCGGCAGTATATAGTAGTTATATTTTGTACATAGGGAGCATTATTATGGTAGTTCTATTCTTGTACATGGGAGCAAGTATTAGTAGTTTATATTCAATGTAAATAGGGGGCAGTAAGTTAGTAGTTATATCTTGTACCATAGGGAGCGTATTATAGATGTTAACTCTTGTACAATGGGCAGTATATAGGAGTTATAGTCTTGTACACAGGGGGCAGTATTATAGTAGTTATATGCTGTACATAGGGGGCAGTATTATAGTGTTATATTAATGTACCTAGGGGGCTTATTATAGTAGTATATTCCTGACATAGGGGGCAGTATTATAGTAGTTATATTCTTGTACATAGGGGGCGTATTTAGAGTTATTAGTCTTGTACATAGGGTAGGGGACAGTATTATAGTAGTTATTCTTGTACATAGGGGGCAGTATAGTATTATATAGTGTAGCTTGTAACATAGGGGACAGTATTATAGTAGTTAAATGTCTTGTACAGAGGGGGCAGTTTATGAGTACTTAGATGTATTTTACATAGGGGACAGTATATGTAGTATATTCTGTACATAGGGGGCAGGTAATAGTAGTGAATTCACTGTACGTAGGGGGCAGAGTATTATAGTTAGTTATATTCCTGTAAATAGGGGGGACAGTTGATAGTAGTATATTTCCTGTACATAGGAGGGCAGTATCTATAGTAGTTATATTCTTGTACATCGGGGGCATATAGGTAGTTCTACTCGTGTACTATAGGGGGGCAGTATTATAGTAGTTATATTCTTGTTACACCAGGGGCAGGTATTAATAGTAGGATATTCTGGACATAGGGGCAGTATTATAGTAGTTATATTCCTGTACATAGGGGGGAGGGGCAGTATTATAGTAGTTATATTCCTGTCACATAGGGGGCGTATTATGTAGGAATATTTCATGTACCAAGGGGCAGTATTATAGTAGTTATACTCGACATAGGGGGCAGTATTTCTAGTTAGTATATTCTTGTACATAGGGGGCGTTAGAGTAGTTTATACTCTTGTACATAGGGGGCATCGTATTATAGTATTAATTCTTATTCTACATAAGGGGCAGTCTTATAGTAGGGTTCTATTCTGTACATAGGACAGTTATAGTCGTGATATTCCTGGACATAGGGGCAGTATTTATAGTAGTTATATCCGACATAGGGACGGCAGTATTATAGAGTTATATTCTGTACATTCAGGGGCCCGATTATAGTAGTTATATTCCTGTACAAGGGGGGCAGTTTATAGTAGTATATCCCTGTACATAGGGAAGGCAGTATTATAGTAGTTTATTGTACAGAGCAGGCAGTATTATTAGTAGTTATATATTTACATAGGGGGACAGTATTATAGTAGTTATATTTCCTGTACAAGGGGGCAGTATATAGTAGTATTCCCTTGTACATTATAGGGGGCAGTATTCTAGTAGTTATATTTCGTGACATAGGGGGCCGTTAAGATTAGTAGTTATATTCTGTACATAGGGGGCACCGTATTTAGTAGTATATATGCCTGTACATAGGGGGCAGTATTAAGGTGTTATTTCCTGACATAGCGGACAGTATTATAGTAGTTATATTACAGTATGTATATTAGGGAAAATTACTATTACTTCATTATAGATATCTACATCATTGCAAAACCAATGGCCCTGATTGTCACCTGGCAGTGTGAATATGGCTGCCCGGGGCATCTTTGTGACAATCCATAGAATGATTTTATAGAAAAAAATAAAATAGGAAATAATTCTTTAATTCGATCTCTACAATTCGTACCACTGTTTTAATATCCTGACGGTTATCACATTCTTCTTGTAAACTAAATGCTTCACGGGTCGACAAGAGGCCATAAAAAATCAAACACAGGAATAAACTATTTAGCATGATCGATTAGACGAGGGTGTAGGGTGGGAGAAGAGGAAGAGAGGCAGGACGGTACTAACCCCACCCCTTCTAGGGCGGATCGACCGCCAGAACCCCTGTTTCCTCCGCGGCTCCTACCTTAGGCCATTTGGTCCCTTTCTGTTGCCCCCACGAAAGTGATAACTTTATTCTGGACAAGGGAGTACGAGAAGAGGTGTATTTCCTCCTTTGGCCCAGCGGTGGGAGGGGGAAAAGACAGAGAGACTACGACGACAGCCCCAGACAGTGTGAGTCTGGAGCGATCGTCTAGATAAGCGGGCTAGGAGCGAGCCAGCGCAGTGTATACACTCGAGCGTCAGCGAGCGAGGCAGCAGAGCGAGCGGCGAGCGAGTCGCAGAGCGAGCGAGCGCAGACGAGCGAGCGAGAGCGAGAGCGAGCGACGCAGGCTAGAGCGTGGAGCGAGGCAGATCGGCGAGAGAGCGCGAGGAGCGAGGCGACGAGCTGAGCGGGAGGAAGAGAGCGAGCGAGAGGAGCGAGCAGAGCGAGAGCAGAGCGAGCGAGAGCGAGCGGAGGAGACGCGAGCGAGCGAGCTAGGCGATAGCGAGCAGCCGAGCGAGCGAGGCAGCTGAGAGCGAGCAGCAGAGAGCAGAAGGAGGACGGACGGCGAGCGAGCGAGCGATGCGGAGCGCCGAGCGAAGCGAGCAGGAGCGAGCGAGGAGCGAGCAGAGCGTCAGAGGAGACGCGAGCGAGCGCAAGAGCGGCCAGCGGAGCGGAGAGCGAGCGAGCGAGCGCAGAGGGAGCGAGACGAGGCCGAGCGACGCGAGCGAGCGAGCGAGCGAGCGAGCGAGGCAGCGAAGCGATCCATGGCAGACGAGGCGAGCTAGCGAGCGAGCAGGCAGAGAGCGTCTATGAGCGAGTAGCGAGCGAGGCGACGTCGAGCGCGAGCGAGTCGCGAGAGTGCGCAGAGACGAGCGCACGAGCTAGCGGGTTCCGAGCGCGATGTCGTCAGAAACGTATCGGGCGATCGTAAGAGCGCAGAGTGTATGCCAGTCTCATACATCTAGTCGAGCAGTCCACTATGCTTATCAGCGCATGAGTACGACGACCGAGCGAGGATCACGACGATACCATATCGATTACTATCAATAACATATCATCTATCTATCTATCTATCTATCTCATCTACGTAGTATTCCACCTCTGTATCTATGACACGACATATATTTGGTACCTCTGGACACGTGATGTTTTCTCCAATCCTTGGACAAGACATAGACCAATAGACTGCAAGTATCTCTTGTACATCTCAATGATCTGAATCCTCAATTCGCTCTCCTGCCCCCCTCTCCATTAGGGTAATAGCCTAAATTAATGAACCCCCCCCCACATTTCTGCTTGTGTTTCGTGAATAAGTCACAATAAAAAACCTATCCTTTGATCAGCGGTGGAGAGAAACTCTTAAATGGCTTTGGTTTATGGCAGATACGTAAATTAATTTTGGGGGTCAATATCTGAACTGATCCAGTGGAGTTGTTTTGTTAGTTGTAACACTGGTTCTATAAGAAGTCCGCCATGTTCTTGTATTTGGGAACAACCCATTATGATGTAAACAATGTACTTGCTTTGATCTTCGATTTCTGAACAGTCGGCTGTCTTTTCGGGATCTTCTCCGGTTGTCTACCATCCAGTGCAAAATAGGGCATCCTGTGTTTACAAAATTCAGGTTACAAGAAGAGTCTGGACGTGCCATACCGGTTCGGGTCAGGTTAACCCAGGTGTTACAGGAAAGGAGCCTTACATGGACTCTTACACGAGCATAGAAATCAGACACCTTTGCAAGACTTAAAAGAGGACATTTAACCACCTCCCATATGTGTAGATGAACATATCAATCTGTAGGCGTGCCCCGACAGGATTCAGGGGTAATTTGTAATTTTCTTTTAAGCCCCATGGTTCTGAGTATAAGTCCAGTCATTGACAATGTATAATCCTTCTCCAAGTCAGAGAGCAGGAGGGGAGCAGAGGAGGGGGCAGCGTTTTTACGAGTAATCTCCTATATGTGTAGAAAAGATTCGCATGACACAGAACATCCGCATCCTCTTAAATCCAGAACCTCCGCTCTGACAGTAGAGAAGTCATGATGCGTCAGATACTGCACTATATATCAGATCCATGGGGGGGTAAAAGCAAAATGCAACGTGCCCCTGACTCTCTTTTACAAGAATGTTGTTGTCCATTCCACCTAAGTGTTGAGGTGGTATAACAAATCTATCTTTGAAGAGTGGGACCTTATCTATTGTAAGAACGGATCAGCTGTGCACTCAAGATGAATGAGATGATTGGTGGTGACCAGAGGTGGGAAACCACTGAGGAGAGTGAGAAGGAAGGGTGATGGTAGCCACATACAGCAACAATAGGTACCAGTACGCATGTACAGTATTGACACGTCTAAGTTTTCACTCTTATTATTGCAGCCCAATTGGTAAATCAAAAAAAGTTGGTTTTCTCGCGTTCGTATAATGTACACTTGTACCCCATGTTGACTGAAAAAAAAAAAAGAAATGTAGGATAATTTTTGCTAATTTATTAAACAGAAAAGAAAAAAACTGAATATACATGGTCATAAGTATTCTGACCCTTTGTTTGACACACTAATAATTAAGTCACATGTTGTCCATTTCTTCTGACCTATTGAGAGGTTTTCCTCCTTCATTGGAAAGTCAACTGGTTTAATCTGATTGGACTTTATAAGAAAGCGCCTCAACCTTAAGACCTCAAGATCACAGTGCATGTCAGAACACATGAGAATCATTGAGGTCATAGGAACTGCCAAGGAGCTCAGAGACCAGTATGTGGTTAGGCACATATCGTGGCCAAGGTCAGAAAATCATTTTTGCAGGCACTCCAGGTCATAAAGAGATTGAGGCCTCACTAATCCATACATCTTTCCATCCTTCCAGACTAATTTCAAGGGCGAAGAGAAGGACGTAGCCACTATATAGAGAAGACACATCCTACAATAAAGAAGACCCACGGTCTTGGTGGGCATATAATGGTTGGAGACACAACTATGTTTGCCCTATGAATGTGGGTCAATCTTACCATGAAACACTCAACACTTAGCAAGTAGGAGTAGGATTTTTATTTTGGTGCCAGGGGGGTTAACGGGAAGAACCCAAAATTTAGTGCCATACTCAATTTCTATAATCCATTGGTCAAATCTGGGTCTATGCATGATTCGTACAATTTTTCCATCCTCCAGACCAAGTTCCAGCCAAGGGTAGATCAAGGATATGGTAGCCACTTATATAAGAAGACCAATGCATGCCTACAATAAGAAGACCCGCGTCTCTGTGGGACATATTAACAGTTGTGAAAACATCACGCTGCCCTATGAATGGTGGGTCACTCCTTACCATGAACAAATCAACCTTAGAAAAGCAGGGCGTGGAGGAGGATTTTGATTTTGGTTGCCAGGGTCAACTAGGGAAAGACCCAAATTTAGGTGTATACTCAAATTTTCTAACTCCATTGGTCAAAATCTGTTCTACTACAGATTTGTTACAATCTTTTTCATCTTAGACCAATTCAAGGGAAAGGGAAGAGAAGGATGATGGTAGCCCAACCCGTATAACCAAGAAAGACCAACATGTCCTACAATAAAAGAAGACCCCTGGTCTCTGTGGGACATCTAGAACGATTGTGAAACCACAACTCATGTTGCCTTGAAGGTGGGGGTCAATCATTTACAGGAACAAGACTCAACTTGCAACAGTGCGAGCGTAGATTTTTATTTTGGTGGCCGGGTCAAAATGGAGAACCCAATTGAGGTGCCCATACCTCACTTTTAACTCCATGTGGTGAAAACCTTCGGGTACTACACGATTTGTCAAGTTTCCATCCTTCAAGGGAGGCGAAGAGACGGATCATGGTAGCCCCTTAATGAGAAGACCAAATGGGTCTACAACTAAAGAAGACCCTCCTGTCTTGTAGGACAAAAACGATTGTGAGACACACCCACGTTGCCTATGAATGGCGGGTCAATCTTTACAATGAACACTCAACCTTAGCAAAAGTAGGGAGTAGGATTTTTTATTTTGGTGGCAGGGTCAACTGGAAAGAAACCCAATGAGGTGCCATACTCAACTTTCTATAATCCATTGGTGCAAACCTTGGTTATACACGATTTGTACAATGTTTTATCCTTCAAGGGCGAATAGGAAGGATCCTGGTTAGGCCATTATATAGGGAAGACCAAACATGTTATACAATAAGAAGCCCCCTGGTCTCGGTGTAGGACATAAAAAGATGTGAGACCACAAAATCACGTTTGCCTTATGAATGGCGGGTAAATCCTTTACGCATGAACAAACTCAAAACCTTAGCAAAGTAGGGACGTAGGATTTTGTATTTGGTGGCCAGGGTCAAGGAACGAAAACCCTAATGAGGTGCCCATACTCAAACTTCTATAATCCATTGGTGAAAACCTTTGGAGTTCTACTACACGATTTGACAATGTTTTCCTATCCTTCAAGGCCAAGGGCGCAAGAAGAGAAGGATCATTGGTAGCCATTATTAGAGAAGACAAGTGTTCTACAATAAGAAGACCCCCTGGTTCTGTAGGACAAAAACGATTGTGAGACAAATTCACGTTGCCCTGATTAAGGCGGGCATCTTACCATGAACAATCACCCTTAGCAAAGTAGAGGTAGGATTTTTATTTTGGTGGCCCGGGTCAACTGGAAAGAACCAATTGAGGTGCCATACTCAACTTTCATCATCATTGGTGAAAACCTTGGGTTTACTACACGATTGTACAATGTTTTCCATCCTTCAAGGCAAAGGGCGGCAAGAGAAGAGAAGGATCATGGTAGCCCACTTATATAGAGAAGACCAACATGTTCTACAATAAGAAGAAGACCCCTGGTCCTGTAGGACATAAAACGATTTGTGAGACACAACTCACGTGCCCTATGAACGGGGCTCAATCTTTACCATGAAACAACTCAACCCTTAGCAAAGTAGGGCAGTAGGATTTTTATTTTGGTGGCCAGGGTCAACTGGAAGAACCCAATTGAGGTGCCATACTCAACTTTCTATAATCCATTGGTGAAAACCTTGGGTCTACTACACGATTTGTACAATGTTTTCCATCCTTCAAGGCCAAGGGCGAAGGAGGAAGGATAATTGTAGCCACTTATATAGAGAAGACAACATGTCCTACAATAAAGAAGACCCCTGGTCTCTGTAGGACATATAACGATTGTGAGACACAACTCACGTTGCCCTATGAAGGCGGGTCAATCTTTCCCATGAACAACTCAACCTTAGCAAAGTAGGAGTAGGATTTTATTTGGTGGTCAGGGTCAATGGAAGAACACCAAATAAGGTGCCATACTCAACTCTCTAAGTCCATTGGTGAAAACCTTGTGTTTACTACGCACTTTGTATACTCTTTTCCGCCCTTCCGTAACAATGTACCGAGTAAAAATCGGAATTGGGAACTCAAATTTCTCCTCTGAGTCGGAATCATTCCATGTGCTCTCACTAACCGCCTCTCTTCTTCTACAATTTACTCCAGACCTTCACCACATTACCACAGACCTACCCCTCCTCCTCCTTCATAAATCGTCCTAATAAGCTCCCGAGCGGAAGAGTTTAAAAGTTCTGCTTAAAAGTCTCAGTCAGCTATAGGTCTCCCTGGGGTGAATCGGCAGGAAAAGACCAAATTAAGGCAGAAGATTACTTAGAGGCACATGAGGCTAACCGGAGCAGTTATGTTGATTGCCATGGGCTGACCGGGGAGATGGTACCATGAATACTTTGGGTAATGGTGTCCTAATACGAATGAGACGTCGTACTTTGGCCACATTTATTATTCAGTCTACTTAAGTCTATGGCAGGGATAATAGAGAGAGACGGAGACCAAAAAATTTCTCGTAGATTGGAACATTACTCGCTGAGTTTACGGTTATAACAAGTTGATTAACTCCTCGCTGCAGTTCCCGCCAGGTAAGAACTCAATGACTAAACGGAGCTGAGATGGATGAGGCCATTGCGGTTTTTTAACAGGGTTATATCCTCTGGAATGGCGCATTGTAACCAGCCGCGCCAATGACAATCATTCTCCATTATGATGATGGCTGCCACTAAATCTAATTGCGTTAATCCGACGGTGGCGGCTCTGAGAAGAAGGATATTTCACAGTCACGCTCGAATCCCCTTCTATGAACTGTGGAAATGGAATGTATGGCAGCGGGAAAGGTGGAATCAAGGAGAGGAGGATTAATTAAGAGGTAATCCTCGGCCTCGAGTCGCGATCTTCGCTTCGCCATTTCAGCGATGGATTTCTTGGCCCCAAATGGGACTCAGAAGAGTTCCTTTCTAGTCATCAGAATGGAAGCTGACTCGATAAAATTTGAGGCATTTATATAAAAACAATGGGCGCGGCTGTGACAACTTGAACATTTTTTGATCTAGGGCTAAAAATGTCTACGTGGTGCAAATTAGGAAAAATTGGGAGATGTCAGGGCAGATAAAAATGCAGGACCAGGGTATGAGGGGGAACAGGAACCAGAGGGGTACAAGCACAGAGAAAAAGGGGGTCAGGCCAGGGCCGGTAGCAGCAATGGGCATACCTGGGCGAGTGACGGGGCCCAGGAGAGATAATGCGGGCCCACATACGTGAATCATTAGGGGTGAGGTGGACTTTATATAAAATGAGGGGCAGTTTGGGATGATCAACTAGGAAATATTTTACAGAACATTTTACAGCTTCCAAATTTTTAATTGTTACGCGAGTCACTGCAAAGGGGCCCCCTGAGGCTCTGTCACTCAGGGACTAGTTAACTGGAGCCGACCCTAGTCAGGCTACAGCTTAGACTCGGGGTCCGACAGAATACAGGTCTAGATCAGACAGGATACAGGGTTGATAGACGGCACAGGTCTGGACAGGCAGGAACATGGTACCAGATCAGACAGATACAGGGTCTGGATCATGGCAGGATAGACACGGTTTCTGGATAGATGAAGAATACAGGGTTTGGATCAGAACCCTGTATCCTACCGATCCAGGACCCGCATCTGTCTGATCTGGAACACTGATGGGCTCATTTACTAAGGGTCGACAGCAGAGCGATTTTTGCAAGCGCTGGCTGCATTGCGACAGAATCGGAGGGCGTGCCGTCGGACAACTCGACAGTTCGGACAAAACCGCAGAATTTAAAAACGAATGTTGTGGCAAGATCAAGCACCAGAAGAGAAGCGGTGAACTCCGGCGGATTCAGCGCGGAAGCGTAACATGAAGGAAATTGGATGCACAAGCTTAGTGAATCGCGGCAGACCGAGTTCTCGTCGGACAAACGCACCATGGGATAGCGTCAGGACCGGGTAAGTAAATCTGCCCTGTATCATACGATTCAGGACCCTGTTTCTGTCTATCCAGAACGCGTGTATAAGCCGATCCAGAACCTGTATCCTGCCTGATAGTCCTGGATAGGTAAGATCAAATGTTCCAGATCAGGCAGGATACAAGGTTCTGGATTAGACAGAATACAGGGTTCTGGATCAGGCAGGATGCAGGGTCCTAATTCAGGAAGGATACAGGGTTCTGGATCAGGCAGGATGCATGTCCTAGATCAGGCAGGGATGCAGGGTCCTGGATTGGACAGAATACAGGGTTCTGGATTGGACAGATACAGGGTTGCGGATCAGGTAAGATACAGTGTCCAGATCAGGCAGAATACCAGGGTTCTGGATCAGGTAAGATACAGTGTTCAGATCAGGCAGGAATATAGGGTTCTGGATCTGGCAGAATACTGGGTACTGGATCAGACAGAATACAGGGTTCATGGATCAGTAAGTAGCTGGAGGTATTGCTCAGAACCCTGCAACCAGAACCCATTGAAGGTTGGGTTACATGGGAGTGTACAATGCATTTAGAAATTGCTCAGGGGGCCGGGGGCTTAGCCCAATTGCAATGCATTTCCAGTGCACTGCATGAGATCGGTCACGAAGCACCCAGGCTTTGCGTTACATGCTGAAACCGGGGTGTCTCATTACTAATGGATTGGAAGAGTTGGTAATACATATGCAACGGGCCAAGCCCCGCCCCCGGGCATTGCTACAAAATGCCGCTTGTGACCACACCCCAGAGAGCTCTAAGCCCTATGAGGCGACTAACACAACATATAAAAAGATATTATCTAGAAAAGATTTGGAATGTTTGAGGAACTTGTACCCCATAATGTATCACAGGGCACCAGGCGAAAGGGTGATCTGTAACAGGAGTAATGGTGGTCGTGTCTTTAGTCTGTGGTCAAGTCTTCCCCATGAAGAGCCAAAAAATACGTGAACCTCACAAAAATTTTCATTTGTATAGATTCTGCAATAGTTGTAACTTGTTTATAGGAAACATGATTACTACTGCCCCCTGGTGGGCCTGTGCACAGGTGAGAGGTGGACCCACCCAGGTGCAGGGCTCAGAGGAGACACACTGAACCCAACAGGTAGATGATTGCAGCAAAGGCAACTCCACAAAACTTCACCAGCCCCCAACGGCAACAGTAAGTCACCGCAACGCAGGATATAGCGGAATAATGGTGTTTATCTGTTGATTTTGTTGATTTTTTTGATAGTTCAAACCCCTGTATCACCTGATAACAATATATATGTACAGCGGTATAACCTGGGGATCTCCTGATATAATGAATATGTACAGCCGTATAACCTGGGATCTCCTGATATAATGATATATGTACAGCCGGTATAACCTGGGGAGCTCCTGTATATAATGATATATGTAAGCCGGTATAACCTGGGGATCTCCTGTATATAATGATATATGTACAGCCGTATAACCTGGGGATCTACCTGTATATAATGATATATGTACAGCTGGTATAACCTGGGGATCCCCTGTATATAATGGTAGATACAGCGGGTATAACGGGGATCTCCTGTATATAATGATATATGTACAGCTGGTATAACCTGGGGATTCCTGTATATAATGATATATGTACAGCCGGTATAACCGGGGATCTCCTGGATATATGATATATGTACAGCGGTATACCTGGGGATCTCCTGTATATAATGATATATGTACAAGCCGTTATACACTGGGGATGATCCTGGATATAATGATATATAATGTACAGCCGGTATAACCTGGGGATCTCCTGTATATAATGATACATGTACAGTCGGAGGATAACTGGGGATCTCTGTATATAGTGATATATGTACGGCCGGTTACCTGGGCATTCTCCTTTATTTCATTGATATATGTACGGCGTATAACTGGGGATCTCCTGTATATAATGATATATGTACGGACGGTTATAACCTGGGGATCTCCTGTATATATGATATATGTACAGCTGGTATAACCTGGAGATCTACTGTATATAATGATATATGTACAAGCCGTATAACCTGGGGATCTTCGTATAATGATACATGTACAGACCGTATACCTGGGTCTTCGTACTAAAACTGTAAGCCGTATAACTGAGGGAGTCTGTATATAATGATATATGTACAGCTGGTAAACCGGGGGATTCTCCTGTATTAAATGATATATGTACAGCGGTATAACCTGGGGGATCTCCTGTAATAATGAATATAGTCCAGCCGGGTATAACCTGGGGATCTCCTGTATATGAGTGATATATGTAACAGGCCGGTATAACCTGGGGATCTCTGTATAAATGATATATGTGACCAAGCTCGGTATAACTGGGTCTCTGTAATAATGATATATGTAAGCCGGTATAACCTGGGGATCTCCTGTATCTAATGAATATGTACAGCTGGTATAAACTGGGGATTCCTGTTATAAATGATATATGTACAGCCGGTATTAACCTGGGGTCTCCTGTATTATAATGATATTGTACAGCGGTTCATAACCGGGGATCTCCTGTATATAATGAATATGTACAGCCGGTATAACCTGGGGTATCCTGTATATATGATATATGAAAGCCGGTATAACCTGGGATCTCCTGTAGAGAATGATAGATGTAAGCTGTACAGCCGGTATAACCTGGGGATCTCCTGTATATAATGATATATGTACAGCCGGTATAACCTGGGGATCTCCTGTATATAATGATATATGTACAGCCGGTATAACCTGGGGATCTATTCTTGGGGTCCTGTCTTATCTCCAACTATCGGACCTGATCTCATCGGCATATTTTACACCAGTTTGAAATTTTCGCCTTGAAAAACCTTCATTCAAGGAGAATTCATTTTGACGTTCTCTTCATTCCACGCCTAATAAAGTGCTACAAGATGGCAGTCATTATCAAAACAATTATCCAAGTGGATAGTCCGAGCATTATCTGAATTGTTCATCCAACCCTAATGGAATCTGCGAGTGGAGGATTTGGAGGTAATGGGTTTAATGCCTCTTCATCTCTCCGTGTAGCAGCCGCTTCCTATTTGATATGATATGAATGTATTTGTATTACGTTTATCATTAACCGCTAATTCCCGTCATTTTATATAACTAACACGAGCTCCGCACGGGGCACAGGGATCATGGGATGTTTCCTTTCCAACGATCCGCAACGTTCTGGATAACGAGAGGAACGTCCGCCGACTTCGGAACCAAATCTACTTTTTGTCTTTGATAATTGTCATTCCGGGTTCTTTGTATTTTATGGATTGTGTGACCTTTGTGGACGACCTTCAGTCAAGACTTGGTAAAGGATTTTTAGTACTTTTTTAAAATTTGGGTAATTTTTGATTATAATGGGGCTCATTTACTAAGGGTCCGCGGAGCGTATTTTCATCGGGTTTCCGGACGATTTCATTTTTTTGCCGCATTTAACAGAGGTTTTTGGCGCACATGATCGGATTTTGGCGCACTGGCGCCGGCTTGCATGCGACACAAATTGGGGGGCGGGCCGACGGACAACCCGACGGATTCGGACAATGCGCGGGATTTAATATTTTGAATTGTGTCGCAAGACACGCACTTACAAGCACCGGGAAGAAGATGGTGAACTCCGGCGGACCTCGGTGTGGAAGCGACGGATGCCGGAACTCGGGAGCATGAGCTACGTGAATCGCGTCGGACTACATCTTCGTCGGACCATCCGGATTGGGGATCGCGACAGGACCAGGTAAGTAAATTTGCCCCAATGTGTTATTGGTTTCCACCTTTGGTCATGTTTTCCTTTACGAGGTTAAGTATTGGACCCGTTCCCACTACAGATGAGTGAATCATTCAACATGAATCAAATTGGTGATCAATTTCCCCAAATTTTGGCAAATCTGAATTGTGCTGCAATTCATCCAATGTAAATTGTTATGGACTTGATAAAGTCAGACCTCCAGGCTGGGATAGAGGGATAGGTAGATTCTACTGGCCACGGACATAGACCTTGGGGAGAGAGACACTTCTTCAGAGATCTGAGAACATTGACCCTGGATTTTTTTAGCCTATGGAAGGTCCCCATTGTGGGAAACCGTTAATCGTCCACTCTCATTTCCTCATTCCCATCATCCATCTACCATTCCAAGATTTCTGAGAATTTGGTACTACTGGCTTTAGACAATGACCCAAGGGAGGACCCCAGGTTTACAAGCCTGCAGAAGGTTTCCCAAGAAAATTCTAGGAAGCAATTCTTCTGCCACTCTCATATTCCCATTCCATGGACTCTTTTTCTGGTATAAAGTGGGTTCTGCAAGATGACTTCAAGAAGCCATCTGTACACCCTTCTAGGGTCTCTAGCCATCTGGTTGGTGGTATTAGAATTTTCCAACATTTTGGGAAAATCCGAAATCATTTGGATTTATCCAAAGTAAATTCTTATGCACTTGGTAAAGTCAGACCTCCAGATTAGATAGGGGGTAAGGTAGATACTACTGGCTATGGCCATGGACCTTGGAGAGAGAGTCAGGTCTTCCGAGGTCTGTGGTGGTACCAGATCTTGGAATATTTTGGCAAATCTCAATTTTGTTGCAATTTATCCAATGTAAATTGTATTAGACTTGGTAAAGTCAGACCTCCCAGGCTGGATAGAGTGATAGGTGGATACAATTGGCCATGGACGTAGAGCGAGTTCTTCATAGATCAGAAAACCAGAAGAGACCCTGGAATATTCTATACTATGAAAGTTTCCCATTGTGGAAAACCATTAATCTGCCACTCTCATTTCCACATTAACGTCATCCATCTATAATTCCAAGAATTCTGGGGCTTGAGAGGGTTTGGTACTACTGGCTTTAGACATGGACCTTAAAGAAGGAGGACGCCGAGTCTTCCGAGGTCTGTGGTGGTACCAGGTTTGGGAGAAGTTGAAGTTACCGGCCACAGAATACAATGAAACAGCTGATTCATCACACATCTTGGAATTCTGACCCAGACAGGAATCCCAGACTTTCCTAGTATATTGTAAGACAACTCTAGGAAGCTGGTCTTCTCCTCTTACATCCACAGCCATGACCAGCAGGACCAGATCCTGTTCTTTGGACTTTTTTTCTCTATCTACTTATACTTCCAGGGTTGGTAGAACCAGGCCCTCTCACTGTCTAATACTCACCTCTCCCACTGTTCTCTTCCAGCAGGTCTTCTCTGTTCTCTTCTGTCAATGTCTTAGAGAAGTGGACATCCCTTTGTTGCCCTGATACCATCGGCACAGGATGAATGGTGGAGCAAGAATCTGATGGTTCCCAGTTTCACAATTTTATTCAACGTTATCCTAGAGGATGAATTGTGGTGGAGACATCTTTTTTTTTATTTATTTTTTTTATTTTTTTATTTTAATTATGAGAAAAATACACTTTACATTAACAGCGGAGCTTACAAGCATTATAAAACTTTTTGACATAATATTACCACAGAGTTAAGTGCTCCAAGCCCACAAATAACCGGGATAGTCATCCTCATTACCCCCCAAGCGCCCGCTCCCCCCCCCCCGCCCCCCTCCCCACCCCCCAACCTCTGCCGTAAGGAAACGCCAAAAGAGGACATACCTCCATTATTGTCAAATAAAGCCGACCTTTTACTATGCCCAATACTTTTACCGCTTTACTCTCTTTCTTTAGTTCTCGGTCCCTATACACCAGATCTTTTTCCATTTATCCAGGTATCCTCCCTTAACTGCCATCAATCTTTCATATTTTTTGCACTTCTCCACTTCTCCTAAGAATTCTTCCGAGGCTGGGGCGGTCGGACTCCCCCACTTTCGTGCAATAACCAATCTTGCCAACAGGAGAACCTTGTTGACTACCAACTTTTTACCCCTGTCCCTAGTACTGAGTTGATTAAGACTAAGTAGAGCGACCCGAATCGTGCGGGGTAGCTTTACTTTAAATGTTTCTTCCATGTACTGGAAAACCCTGGCCCAATAATCCACAACTTTATGGCATTCGAAGGATACATGTATAAAGTCTGCCTGCTCCAAGTTACAGCGCAGACAACTAGAATTATCTTTCAATTTCATCCTGAATAGACTGTGGGGGGAATAGTACAATTGATGCACAAAATTAAATTGTACCATTCTGTGATTCCAGGAGAGGGAGGACAGCCCAATACCCTCATAGCATTTATCCCAATCCGCCTCAGAGAGAGCACCCAAATATTCCTGCCACCTTCTTTTTGAGGGATGAGTGATTCCTTTTGAGAGTCCTTGAGACACGTATCTATAGATATGTGCAACCACCTTATTCTGAATGGAGGAACTCAATAAAAGTTCTACTCCTGCATCCGTGCATAAATTAAGCCTATTTTTATCCTCTATCGAATTGTGTGCGTGCTGCAATTGAAAAGCTCTTAAGAAGCATATCTCCATGCCACTGTCTAGTGCTAAAACATCTACAAAATTCCGTGAGTGATCTAAGTTAGTGAGTTGTGTAAGGGATTTTACTCCCCTTTTCTCCCAATATCTAACATCCGGAATGGATCTGAACTCTTTAAAGTGATAATTCCCCCATATTGGAGTAAAACAAAAAATACCTTGAATACCTCTATTTTTCTTATACGCGGCCCAAGTGTTATCCAACAGTTTCCCTATATAAGTGCCTCTATATCTATCGTGACCTAGTTCCCCGCTATCCAAAAGACTAAACATTGAATCCCTTGTGAATTCACTTATTTGTAATAACTTCCCAAAGGCGCTGCACTCCCTCCTTGTGATCAAGAACGCTAGCTGGGCTGCTATGAAATACCCAAAGAGATATGGAACCCCCAGCCCCCCTTTATCTATCGGACAACACAGGGAGGACAGCCGGATCCTGGGGCATTTTTTCCCCCAGATTAAATCTCTGATTAACCCGTCCATTAATTTAAACAATCTATTAGATAACCAAACGGGGGAGACCGAAAGGGGATACAGGAGCTGCGGGAGCAAGACCATTTTTACTATCCCTACCCTGTCCGCTCTAGAAAGGGGCATTTTAAGCCAGCCATTAATGCTATATCTGATTTTAGTGATAAGCGGATTGATATTTAACTCAGCAAAGCGTCCCAGGTCCGCTGAGACATAAATCCCCAAATATTTGAACGATTCGTCTCTCTTAAGGACCCTGACCATGTCAACGCCCTCCTGCCCTGCACTATCCAAGGGGAGAAGGATGGATTTTTCCCAATTAATGCTAAGGCCAGAAAAAGAACCAAATTCATTCACCAGATGAATCACATAATGTATGGAGCTTCCTGTATTCTGAATAGTCAGCAGGATATCATCCGCGTAAATTGAAATTTTTTCTGCTTCGCCCCCACACCCCCATCCCTTAATCCATTGGGCTTCACGAATTTTAATAGCTAACGGCTCTATGAAGAGCGCGAATAGGAGGGGGGAGAGGGGGCAACCCTGTCTGGTTCCTCTATACAGACAAAATGGCTCAGAATATAATCCATTAATACAGATTCGTGCTCTGGGGGAGTGGTACATTATTTTTATCCAATCAATAAACTCCCTGCCTAACCCGAATCTCTCTAATACCTTCCATAGGAAGGGCCACTCCACCCTGTCGAACGCTTTAGTCGTGTCCAGAGACAGGATGGAGCGGTCCCCCCCCCCCCCCCCCCCACTGCATATCGGAAAACAATCTATGAAGATTATGGGCTGTGCCCCTAGCCGGGATAAAACCATTTTGATCCGGATGGATAATATGAGAGATTACCTTCTTAAGCCGCATCGTGAGGATCTTGGCCAGGATCTTGACATCCGAGTTCAACAATGAGATGGGTCTATAAGAACCCCTCTCTGACTCTTTTTTGTCCTTTTTAAGGAACAAGACTATAGAAGCTTCCGTCATGGAGCCATAGACTGTCCCCGCGGTCAATGCTGCTGAGTAAACCTTTTCCAGAATTGGAGCAAGCGTCTTACTATATTGTTTATAAAAGGCCAGTGGCAAGCCATCTAGCCCTGGAGCAGAGTCTACCGAGGAGTTATTTATCGCAGCCATTATCTCCTTAGCCCTTATGGGGCAATTCAGAGGGGAACTCTGCTCTGCTGTCAGAGAGGGAAACGACACGGATTCCAAATACTTCTCCACTTGAGTATCTGTGAACTCTAATTCTGAGCCATATAGTGACTGATAAAAAGGCCGAAAGTTCTCTAAAATTGCCCCCTCTCCTTGTACCCTCTCTCCTGCAGAATTTATAATCGAATGAATCCCATTAGTGCTATTTTTCTTTTTAAGGAGATTGGCGAGTATTTTACCCGGTCTCCCTCTCTCCGCGTAATATTTTTGCCCGGCAAAAAAGATTTTATGTTGCGCCCTTTCGGACGCAAAAGAATTAAATGCGGCCTGTGCTTCGATATATCTACAGTCCTCTATCTTCTACCAATTACTCCAGACCTTCACCACATTACCACATGACCCTACCCCCTCCTCCTCCTTCATAAATTCGTCCTAATAAGCTCCCGAGCGGAAGAGTTAAAAAGTTCTGCTTTCAAAGTCTCAGTCAGCTTAAGAGTCTCCCTGGGGAGTAATACGGCAAGAAAAGACCAAATTAAGGCAGAAGATTACTTAGAGGCAATGAGGCTCAACCGGAGCAGTTATGTTGATTGCCATGTGCTGACGTGGGCGATGTACCATGAATACTTTGGGGTAATGGTGTCCTCAATACGAATGAGACGTCGTACTTTGGCCACATTTATTATACAGTCTACTTAAGTCTATGGGCAGGGATAATAGAGAGAGACGGAGACCAAAAAATTTCTCGTAGATTGGAACATTCATCGATGAGTTTACGGTTATTAACAAGTTGATTAACTCCTCGCTGCAGTTCCCGCCAGGTAAGAACTCAATGACTATTAACGGAGCTGAGATGGATGAGGCCATTGCGGTTAAACAGGGTATATCCTCTGGAATGGCGCATTGTAACCAGCCGCCAATGACAATCATTCTCCATTATGATGATGGCTGCCACTAAATCTAATTGCGTTAACTCCGAGGTGGCGGCTGAGAAGAAGGATATTTCACAGTCACGCTCCGAATCCCCCTTCTATGAACTGTGGAAATGGAATGTAATGGCAGCGGGAAAGGTGGAATCAAGGAGAGGAGGATTAATTAAGAGGTAATTACTCGGCATCGAGTCGCGATTCTCCGCTTCGCCATTTCAGCGATGGATTCTTGGCCCAAATGGGACTCAGAAGAGTTCCTTTCTAGTCATCAGATATGGAAGCTGACTCGATAAAATTTTGAGGAATTTATATAAAAAAATGGGCGCGGCTGTGACAACTTTGAACATTTTTTTGATCTAGGGCTGAAAATGTCTACGTGGTGCGAATTAAGGAAAAATTGGGAGATGTCAGGGCAGATAAAAAGGCAGACACCAGGGTATAGGGGAACAGGAACCAGAGGGGGGTACAAGCACAGAAACGGGGGTCAGGCTCAGGGCCGGCAGCAGCAATGGGCATACCTGGGCGAGTGACGGGGCCCAGAGATAATGGCGGGCCCACATACTGAATTCATAGGGGGTGAGGTGGACTTTATATAAAATGAGGGGCAGTTTGGGATGATAAACTAGGAAATATTTTACAGAACATTTTACAGCTTCCAAATTTTTAATATTGTTACGCGAGTTCACTGCAAAGGGGCCCCCTGAGGCTCTGTCACTCAGGGACCTAGTGTAACCTGGAGCCGACCCTAGTCAGGCTACATGCTTAGAATCGGGGTCCAGACAGAATACAGGGTTCTAGATCAGACAGGATACAGGGTTCTGGATCAGACAGGCTACAGGTCCTGGATCAGGCAGGATACATGGTTACCAGATCAGACAGAATACAGGGTTCTGGATCAGGCAGGATACAGCGTTC
This sequence comes from Engystomops pustulosus, assembly GCA_019512145.1. Lineage (NCBI taxonomy): Eukaryota > Metazoa > Chordata > Amphibia > Anura > Leptodactylidae > Engystomops > Engystomops pustulosus. The sequence continues at coordinate 160,251,913 of CM033647.1, read as the reverse complement.
TGGATTAGACAGAATACAGGGTTCTGGATCAGAACCCTGTATCCTACCTGATCCAGGACCCTGCATCCTGTCTGATCTGGAACACTGAGGGGCTCATTTACTAAGGGTCCGCAGAGCGCATTTTTGCAAGCGCTGGCTTGCATGCGACAGAAATCGGAGGGCGTGCCGTCGGACAACTCGACAGATTCGGACAAACCGCAGAATTTAAAAACGGAATTGTGTGGCAAGATCAAGCACCAGGAAGAAGCAGGTGAACTCCGGCGGATCTCAGCGCGGAAGCGTAACATGAAGGAAATTGGACGCACAAGCTTAGTGAATCGCGGCAGACCCGAGTTCTCGTCGGACAACGCACCATGGGATCGCGACAGGACCGGGTGAGTAAATCTGCCCCTGTATCATACCTGATTCAGGACCCTGTATTCTGTCTAATCCAGAACGCTGTATACAGCCTGATCCAGAACCCTGTATCCTGCCTGATAGTCCTGGATCAGGTAAGATACAATGTTCCAGATCAGGCAGGATACAAGGTTCTGGATTAGACAGAATACAGGGTTCTGGATCAGGCAGGATGCAGGGTCCTAATTCAGGAAGGATACAGGGTTCTGGATCAGGCAGGATGCATGGTCCTAGATCAGGCAGGATGCAGGGTCCTGGATTGGACAGAATACAGGGTTCTGGATTGGACAGAATACAGGGTTCTGGATCAGGTAAGATACAGTGTCCAGATCAGGCAGAATACAGGGTTCTGGATCAGGTAAGATACAGTGTTCCAGATCAGGCAGAATATAGGGTTCTGGATCTGGCAGAATACTGGGTACTGGATCAGACAGAATACAGGGTTCTGGATCAGTAAGTAAGCTGAGCGTATTGCTCAGAACCCTGCAACCAGAACCCATTGAAGGTGCGGTTACATGGGACGTGTACAATGCATTTAGAAATGCCCAGGGGGCGGGGCTTAGCCCAATTGCATATGCATTTCCAGTGCACTGCATGAGATCGGTCACGAGCACCCAGGGCTTTGCATTGTTTACATGCTGAAAACCGGGTGCTCATTACTAATGGATTGGAAGAGGTTGGTAATACATATGCAACCGGGCCAAGCCCCGCCCCCGGGCATTGCTACAAAATGCCGCTTGTGACCACACCCCCAGAGAGCTCTAAGCCCTATAGAGGCGACATAACCACAAAATATATAAAATGTATCTAGAAAAGATTTGGAATGTTGAGACCTTGTACCCCATAATGTATCACAGGGTCACCAGGCGAACGGGTGATCTGTAACAGGAGTAATGGTGGTCGTGTCTTTAGTCTGTGGTCAAGTCTTCCCCATGAAGAGCCAAAAAATACTGAACCTCACAAAATTTTCATTTTGTTTATAGATTCTGCAATAGTTGTAACTTGTTTATAGGAACCAGTGATTACTACTGCCCCCTGGTGGTGCCTGTGCACAGGTGAGAGGTGACACCCAGGTGCAGGTGCTCAGAGGAGACACCTGAACCCAACAGGTAGATGATTGCAGCAAAGCAAATCCACAAAACTTCACCAGCCCCAAACCGGCAACAGTAAGTCACCGCAACGCAGGATATAGCGGAATAATGGTGTTTATCTGTGTGATTTTTGGTTGATTTTTTTGATAGTTCAAACCCCATGTATCACCTGATAACAATTATATATGTACAGCCGGTATAACCTGGGGATCTCCTGTATATAATGATATATGTACAGCCGGTATAACCTGGGGATCTCCTGTATATAATGATATATGTACAGCCGGTATAACCTGGGGATCTCCTGTATATAATGATATATGTACAGCTGGTATAACCTGGGGATCCCCTGTATATAATGATATATGTACAGCCAGCCCGTATAACCTGGGGATCTCCTGTATATAATGATATATGTACACCCGGTATAACCTGGGGATCTCCTGTATATAATGATATATGTACAGCTGGTATAACCTGGAGATCTCCTGTATATAATGATATATGTACAGCCGGTATAACCTGGGGATCTCCTGTATATAATGATATATGTACAGCCGGGAGCTGTGTATCTAATCCCATCCTGTGTGATACAGCCAGCAGAGCTGTGTATCTAATCCCATCCTGTGTGATACTGCCTGCAGAGCTGTGTATCTAATCCCATCCTGTGTGATACAGCCTGCAGAGCTGTGTACAGTGCACAGCTGTGTGAGGAGTGCTGGAAAAGTTACAATCCTGGAATATAAATCCATATATCACAGTCCTGCTGCTACTAACGACATACACAAAGGTCAGGTTACACATCTCTGCAGGGACAATTCCTGGCACTGGCTGCGGTATGAGCAGCACTGTAAGGGTTACCCCGCTGGTTCCTCTTCCGGTGATAGATGTGTTTCCCAGCTCCGGTTTATCAGTGTTTGGGTTTGTTCTGGACGTGATGTTTGGACGCTGTCCGGATACATGAGGTTCTGTGTTACTACAGCGCTGGATGACACACGGGGATTGTGCAAGTGACACGGCAGAGCAGAGGATTCTGGGAGCACAGCCGACATCCCCCACACTCACCAGGGCCTTGGACTTTGTGTTCTGTTTACATACAAGGAGTCGATGAATGTGTCCGGGGTGAGCGCAGTGCACACAGCGGGGACCGGAGCAGGAAGCCGCGTCACAACCATAGACAATCCGAGAGACGTAACTTACCCCCAGACCTACCTCACCACTGAGGAGTCCTTAAAGAGAGAGTGCAACTATTTCTATTACTGCAGCTACCACTAGAGGGAGCTGAGGAGTAGAATGCTGTGAGATCCTGACCTCCCTCTAGTGGTGGCTGCAGGTGGTCAGGATTCTATCCCCTAACTCCCTGAGCAGCGGATGTGACACTTAATAATAATTCTTTATTTATATAGCGCACACAGATTACGCAGCGCTGTACAAAACCTCAGATCAGTCCCTGTCCCCAATGGGGCTCACAATCTAATCAACGTACCAGTATGTTTTGGAGTGTGGGAGGAAACCGGAGGACCCGGAGGAAACCCACACAAACACGGAGAGAACATACAAACTCTTTGCAGATGTTGACCCTGGGGCGTGAAATCAGGACCCCAGCGCTGCAAGGCTGTAATGCTAAACACTAAGCCACCGTGCTGCCCCTGCACTTTCCTGTGGCACCGACGCCCCTTCACTCCTCTATCAGTCACATGACCTGGTTGTGGCCCTGTCCTATTCACCTGAAGGAGGTTGAGCTGCAATATCAAACTTTACCACTATACAATGTATGGCGCTGTGCTTTATAGGGAGTGGCTTGTATGAACGGTGCAATGCCTGCAGATGATTGGTCAGACCACTAATATCTGTGCCCCGGACCTATAACCCCTTTATCTTACCCTTTAACAGTCTGAAATTACCAATAAACTTAAGATATTGGGGCTCATTTACTTACCCGTCCAGTTGATGCCACCGATCCGAAATGTCCGACGAGGATTCGGAGCTGCCGCGATTCACTAAGATCGTGCGTCCAATTTCCTGCATGTGTCGCTTCCCCGCTCAGGTCCCCGGAGTTCACCTTCTTCTTCCTGGTGCATGTAAGTGCTGATCTTGCGACACAATTTGATTTTTAAATTCCGCGGTTTGTCCGAATCAGTCGGGTTGTCCGACGTCCACGCCCCTCGATTTGTGTCGCATGCAAGCCGGCGCTGATGCGCTACAATCCCATTGCGTGCACCAAAAACCCGGGGCAATTCAGCGCAAAACGGGAATACCGACGGAAATGCGTCCGACGGACCCTCAGTAAATGAGCCTCATTGTGTTATAATGTTGTGGTTCTTAGTAAAAATTAAATCTATTATTTATTTTTTTTTCAAAGTTATGTCCGTTTTTGGAAAAGCTGGGTTAGGACCAGTATGTTTGCCCTGGCAACTGCATCCTAGCTGACAAACTGCACTCAATTGGTTACATCTTAGGGTTAAAATCAGGTCCAGAGCAGAGTTTACACAATCACTCAATCATATGTCCACAGGAAGGTATGAAAAGCCAACAGTGATAAGAGGTGCTGCACTGCCCCCATGTGGACATCTGGTATAACCTGTATATAATGATATATGTACAGCCGGTATAACCTAGGGATCTCCTGTATATAGTGATATATGTACAGCTGGTATAACCTGGGGATCTCCTGTATATAATGATATATGTACAGCCGGCATAACCTGGAGATCTCCTGTATATAATGATATATGTACAGCCGGTATAACCTGGGGATCTCCTGTATATAGTGATATATGTACAGCCGGTATAACCGGGGGATCTCTTGTTATAATGATATATGTACAGCGGTATGAACATGGGGATCTCACTGTAATAATGAAGTATGTACAGCGAGTAACGGGGATCTCCTGTATAATGAATATGTACAGCGGTATAACCTGGGGATCTCCGTATATATGATATATGTACAGAGGTATAACCGGGATCTCCTGTATATAAGTGATATATGTACAGCCGGTATAAACTGGGGAACACTCCTGTATAATGATATATGTACCAAGCGTTATATAACTGGGGATCTCCTGGTATATAAGTTAGATGGACAGCCGGTTAAATGGGATCCGAATATATGATAATGTCAGGGTATCCATGGGATCTTGTATATATGATAATGTACGCGGTATAACCTGGGCCAGTCTCCTTTATATAATGATATATGTACGCGTGTATACTGGGGATCTCCTGATTAATGATATATGTCGACGTGTATAACCTGGGGATCTCCTGTATATCTGATATAGTACAGGGTATAACCTGGGATCTCTGTAATAATGTAATATAGTAAGCGCGTATAACCTGGGGATCTTCTGTATATAATTGATATGTACAGCCGGTATAACCTGGGGAATCTTCGTAATCGATAAGGAATGTCTATAAGCCGGTATAACCTGGGGATGTCCTGAATATAATGATATATGTACAGCGGTATAACCGGGGGATTCCGTATTAATAAGATATTGTACAGCGGTATAACCTGGGCGATCTCCTGTGATATAAGTGTATATATTGTTACAGCGGTATAACCTGGGGATCTCCTGTATATAGTATATATGTACAGCTCAGTTCATAACCGGGGATCTCCTGTATATAATGATAATGACAGCGGGTATAACCTGGGGATCTCCTGTATATAATGATATATGTACAGCCGGTATAACTGGGGATCTCTGTATATAATGATATATGTAACCAGCTGGTAACACTGGGGGATCCCTTTAATATAATGATTAGTACAGCGCGGGATAACCTGGGGAATATCATGTATCAATGATATATGTACCAGTGGTATAAACTGGGGAATCTCCTCGTATATAATGATATATGTACAGCCGGTATAACCTGGGGATCTCCTGTATATAGTGATATATGTACAGCCGGTATAACCTGGAGATCTCCTGTATATAATGATATATGTACCGCTGGTATAACCTGGGGATCTCCTGTCAACTGGAAAGAACCAATTGAGGTGCAATTTACTCAACTTTCTATAGTCATTGGTGGAAAACCTTGGGTTCTACTACACGATTGTACAATGTTTTCCATCCTTCAAGGCCAAGGGCGAAGAGAAGGATCATGGTAGCCAATTATATAGAGAAGACCAACATGTTCTACCAATAAAGAAGACCCACCTGAGTCCTGTAGGAATAAAACGATTTGTGAGACACAACTTCCCACGTGCACTATGAAACGGTGGCGCAATCTTTACCATGAAACAAACGCACCCTTAGCAAAGTAGGGCGTAGGATTTTTATTTTGGTGGCAAGGGTCAACTGGAGAAACCCAATTGAGGTGCCATACTCAACTTTCTAATATCCATTGGTGAAAACCTTGGGGTCTCTACACGATTTGATACAATGTGTTCCATCTTCAAGGCCAAGGGCGAAGAGGAAGGTAATGGTAGCCACTTATATAGAGAAGACTAACATGTCCTACAAAAAAAAGACCCTGGTCTCTGTAGGAATATAACGATTGAGGACACAACTTCACGTTGCATAGAAGGCGGGTCAATCTTTACCATGAAAAGACTCAACCTTAGCAAAGTAGATAGGATTTTTGGTGGTCAGGGTCAACGGACCTGGAAGCACCCCACTAAGGTGCCTACTAATCTCTATAGGCATTGGTGAAAAACCTTGTGTTTATACGCACTGTGTATACCTTTTCCGCCCTTCCGTAACAATTTACGAGCGGTAAAAATCGGAATTGGAAAACTCAATTCTCCCTCTTGAGTCGGAATCATTCTGCTCCTCACTAACAGTCCTTATTCTAACAATTACTCCAGACTTCACAACATACCACAGCCCTACCCCTCTCCTCCTCATAAATTCGTCATAATAAGCTCCCGCGAGGAAGAGTTAAAAAGTTCTGCTTAAAAGTCTCAGTCAGTTAGAGTCTCCTGGGAGTTAATCGGCACGAAAAGACCAAATTAAGGCAGAAGATTATTAGAGGCAATGAGGCTAACCGGGCAGTTATGTTGATGCCATGTGCTGACGTGGGCGATGTTGTGTACCATGAATACTTTGGGTAATGGGGCCTCAATACGAATGAGCCGTCGTACTTTGGCACATTTATTATTCAGTCACTTCAGTCTATGGGCAGGGATATAGAGAGAGACGGAGACCAAAAAATTTCTCGTAGATTGCGAACATTAATCGCATGAGTTTACGGTTTCTAACAAGTTTGATTAAATCCTCGTTGCAGTTCCCGCCAGGTTAAAGAACTCACTGACTCTTACAGGAGCTGAGATGGATGAGGCCATTGCGGTTTTGTTTAAACAGGGTATATCCTCTGATGGCGCCTTGTAACCAGCCGCCCATTGACAATCTTCTCCTATGATATGGCTGCCCACTAAATCTAATTGCTGTTAACCGAAGGTGGTGGCGGGCTGAGAAGAAGGATATTTCACAGTCACGCCCGAATCCCCTTCTATGAACTGTGGAAATGGAATGCATGGCCAGCGGGAGAAGGGTGGAATCAAGGAGCGGAGGATTAATTAAGAGTGGTGTAATTCCTCGGGGCCCATCGAGTCCGCGATCTAGCTTAGCCAGTTCAGCGATGGATTCTTGGCCCCAAATGGGACTCAGAAGAGTTCCTTTCTAGTCATCAGATAATGAGAAGCTGACTCGATAAAAATTTGAGGAATTTATATAAAAAAATGGGCGCGGCTGTGACAACTTATGAACATTTTTTGATCTAGGGCTAAAAATGTCTACGTGGTGCAAATAGGAAAAATGGGAGATGTTCAGGGCAGGATACAATGCAGACCCTAGGGTATAGGGGAACAGGAACCAGAGGGGGTTACAAGGTACAGCACCCGAAACGGGGGTCAGGCTCAGGGCCGGCTAGAAGCAATGGGCAACCTGGCGAGTGACGGGGCCCAGAGATAGATAATGCGGGCCCACATACGGAATCATAGGGGGTGAGGTGGACTTTATATAAATGAGGGGCAGTTTTGGGATGATGAAACTAGAATATTTACCAGAACATTTTTACCGCTTCCAAATTTTGACTCTGTTTACGCGCAGTTCTACTGCAAAGGGGCCCCCTGCGGTCTGTCACTCAGGGACCTAGTTAACTGGAGCCGACCCTAGTAAGGCTACATGCTAGAATCGGGGTCCAGGCAAGAATACATGGTCTAGATCAGACAGGATACAGGGTTTGGATCAGACGGCTTACAGGTACTGGATCAGGCGGATACATGGTTACCAGATCAGACAGCAGAAGGGGTCTGGATCAGGCAGGATACAGCGTTCTGCGATTAGACGAATAAGGGTTTGGATCAGACCTGTATCTACCTGATCCAGACCCTGCATACTGTCTGAATCTGGAACACTTGAGGGCTCATTTACTAAGGGTCGACCAGAGCGATTTTTGCAAGCGCTGGCGCATTTGGCGGACAGAAATCGGAGGGCGTGCGTCGGACAAAACTCGGAAAGTCGGAAAACCGCAGAATTTAAAAAGGAATTGTGTTGCAAGATCAAGCACCAGGAAAGAGAGGTGAACTCCGGCGGATTCAGCGCGGAAGCGTACATGAAGGAAATTGGACGCAACAAGCTTGTGAAATCGCGGCAGACCCGAGTTCCGTCGGACAACGCACCATGGGATCGCGTCAGCGACCGGGTTAAGTAAAACTGCCCTGTATCATACGTTCAGGACCCTGTTTCTGCATCCAGAAACGCGTTATAAGCCTGATTCCAGAACCTGTATCCTGCCTGATAGTCCTGATAGGTAAGATCCAATGTTCCCAGATCAGGCAGGACACAAGGTTCTGGATTAGACAGATACAGGGTTAAGTAGCAGGCAGGATGCAGGGTCCTAATTCAGGAAGGAACAGGGTTTGGATCAGGCAGGAGCATGGTCCTAGATCGGGCAGCGAGGCAGGGTCCTGGATGGGACGAATACAGGGTTCTGGATTGGACAGAATCAGGGTTCCCGGATCAGGTAACGATTAGAGTGTCCAGATCAGGCAGAATACCGGGTTCGGATCGGTAAGATACAGTGTTCAGATAGCAGAATATAGGGTCTGGATCTGGCAGAAGACTGGGTAATGGATCAGACAGGAATAACAGGGTTCAGGATCAGTAAGGAAGCTGCGGTATTGCTCAGAAACCCTGCAACCAGAACCCATGAAGGTGCGGGTATTACATGGGACGTTGTACCCAATGCATTTAGAAATTGCCCAGGGAGGCGGGCTAGCCCAATTGAAAATTTGCAATGATTTCCAGTGCACTGCATGAGTCGAGGTCACGAGCACCAGGTTTGCATTGTTACATGCTGAAAACCGGGGTGCTCATTACTATGGATTGGAGAGGTTGGTAATACAGATGCACAGGGCCAACGCCCGCCCGGGCATTGCTACAAAATGCCGCTGTGTGAACACACCCCAGAGAGCTCTAGCCTCTAGAGGCGAAATAACCACAAACTATTATAAAAGTATTTAGAAAAGATTTGGAATGTTTGAGGAACTTGTACCCCATAATGTACACAGTGTAACCAGGCGAAAGGGTGATCTGTAACAGAGTACTGGTGGTAGTGTTTTTAGTCTGTGGTAAGTCTTCCCATGAAGAGCCAAAAAATACGGAACTTCACAAAATTTTCTTCGTTTATAAAGATTCGGTAATAGTTGTAACTGTTTATAGGAAAAAAACTTGATACTCGCCCCGGTGGGCCTGTGCACAGGTGAGAGTGACACCCAAGGTGCAGGGCTCAGAGGAGACACCTGACCAAAGGTAGATGATTGCAGACAAAGCAAAGCAAATCCAACAAAACTTCACCAGCCCCCAAAACGGAACAGTAAGTCACCGCACGAAGATATGCGGAATAAGGTGTTTTATCGTGTGATTTTGGTTGATTTTTTTGATAGTTCAAACCCCATGATCACCTGATAACAATTATATATGTAAGCGGTTAACCTGGGGATCTAGATCATAATGATTATGTACAGCCGGTATAACCTGGGATTCTCCGGTTATAATGATATATGTAACCGCCGGTTAACCTGGGGATTCCTGTATATAATGATATATGTAGCGAGTATAACCTGGGGATCTCCTGATATAATGATATATGTACAGTCGTATAACCTGGGGATCTACTGTATATAATGATATATGTAAAGCTGGTTATAACCTGGGGATCCCCTGTATATAATGGTTTATGTACCGGGTATAACCTGGGGATCTCAGTATATAATGAATATGTACAGTGGTCTAAACCTGGATTCCTGTATATAATGATATATGACAGCCGGTATAACCTGGGGATCTCTTGTATATAATGATATATGTACAGCGGTTATCACCTGGGGATCTCATGTATATAATGATATATGTTACAGCGTTATAACCTGGGGATCTACGTGTATAATGAATATGTACAGCGGTTATAACATGGGATCTCCTGTAATATGATAAATGTACAGTGGTATAACTGGGGATCTCCTGTTATAGTTGATATATGTACGGCCGGGAAACCTGGGCATCTCATTTATATAATGATATATGTACGGCCGGTAAAACATGGGGATGTAAGGAGATGAATGATTTTATCATGTAAGGCATGGGTTTTGGCCCTTCTTTCCGCTCTTCCCTTTTTACAATCTCCTTTATTAACTGGGCTCTCCCTGTATATTAAAGATATGAAGGTACAGCGCTGGTATAAACTGGAAGATCTCCCGAATATATGATATATGTACAGCGGTATAACCTGGGATCTTATGTATATAATGAACATGTACAGCGTAAACCTGGGGATTCGGTAATAATGATACATGTACCGACGGTTATAAACCTGGGGAGGGAGGTATCAATAATGATATATGTACAGCTGTTAACCTGGGGGATTTCTCCTGTATATAATGATATATGTACAGCGGTATAACCTGGGGATTCCGTACTATACTGACATATACAGCCGGTATAACCTGGGATCTCCTGTATAAGTGATAATGTTACAGCGGTAGAACCTGGAGGTCTCCTGTATATAATGATATATGTAACAGCCGGTATAACCTGGGGATCTCTGTATCGTATGAGAATGACAGCCGGTATAAATGGGGGGGATCTATGTATATAAGATATAGGTACAGCTGGTATAACCGGGGGAGTCCTGATATAATGATATATGTACAGCCGGTATAACCGGGGGATCTCCGGTATTAATGTATATGGTACAGCTGGTATAACCTGAGGGATTCTCATTATATAATGATATATGTACAGCCGGTTATAACCTGGTTCTCCTGTATATATTGAAAATGTACAGCGGTATAACCGGGGATCTCCTGTAAATAATGATAAAGTGTGAAGCTCGGTTAATAACCGGGGGAATCTCCTGTATATAATGAATATGTACAGCGGTATAACCTGGGGATATCCTGTATATATGATATATGTACAGCTGGTATAACTGGGGATCTCTGTATTAATGATATACGTACACCGGTATAACTGGGGACTCCTGTATATAATGAGATAGGTACAGCGGAACTGGGGGGATCTATTATGGGTCTGTTTATCTCAACTATCGACCTGATTATCGGCAATTTTACACAGTTTTGAAATTTTCGCCTTGCTTGAAAAACCTTATCTCGGAGAACTTTCTTTTTGACGTCTCTCTTCATTCCACGGCATAATAAAGTGCTACAAGATGGACAGTCTATCAAAACAATTTCCAAGTGGATCGTCCGCGAATATCTGAATAGGTATCCACCCCCTAATGGAATCTGCGAGTGGAGGAAGTGGAGGATTTGGAGTAATGGGGGTTTTAATGCCTCTTCATTTCCGGGTAGCAGCCGCTTCTATTTGATATGATATGAATGTATTTGTATTAGTTTATCATAAACCGCTAATTCCCGTCAGTTTTATTATAACTAACACGAGCTCCACGGGGAACAGGGATCATGGGATGTTTCCTTTCCAAACGATCGAAACGTTCTGGATAACGAGAGGAACGTCCGCGACTGCAGAGGCCAATTACTTTTTGTCTTTGATACATGTCGTCCGGGGTTTTGTTATTTTATGGTTGTGTGACCTGTGTGGACGACCGTCAGTCAAGACGTGATAAAGGATTTTTAGTACTTTTAAAATTTGGGTAATTTTGATATAATGGGGCTCATTGACTAAGGGTCCCCGGACACACTTCTCATCGGGTTTCGACGATTTCGTTTTTTTGCCGCATTAACAGAGGTTTTTGGCGCACCCGATCGGATTTGGGCGCATTGGCCGCCGCTTGCAGGCGAACACATTGGGGGGAGGGGGGACGACGGAAAACCGAGGTATTGGACAAATGCGCGGGATTTAATATTTTGAGTGAATGGGTCGCAAGACACGCACTTACAAGCACCGGAGCGAAGATGGTGCTCCGGCGGACCTCGGTGTGGAAGCGACGGATCCGGAACTCGGGAGCCAGAGTACGTGAATGAATCGCCTTGTGGACTACATCTCGTCGGACCATCCGGATTGGGGTCGCGAAAGGACAAGTAAGTAATTTGCCCCAATGTGTTATGGTTTCAACTTTGGTCATGTTTTCCTCTACGAGGTAAGTATGGACCCGTTCCCAATTACAGATGAGGTGAATCTTCAACATGAATCAATTGGTGATCAATTTCCCCAATTTTTGGCAATCTGATTGATGCTTGCCATTCATCAATTAAAATTGTTAGGGAATGATAAAGTCAGCCCTCCAGGCTGGGATAGAGGGATAGGTAGATTCTTACTGGCCACGGACATAGGACTTGGGGGAGAAAGGGAGACACTTCTTCAGAGATCTGAGAACATTGCCCTGCGATGGTTTTAGCCTATGGAGGTCCATTGTGGGAACCGTTTAATCGTCCACTCTCATTTCCTCATTCCCATAATCAATCTACCATTCCAAGATTTCGAGGCTTTGTACTACTGCTTAGACAATGACCCAGGGAGGACCCCAGGTTTACAAGCGCAGAAGGTTCCAAGAAAAATTCTAGGGAAGCACTCTTCGGCCACTTCATATTCACTTCATGGAATCTTCTTCTGTATAAAGTGGGTTCTGCAAAGATGACTTCAGAAGCCATCTGTACACCCTTCTAGGGCCTCCTAGCCATATGTGTGGTGGTATTAGAATTTTCCAACCTTTGGGCAAATCCGAAATCATTTGGATTTATCCAACGTAAATCTTATGCACTTGAGTAAAGTCAGACTCCAGATTAGATAGGGGGTAAGGTGGTAGTAATACTGGCTCTGCCATGGACCTGGGAAGAGAGAGTAGGTTCTCCGAGGTTGTGGTGGTACCAGATCTTGGAATATTTTGGCAAAATCTCAATTTTGTTCCCAATTTATTCCAAAGTCAGTGTATTAGACTGGTTAAAGTCAGACCTCCCGGTGGATAGGTGATAGGTGGATACAATTGGCCATTGGGACGTAGAGTGAGTTATTCAGAGATCAGAAAACCAGAAGAGACCGGAATATTCTATACTATGAAAAGTTTCCCATGTGGAAAACCTTCATCTGCCACTCTTCATTTCACATTAACGTCATCCATCTATAATCCAAGAATTCTGGGGCTTGAGAGGGTTTGGTACTACTGGCTTTGAGAAATGGACCTTAAAAAAGAAGGAGGACCAGGCTTCGAGGTCTGTGGTGGTACCAGTTTGGGAGAAGTTGAAGTTAACGGGCCACAGCAGAATTACAATGATGAAATGGAAAAAGCTGATTCATACACATCTTGGAATCTGACCAGAACGGACTCCCAGATCTTTCCATAGTATTTGTAATACAAACTCTAGGAAGTGGTCTTATCATCTTACATCCACAGCCATGACCGCGAGGACAGATCCTGTTTCTTTGGACTTTGTCTCTATCTACTATTCCTTCCAGGGTTGGATTTGTAGAACCAGGCCCCTCTCACTGTCTAATATACACCTCTCCACTGTTCTCTTCCCAAGCAGGTCTTCTCTGTTCTCTTCTCGTCAATGTCTTAGAGAAGTGGACATCCCTTTGTGGCCCTGATACCATCGGAACAGGCTGAATGTGGAGCAAGAATCTGATGGTTCCCAGTTTCACAATTTGCTTCAACGTTGACCTAGAGGATGAATTGTGGTGGAGAATCTTTTTTTTATTTATTTTTTTTATTTTTTATTTAATTATGAGACAAATAAACTTTACATTAACAGGGAGCTTACAAGCATTATAAAACTTTTGACATAATATTACCACAGAGTTTAAGTGCTCCAAACACAAAATAACGGGATAGTCATCATCATGACCCCAAGCGCCCGCTCCCCCCCCCCCCCCCCGCCCCCCCCCCACCCCCCAACCTCTGCCGTAAGGAAACGCCAAAAGAGGACTACCTCCATATTGTCAAAATAAAGCCGACCTTGTACTATGCCCAATACTTTTACCGCTTTACTCTCTTCATAGTTCGGTCCCTATACACCAGATCTTTTTCCATTATCCAGGATCCCTCCCTTAAATGCATCATCTTCATGTGTTTGCACTCCACTTCCCACGCATTCTTCCGGGAGGGGCGGTCGGACTCCCCCACTTTCTGTGCCAATAACCAAATTTTGCAACGTGAGGAGAACCTTGTTGACTACCAACTTTTTACCCTGTCCCTCGTACTGAAGTTGATTAAGGACTAGTAGAGCGACCAGACATCGTGCGGGGTAGCTTACTTTAAGTTTTCCATGTACTGGAAAACCCTGGACACAATAATCCACAAACTGTATGGCCATTCGAGGATACATGGATAAAGTCTGCATGCTCCAGGTACAGCGCAGACAACTAAGAAAAATTTTTTTTAAAAAAAATCTTTCAATTGCAGCCTGAATAGACTGTGGGGGATAGTACAATGCTGCACAAAATTAATGGTACCATTCGTGATTACCAGGAGAGGGAGGACAGCCCAATCACCCTCATAGCATTCTCCCAATCGCCTCAGAGGAGAGCACCCAAAGATTCCTGCCATTCTTTTTGAGGATGGTGATTCTTTGAGAGTCTTCGACACGTAGCTATAGAAGTCAACCACACTTATTTGAATGGAGGACTCAATAAAAGTTCTACTCCTGCATTCCGTGCTAAATTAGCCATTTTCTCATCTATAGAATTGGTGCGTGCTGCAATTGAAAAGTGCTTAAGAAGCATATCTCCATGCCACAGTTAGTGCTAAAACATCTACAAAAATTCCGTGAGTGATCTAAGTTAGAGAGTTGTTGTAAGGGATTTTACTCCCCTTTTCTCCCAATAGCTAACTCCCGGAATGGATCTGAAACTCTTTAAAGTGATAATTCCCCCATATGGAGTAAAACAAAAATACCTTGAATACCTATATTTTTATACGCGGCCCAAGTGTTATCCAAAGGTCCCTATATAAGTGCCTCTATATCATCGGACCGAGTTCCCCGCTAATCCAAAAGACTAAACATTGAATCCTTGTGGATTACTTATTGTAATAACTTACCAAGGCGATGCACTCCCTCTTGTGATCAAGAACGCTAGCTGGGATGCTATGAAAGACCCAAAGGATATGGAACCCAGCCCCCCTTTATCTATCGGGGGTGGGGGGGGTGTGGGGGGGGGGTGGGGGTGGGGGGTGGGTGGGGGGGGGGTGGGTGGTCAAAACAACAAAAAAACCAAAAACATGCAACAAGGGAGGACAGCAGGACCTGGGGCATTTTTTCCCCCGTTACATCTCTGATTAAACCCGTCCAGAATTTAAACAATCTTTTATATTAGATAACCAAACGGGGGGAAGACCAAGGGGGCGAACAGAAAATGAAGCTGCGGGAGCAGACCATTTTTACTATCCTACCCTGTCGCTCTAGAAAAGGGGCATTTAGCCAGCATTAATGCTATATCTGACTTTTAGTGATAAGCGGGGATGATATTCAACTCAGCAAGAGTACCAGGTCCGCTGAGGACATAATCCCCAATATCTGAACGATTCGTCTCTCTAAGACCGACATGTAAAGCCCTACTGCCATGCACTAGCCAAGGGGACGACGGATGGATTGTTCCCAATTAATTGACCTAAGGCCAGAAAAAGAACCAAATTCATTCCACTAGAGAATCAAAGAATGTATGGAAGCTTCCTGTATCTGATAGTCAGAGGATATAATCGCGTATGAAATTTTTTCTGCTTCGCCCCACACCCCCCATCCCTATCATTGGGCTCACGAATTTAATAAGCTAAGGCTCTATGAAGAGCCGCAATAGGAGGGGGGAGAGGGGGAACCCCTGTCTGGTTCCCTCTATACAGGACAAAATGGCTAAGAATATAATCCAGTATACAGATTCGTGCTCTGGGGGAGGGGTACATTATTTATCCAATCAATAAACTCCCTGCCTAACCCGATCTCTTAATCCTTCCATAGGAAGGGCCACTCACCCAGTCGAACGCTTGCGTGTCCAGCGACAGGAAGGATGGAGCGGAGCGGTCCCCCCCCCCCCGTTCCCCTAACTGCATCTCGGGACAAACAATTAGGAAGATTATGGCTGATGCCCCTAGCCGGATTAAAACCATTTTGATCCGATGGATAATATGAGAGATTACCTTTTAAGCCGCCATCGTGAGGATCTTGGCCAGGAATCTTGACATCGGAGTTCAACAATGAGATGGTCATAAGAAACCCTCTCTGACTCGTTTTTGTCCTTTTTAAGGAAACAAAGCTTATAGAAGCTTCCGTCATGGAGCCATAGACTGTCCCGCGGCATGATGCTGAGTAAACTTTCCAGAATGGAGCCCAAGCGTTCTACTATATTTTTATAAAAGGCCAGGGAAGCCATCAGCCCTGGAGCGAGTCTACCGAGGAGTGATTTATCGCAGCCTTATCCCTTAGCCACTTATGGGGCAATCAGAGAGGGAACTTGCTATGCTGTCAGAGAGGGAAACGCCAGGATTCACAAATATTCTCCACTTGGTATCGGTGAACTCTAATTCTGAGCCATATAGTGACTGATAAAAAGGCCGAAGTTCTCTAAAATTGCCCCCCTCTCCTTGTCCCTCTCTCCTGCAGAATGGATATTCGGACTGATCACATTAGTGCTATTTTTTATTTTAAGGAGATTGGCGAGGATTTTACCCCGTCTCCCTCTCTCAGCGTAATATTTTGCCCGGCCAAAAGTGTTAGTGCGCCCGTTTCGGACGCAAAAGAATTTAAATGCGGCCTGTGCCTTCGATATATCTACCCTGTCTTCCCGTTGTGGCTGACGCCAACCAAACTTCTTGTGTAATGGCTACATTTTTTTTAAAGTATTTTCTATGTCTCTATACCTCTTCTTAGCCATCAATTTCGGAGAAATACAGGCCTCGGAGGAAGGCCTTAACGATCCAGGGGCCGGACTGGCAATTAAGAACCACCGGGGAGAAATCCGGTGGGCGATTGGTGTAGGGCCGGTCGGGCCGGTCTGGGACTGGTGGGGCCGGTGTAAAAAATTAAAAACACCTGAAACTCCTCTCCGACGACCCGACGCTGAGGCCCAGCTCAATTAAGCCGGCGCGGTGACGTCCGTACGGGCGGCGTCGCAAAGACCAGACGTCGGCAGCGTCTGCGTCATGGTCTGTGGACGCCGGCCCGAGGAGCTTTGTCCACGCGGCCGGACGGGATCCAGCAGGGGCGCAGCGTGGGCGTCGCGAGAGGTGAGTTTATGGTTTTTATTTTTATGTACTGGGTTTGGCTGGCTATGATACCGGGGCGGGGATGCTGTATACGGGGGCGACTGTATACGGGGGGGTGCTGTTGTAAAAGGGGTGACCGAATGGCTGAACATTGGGGCAGGGGCTGTCAGCTGTTAAAACTGGGGCAGGGGCTCTGAGCTGTATCACCAGGGGAGGGGCGTCAGCTTGTACACCGGGGGCAGGGGCATGTCAGCTGATACACTGGGGCAGGGGCTGGTCAGCTGTATTACACTGGGGCAGGGGCAGTCAGCTGTTACACTGGGGCAGGGGCTTGTCAGCTGTATACACTGGGCCGGGGCTGTCAGAACTGTATAAACTGGGGCCAGGGGAGTCAGCTGTATTACATGGGGCAGGGGCTGGGTCAAGCTGATACACTGGGGAAGGGGATGTCAGCCTGTATACACAGAGGGCAGGGGCTGCTCAGCTGTAACACTGGAGCAGGGGCCTTGTCAAGCTGTATACCACTGGGCAGGGCTGGCAGGCTATATACAAGGGGGCAGGGGCTGCTCAGCTGTATACACGGGAGGCAGGGGCTGGCAGCTGTATACATGGGGCAGGGGATGGCAGCTGTATACACGGGGGCAGGGGCTGGCAGGATGTATACACTGGGGCATGGGCTGGCCGATGTATACATGGGGGGCAGGGGCTGGGCGCTGTATACCACTGGGCAGGTCGGGGCCAGCTGTATTACACGGGGGCAGGGGCGGGGCTGGCAGATGGATACAACGGGGGGCAGGGGCTGGCAGACTGGTATCACGGGGGCAGGGGCTGGACTGTGTATACACGGGGGCAGGGGTGGCAGCTGTCTTACACGGGGGCAGGGGTGGCAGGTATCACAGCGGGCCAGTGGCTGCAGATGTATACACGGGGAAGGTGGCTGGCGAGTAGACACGGGGCAGGGGCCGGCAGCTGTAACAAGGGGGCAGGTGCTGGCGCGTATAACGGGGGAAGGGGCTGGCAGTGTAGAGACGGGGGCAGGGGCTGGCAGCCAGGTGTATACCCACGGGGGCGGGCACCCCCCCAGGGGCTGGCCCGTCGGGTCCGGCTATATACAACGGGGCAGGGGCGCCTGGCGTATACAACGGGGCAGGGGCCTCTGCCTGGCGTATACACCGGCAGGGGCTTGCCTGGCTGGATACCACGGGGCAGGGGCTGCATGGGCGTATACCGGCGGCCGGGGATCTTGATGCTGTGTATACAACGGGGCAGGGGCTGACGCTGTAACACCGGGGCAGGGGCTGCCTGGGCTGTATACACGGGGCAGGGGCTCTGCCTGGTGTATACACCGAGGCGGGTTTATAGTAGATTAGATCCCGGTACATAGGAAGCGTATTATAGGAGCTTCTATTCTGTACCCGGGGGCAGTATTATCGTACGTATATTCCTGTAATAGGGGGCAGATTATCGTAGTTATATTCCTGACATAGGGGGCAGTATATAGTCGTTATATTCCTGTAAATAGGGGGCAGTATTATAGTAAGTTATAGTCCTGTAAATGGGAGCTGTTATAGTGTTATTATTCTGTACATAGGGGCAGTAGTATAGTTAGTTATATTCTGTACAAAGGGGGCAGTATTATAGTAGTATATTCGTACATAGGGGGCAGTATTAGTATTATAGTAGGATATATCCTGTACCTAGGGGGCAGTATTATAGTAGGTATATTCCGGTACATAGGGGCCGTATTATAGAGTTAATTCCGTACATCGGGGGCAGTATTATAGTAGTTATATTTTTGTACATAGGGGGCAGTATTATAGTAGTTACATTCATGTACATTAGGGGCAGTATTATAGTAGTTATATTCCCGTACACGGGGGCAGTATTTAGTAGTTAATTCAATGAACATAGGGGCGTATATAGTAGTTAATTCCTTACATGGAGGCAGTATTATAGTCGTTATTTCCTGTACATAGGGGGCAGTATTATATTAGGATAATACCTGTTACATAGGGGGCAGTATATTTATAGTGCTATTCTTCTACATGGGGCCCAGTATTATAGTAGTTATATTCTTATAATAGGGGCAGGATATCGTAGTGATATTCCTGTCCATAGGGGGCAGTATTATAGTAGTGATAGTCTTGTACCTAGGGGGCTAGTATTATAGGAGTTTATATCCTGTACATAGGGGGCGTATTATAGTAGTGTATATCTGTACATAGGGGACAGTATTATATAGCTATATTCTCGTACATAGGGGGCAGTATATAGTAGTTATATCCATGTAAATAGGGGGCAGTAAGTGGCAGATTTAGTAGTTATAATATATTCCTGTACATAGGGGGCAGTATTATAGTAGTTATATCCCGTGTACTAGGGAGGCTGTATATAATTAGTTTTATATTCTTGTACATAGGGGGCCTATTAGTAGAGTATATTCGTGTTACATAGGGGGCAGTATTATAGTAGTTATATTTTGTACATAGGAGGAAAGTAGTTCAGTAGTTATAATTCTTGTTCATGGAGGCAGTATTATAGTAGTATATTTGTACATAGGGGCAGTATTATAGTAGTTATATTCTTTACAAGGGGCGCCAGTTACTATGGTAATTACATTCGTGTTATCAGAGAAGGTAGTGTAGTAGGTTTTTAGTGTACATATATGGCAGTATTAAGTTGGTGTGCTCTTAAAATAGAAGCATTATTCCTCTAATAAAGGAGGGCAGTACAAGTCTCTTTTTCGCTGTGGTGTGCATGTGATTTAGACCAAATCTATACGTTTTTATGGAGTTAGTAACTCCACCCACATAACAAGGCCACGCTAATTGTTTGACCCCGCCACAGAATGGGGGCCAATTTTACAGTTTTTTCCAGGGCCACTTTAAATTCCCAGTCGCCCCTGAGCGCATCCCAAAGCCAAGACCGGGTCCCTCTCACGAATCATTATTCCCCCAAATTCCTCAATCAACTTGTTGTGACTTCGACATCATTGTCCAGGAACGAAAGCCAATGAGGATAAGCCTAAAAAGGCTTTCTTATCAGAAAATGGGCCCCGCTCTGTCTAATCTGGAGAGAAGGGGAGAGAAATGGGTCCATGATCCGAAACTACAATCGTTTAATATTTAATACTAGCTATAAAGCACAAAAGCATCATTGGCCAGCACAAATCGATCATGGGGACAAGTAGAGTGGGTGGGCGAGATGAAAAAAGCGGGGGTGTCAAGGGTAATTTAATCTACAGGCATCCCTTAGACCCAGGTGCTCACAGAGAAAGTTCTCAGGACCGGGGATCCCCGTTGATTCGGGGGGACCGACTCCGCACAAATTACGTCTATCCTGGAGGGATCCCAAAACTGTATGAAGTCTCCTCTAATCATCAATGGGCTGTTCCCGACGATCAAAAAGTTACTAGGGCGTTCAGAACCTGATAGGAAAATGGAGGGGGAATGGGAATATTCAAATGCCCAAATGCACGCTCCTGTTTCAAGACACAGGGGCACATTACTTACCCGGCCACATTCGGATCCAGCGGCGCGTTTTCTTGCACAGGACTCGGGTTGCTGGGATATTAAGGTGGTAGTTTCCTCCGACGGTCCACCAGTGGGCTGCACGCGAAAATAATATTAACGCCCCGGAAGCACAATCCCATAGAAGGTGAAGGTGGAGCGCTCACCAAGCGACCATTTTTGTTGTTACATGCGGGGCGGTTTTGGCGGTTTTTCCGAATACGTGGTTTTCCTTTGGCCACGCCCCCCCGCCCGATTTCTGTCGCGGCCGCCGCCCCGATGGCCACAATCCGGATCGCGGTTGCCGCAAAAACACGGGCAATTCATGTACAGCGGCGCAGACGCGAAGATTAGGGTAAAAACACGTCGGGAAGAAAACGGAATCGGGCCCTTAGTAAATGACCCCCACAGTGTAAGAAAATGTACCTACCCTGCTGGTCACGCTTATAGGTAGACCCTAAGGTCACTTCTGGTGACTAAATAACAGCGCTTCCCCTAGAAAATGTACGGATCCATATTGAAGGAAATGACATGGGGCCCCGCGTCTTCTACCAAACTGAAGTGTCCTGGGTTAAAGGAGTCTCTGTAAGGCAAATAATCCCTGGAAGGGGAGAATCACCACATAATTTAGCATGCACCGCTTTCGGCGGTACTCAGACCCTAAAATTCCAACAAAAAAATGTGCGTGGCCATTCCTCATAAAAGGGCAGCAGTAGGCAGAAATAGTACGAACACGACGATAAAGCGTTCCCTACGGCGAGTCCACCCCAACGCCCCAATCCCCACCCAACCCCTTCTGACCCTCACGGTGGACAGGGCCTCTCTTCTCCCAATCCGTACCCCCTACCCCTAAGACGTCGAGCGTGCTGTCCACTATAAACTTCTTAAAGATTTCTGGTGTCCAGCCTCCTACCAATATACCCCTAGAGCCATTCGAATCGCCACTCCGAGGCCTCCTTGGAATTATCAACAAAAGAGGGTATGTTCATTATGGATTACTCTCCGTTTTGTGGGTATAATAGTGAAAATTTGTAGTCCTGCTCTTAGGCGCGACTTAAACATCTTAATTGGTGCGCTTTAATTCTTCATACTTAAAATCCTGGATTAGCGCATGGACCAGCTGGCTAAATTACATCTCGGACTTGGGAACATAGGCTTTGGCCAGAAGGACATGGGTGGGCCCTGGAATGGGAAGGTTTATTAGGAACCGATGGGCTCTTTCAATACTAAAGGACAGATGTGATAAAGTCTCGGTGCCCACATGTCAAATTAACAATCATGAATCCATTTTGAGAGGAATGCTCCCCCACATACTTCTTCGGGGAGGCCTATAATACGAAGGTTAGATGTCTAGATGATCCTCCAAGTCAGTAGCTTACCTTAGGGAGGTTTTTGGGCTTGGTCAGAGCGCCTTTCCATTCTTTTCTTAAACTCGTAGTCTCTCATTCAGATTTTTATGACCACCCTGGAGAACGTTTTCCCTAGTTTTGGAGATATATCCTCCTAACCAGGGCTAGGGTCGGAGGCAGGGCCGCCAACCTTGCTTTATCTAGCCCCCACTCCACTGTTACCCCGTCTTTTGGAAAGCGCCAAGATCTTATCCAGATTGGATATTGGTATCCTTGACTGTCGGCCGACTACGTCCCCCTGCAAGGGACCCTTCGTGTTATCGGGGGGGCATAGGGGGGGGGGGGATTACCTCCTTTTGCCAGTTGGGTGGCGAGTTTTTTGAGGTTTTAAAACAATAGGGGAGCTCCCTAATTTTCAACTTTCCCGGCTGCGTCGTCATAGTACTAGCGCCACGTCTTTGTCTACCTAGGAGCCCACCACCACCACCCCGGGATTCCGGCCAGCAGTTTTTTGGTGGAATCTCAAGGAACTTGCAGGGGAAAACACACAGCAATTCGAAGGCGGACGGACACACAAATCCCAAGGAAAAGCACGTTCTATTTCAATAATAACATAACGAACAAGAAAAAAAAAGAGAAAAAAAAGGCCGTAAGGCCTAAGATCAGAAAAGAGTCCAAGCCAATCCAGCAACGTCCAGCAAGTCCAAGAATTAGTCATGTAAGAGATGGAGTTTCAACGCATGCATTGCAGTTAGTATTTTAGGATTGGTCGTTTCGCAGCGGGAGGAAGAGAAAGAAAAGAAAGCGTGCAAAAAGGTCAGAGATTAGTACAGGAAGTCCAGCGCATTAACCTACGAAGTTCAGAGGCTTTCAACAGTAAACATGCAGTTAGTATTTAGTATTATTACCGCTAGCAAGCGGAAAAAGCTGCAGGGTTCAGATTAGCCAGAAAGTCCAGCGCATTAACCTACAAATGCAGGAGGTGTCGACAGTGGGCTAGGTATGATTTTAGGATTGTTTACCGCTAGCAAGCGGGAACGCTGCAAAAACTCAGAAGATTAGTACAAAAAGTCCAGCGCGCTAACCTACGCCGGTTCAGGGATTTACAACAATCAACATGCCAATTAGTATTTAGGAGATTAATGGCGAGCAAGCGGGAAACAAAAGCTACAAGAGGTTCACGAAGATTAGTCAGAAAGGTCCGACAGAGTATTAACCTACGAAGTTCAGGGTTTCAACAGTTGACATGCAGTAGTTAGTTGTGTTAGTATAATTACATTAGCAAGCGTATTAAGAGGCTACAAAAAATTCTGAAAAATTGCTGTCCCGAAGAAGTCCAGGCATTAACTTGCGAGTGAGGCTTTAAAATAACCGTGGATTAAACAATGCCTTGTTAGTTTGGATATTAGTACAAATGCGTCAAATTGCATTAATTTTCTTTGAAAGGACACAACACGTACAGAAAAGATGATAGTTAGCCATAATCAGACTGCTTAATAAAATGACCGTCTGCCGGGACACCGACTACAGGGAAGCCGTTCTATGATACAAAAACCTTTAACACCCGACCGGGAGGTGCTGACGACCACGGCGAAGCCCACCACGTAGCGCCCGTGCAAGTAGCGTGGTGCCTGCGGATGATTGTAGCAATCAGGGGAATCGATGTGCTAGGATCCAGGCTGCGATGCCCTCTTCGGTAAATTCTTCACTTCCCAGACGCCATCTGCACGCGTACACACGGTGGTGGGGTCTGTGATCGACACTCAGGCTTGTTTCAGCGCGACTGCACCCTCAGCTGTCAGGATCCAACTCGGCAAGAGGGTTCGATATTCAGGAGCGCTTCCCGCCGCTAAAACGAGCGGCACCCCGCCCAGCAACCATCCACCCGAGGCGACCAGGGTCGAATTTACTGGGTCGGTTCCCTATAGATCAGGGGCCATACACGTGGTCTGGAGTAGGGGGTACTAGGGCAGCGGCATCAGCTGCACTAACGGTACGCCAGCACGCGGAAGCGGTGGGGGGAGGAGACGTTTTTTAGGGTCGGGGACATACGTGACTCCTCCTCCCTCCTCGCGTCATGCCGGCGGATGGTCACTCTGGACCCGTGGTGGAGGACATCTAATCCTAAACATTCAACCCCCAAATTGTGGAGTCCCTGGGCTGCTAAACCATAATTCAGGAGTCCAATCTCTCTAAAGTAGAAGAGAGAAGGAATGAATGAAAACTTGATTCTAGTGACCCTTAAAAAAAAAAAAAAAAGACGTTGTATGAGCACGTTCTGGCACCCCGGCTCAGGGTCTGGAGGATCATGAGAAGGTTCATGGACTAACCGCTTTATGGTGACGTAGAGTATGCGCTCATTTTGCTGTCGCGTTGTTATATATCCCATTGCTATATAATAGGGCAGAGTTTGCATCCCGGAGAGCTGCAAGACTCGCCAACGCGCTCACCTGAACTAGCGACGTGGACGCTGGAACCGAGGAGACGCACGTCTGTTACTGATAAAAGGAAATCTCCCTGGCATAATGATAGAGTCAGTCAAGAGCCCCGACATTACTATCCGATGACAATCATTACAGCCACACATGCGGAAGATAAATGTTCTCTACCCGAGCTCAAAGTCCTGGGAGAGCACCCACAATAATGAGAGAGGAGACGATAAGGACCCAGGGGAGAAGAAGCTTATAGAAGAGCATGAACGCGGATCCACCTGTGACAAAATAATAATGCGAAGAGAAGAAGGAGATCCTCTAAATATGCCCTAATGGATCCCCCAAGCGGCAAAGCCGGAGGGAAGAGAGGAAGAACCATTGTAATATGTAAGAATGAAAGACGAAGGCCATCCTGAGCCGAAAACACGCGTCGGGGCGGCGGTCATCCCCGGCAGTGGAAACATGCCGTTTAACCTCAAACAAATTGGGTAAGGTCAACTATTGGTAGATTCCCACATATTGGTTTATGGCCAGGCACGGTATCATTACCCTGCCAGTATTTAGTGGATCCCCTGTGTACACAGTCCACTGCTTTATCACTTAATGCATTACTTTTAAGTTCCTTACTGACTTAGGCTCTGACCGACAACTCTTTTGTTCTATGTCATCACGCATTGGATGTACTAGGTTTACATGTCTTGTTATTTTTGTAACATAGAAAATAACTTTTGTTTAATTCTTACATATTGCATTGGGTATTCCCTCTCTGCCCTCCGGCTTTGCCACTTGGGGGGGATACAATTGTGTCTATTATGTTGAGGATCCAACCCCATGCGTCTACTATAAAAAAGAGAGGGGGACACTTTGGGCTAGACTAGAGGGACCCAGTACCCACCTGGTCTTATATGGTCCCCTGTCCCATTTCCCTCAATCGATTTTTGTGTTTGGGATATATAATAATGCCCATACGTAAGGAATATAACTACTAATATGCCCCCTACGTCAAGAATATAACTACTATAATATGCCCCCTACGTACAAAGAAATAACTACTAAAATCTGCCACCCTATGTACAGAAACCACTAATATAATACTGCCCCTATGTACAAGAATATAACTTACTATAATACGCCACCTAGGTAAAACTGCCCCTCTCTACGAATATAACTTACTATAATATTGCCCCAATGTACAAGCATATACATTACTATAATTAGCCCCCTTATGTACAAGAATATTAACTACTATACTACTGCCCTATGTACAAGAAGATAACTACTATAACACTGCCCCCTATGTACAAGAAGATAACTACTATTATACTGTCCCCCTATGTACAAGAATACAACTACTATAATACTGCCCCTATGTACAAGAATATAACATACTATAATACTGCCCAAATGTACAAGAATATACACTATAAGTACGCCCTAGGTAAAGCCGAGAACGAAGACAATACGCGCCCAGATGGACAAGATACTATGAGAACTAATATAATACTGCCCCATATGACCAAGAATATAAACTATAGAATACTGCCCCCTTATGTACAAGAGAATATAACTACTAGAAAATGCCCCCTATGTACCAAGAAATAACTACTATAATACTGCCCCCGCTGTAACAAGAATATACCTAATAATACTCCCCATAGTACAGGAATATAATACTATAATATGCTTACTATGTACAAGCATATAACTACTATAATTACTGACCCACTATGACAGGAATCAACTACTATAATACTGCCCCCTATGTACAAGACTATAAACTTACTATAATCTGCCCCATATGTAAAGAATATAAATACATTAATACTGCCCCCTAGGTACACGAATATAAACTGCTAGAATACTGCCCTAGGGGACAAGAATAGAACTACTATAATATGCCCCTATTGTACAGGAATATAACTACTATAATACTGCACCCCCCTATGTACCAGTATATAAATTACTAATAACTGCCCCCTATGTACAGGAATATATACCACTTAAGACTGCCCTCCTAGGTACCGAATATAAATACTAAATACTGCCCCATGTACAAGAATCAATACTAGAATTACTGCCATTATGTACAAGAAGATATAACTTACTATTAATATGCTCCCTAGGTACAAAGATTATAACTTACATATAATACCCCCTATGTAAGGAATATAAATCTATAATACTGCCCCCCTATGATACAGAATATAACTACTTTAATAGTCCCCCCTATGTACAGAAATATAACACATATACTCTGACCACTATGTACAGGACTATAAGCTACTATAATACTGCCCCCTATGTAAAAGAAATATAAATACTATAATACTGCCCATTATGTTTTACAAGAATTAACTACGATAATATGCACCTATGTACAAAATATAACTACATTAATACTGCCCATAATGTACAGGACTATAACTACTATAATACTGCCCCTATGTACAAGAATATAACTACTATCATATGCCCCCTATGTACAAGAATATAAATACTATACATACTGCCCACTATGTACAAGAATACAATACTATAATACTGCCCCCTATTGTACAGGAATATAACTACTATAAACTGCCCCTATGTACAGGAATTATAAAATACTATAAAACTGCCCCTATGTACGAGGAATATAACTACTATAAACTGCCCCCTATTACAAGAATATAACTACATAATACTGCCCCCTATGTACAGAAATAATACGATAATACTGCCCCTCGTACAAGAAATAACTAATAATTACCTGCCCCTATGGACAGGAAATAACTACATAATTATGCCCCCTATGTACAAGATATAAACTACGATAAACTGCCCCCTATGTACAGAAGATAACTACTATAAATACTGCCCCTATGTACAGGAATATAATACTAATATTCCCCCTGACAGGAAGGATAACTACTATAATACAGCCCCAGCGTACAAGAAATATACTACTATAATACTGCCCCCTAAGTACAGGAATATAAATACTTATAATATGCCACATAGGTACAGGAATATAACTACTCATAATATGCCCCCTAAGGTACAAGAATCTAACTACTATAATACTGCCCCCTCCCTAGTACAGGAATATTAACTACTATAATACTGCCCTATGGACAGGAATAGAACTACTCTTAATTACTGCCCCATGTACAGGAAATATACCTTACTATAATACTGCCCCCTATACAGGGAATTAACACTATAATATGCCCCTATAGTACAAGAATTAACTACATAATACTGCACAACGAGTACAAGATATAAATACTGTAATACTGCCCCCTAGTGTGCAAGAATATAACTACTATTAATTATGCACCCATGTACAAGAATATAACTAATAATATGCCCCCTATGTACGGAATATAATTACTATAATCCTGCCCTATGTACAGGAATATAACTACTATTAATACTGCCCCTATGTACAGAATTAAACTACTATAATACTTGCCCCCTATGTAAGGAATAAACTACTATATACTGCCCCCTATGTACAGGAATATAATACTATAATACTTGCCCCATAGTACAAGAATATAATACTATATCTGCCCTAGTACCGGAATAAAAACTACTATAATATGCCCCTATGTACAGGAATATAAATACTATAATAATGCCCCCTATGTACCTAGAATATAACTATATAATACTGCCCCTATGTACAGGAATATAAACTTCTATAATATCTGCCCCCTATGGTACAGGCATATAAACTACTAGAATACCTGCCCCCTATGTACAGGCATATAACTCTATAATATGCCCCCTATGTACAGAATATAAATAACGATAAGACTGCCCCTCGGTACAAGAAATATAAACTACTATAATACTGCCCCCTAGTACAAGATTAATACTATAATACTGCCCCCCCTATGTACAGGAATATAACTACTATAATACGCCCACGATGTCAAAGAATAAAACTACTATAAACTGCCCCATATGTACAAGGAAGATAACTAGTAATACTGCCCCTATGTGCAAGAATATAAACTACTATAATACTGCCACCTATGTACAAGAAGATAACTTCTATAATACTGCCCCTCATGTAAAGGAATATAACTACTATAATACTGCCCCCTAGTACAGGAAGTATAAATATATAATACTGACCCCTTGTACAAGAATATAAATACTATAATACGACCCCTATGTAAGGAATATAATACTATCAAACTGCCCCCTATGGACAGGATATAACTAACTTAATACGCCCCTACGTACAGAATATAATTACTATTAATAGCCCCCTAGTACGGAATTATTAACTACTATAAATGCCCCCTATGTACAGGAATATAACTACTATATACTGCCCCCTATGTACAAGAATATAACTACTATAATACTGCCCCCTATGTACAGGACTAAACTACTATAATACTGACGCCCTATGTAACAAGAATATAACTACTATATATGACCCTATGTACAAGACTCTAATTACTATAATAGCCCCCTAGACGAGTGAATTAGTAACTACTATAATACTGACCCTTCCGCCCCTCCTATGTACAAGAATTATAAACTACTTAATACTGCCCCCTATGTGTACAAGAATAGAATATAACTACTATCTACTGCACCTATGTACAAGAATAAATACGTAGAATACTGCCCCTATGTACAAGAATATAACTACTATACACTGCCCCTATGCACAAGAATATAACTACATAATACTTGCCCCCATGTGTACAGGAATATACTACGATAATACTGCCCATACTACAAGGAAAGAATATAACTACTATTAATACTAACCCATGTACAAGCTATAACTACTAAATACCTGCACCCTATGTACAAGAATAAAACTACTATAATATGCCCCCTAGGTACAGAATATACTACCATAATACTGACCCTAGTACAGAATATAACTACTATAATACGGCCCCTATTACCGGAATATAATACTATAAAATACTGCCCCTATGTACAAGAATAGAACTACTCTAATACAGCCCCTATGTACAAGGTCTATAACACTATACTACTGCCCCTATGTACAAGAAACAATTACCATATATGCCTTGTACAAGAATACTCTATAATACTGCCTCATATGTACAAGAATATAAACTATAATACTGCTCCTATTACAAGACCTTATAACTACTATAATACAGCCCCATATGTACAGAATTAACTACTATAATATGCCCCCTATGACAAGAATATAACTACTATATACTGCCCCCTATGTAAAAAGAATATAACTACAATAATCCCCCCGATGTACAAGAATCTAAATATAATACTGCCCCTATGTACAGGAAATAATACCTTAAGACTGCCCCCCTCTTTTACAGGAATATAACTACTATAATACTTGCCACCTTGTACAGGAAGATAACTACTATAATACTGCCCCCCCCTATGTAACAGATATAACTACAATACTGCCCCCCGATGTACAGGAATATATAATAATTATAATACTGCCCCTAGGCTCAGGAATAAAATACTATAATATGCCCCCTATGTACAGGGAATATAAACTACTATAATACTGCCCCTATGTACCAAATAGTAGATGACGTATAAGATGGGAGTGTGCAGTGTCCATTCTATAATCCATAGCAAATCTTGGAGATCCGGATTACCATCGCTGTGGATTGTTTAGCCTGTGTATATTTTCTTGGAAGCTTGTGACTTTGCCGAGACAGATTACGGATTATACCGGATATGTGAGGCAGTTAAACCTCTGTTCATTCGGTGCGGCCCCGGTGTGAGGCGGCGTTCCCTATAAAGACCCATATTCGGCGAAGGTAAATACGGCCCCCAGTAGCGGGAGCGGCTGTGATGGATGTGGAGATAACTCAGGAGTCTTGTCGTGAATCCCTGGTCGTGCGCCATTGCGTGCTCCCTCTGAAGTCTCTAGGATGAGATAAAGTGAGATGGGATTCGGCTGCTAGTGCCGAGGTCAGAGAGGAACTCCATGTGAAGGTCGGGAGATGGCAGCGGACGCGGCGCCTGGGGACTTTGCAGGAGGATTTTGTAATGCATCACATTGACCGAGCGAGATTACACATCAAAAGTGGAGGATCATGGAGACAAGAGATCTGTGCTTGCCTGGTGGGGAGAGGAGAATTCCACTACAATCACCCCCAATCCGCCTACTGATGGAATGGAACTGCCAGAATTCTCTGCGAAGGGATAAAAATATCAATTCGTACCAAGAAATAATTGTGAAAACATTTTTCCAATAGTTCAAATATGAAAATTAATTTGATCACCCCTACGCCGCCCGGAGGGGAGAGAGTGAGCCCCTATGCCGCCCGAGGGAGAGGCGTCGCCCTCGGCGTACGAGGGGAGAGTGTGGTCGACACCTACTCCCGGCCGAGGGGGAATTGCGTCGCCAAGATACGAAGCCAGAGGGAGAGCTTGAGTCGCACCACGCCGACAAGCCGAGGGAGAGGGCGTCGCCCTTCGGCTACGCCGGGAGAGATGTTGTCGAACCACGCCGCCCGAGGGAGAGTGCGTCCGCCCCATACGCCGCTCAGAGGGAGGTGTGTCGCACCTACGCAGCTCAGAGGGAAGAGGGGAGAGTTTGCGTAGGAGTGCGTCGCCCCTACGCCGCCCGAGGGAGAGTGTGTCGCCCCCACGCCGCCCGAGGAAGAGTGCGTCGCCCCCACGAACCCCGCCGCCCAAGGGAGAGTGCATCCCCCCCCGGGGGGACAGAAATATGAGCCCCGTATGGGGGGTGTTATGGGAGCCACATATGGGGGGGGTATTATGTGAGTGGGTAAGGTTATGGTCGCTTTACAGTATGTTGGTAGCTCCGTACGGGCCGGCGTCGCACAGACCATGACGTCGGCAAGCGTCTGACGTCATGGTCTGTGCGACGCCGGCCCGTACGGAGCTGTCACCGCGGCCGGACTGGATCAAGCAGGGGCGCAGCGTCGGGGCGTCGGAGAGGTGAGTTTCATGTGTTTTTATTTTTATGTACTGGGTTGGGCTAGCTGTATACCGGGGGCTGCTGTATCCCGGGGGCTGCTGTATCCCGGGGGCTGCTGTATCCCGGGGCTGCTGTATCCCGGGGGCTGCTGTATACCGGGGGCTGCTGTATACAGGGGGCTGCTCTATATAGGGGGCTGCTGTATACAGGGGTGACCGACTGGCTGTATACACTGGGGCAGGGGATGTCAGCTGTATACACTGGGGCAGGGGCTGTCAGCTGTATACACTGGGGCAGGGGCTGGCAGCTGTATACACTGGGGCAGGGGCTGGCAGCTGTATACACTGGGCGGGCTGTCAGCTGTAATACACTGGGGCAGGGCTGTCAGCGGTATACACTGGAAGCAGGGGCTGTCAGCTGTATCCAACTGGGGCAGGGGCTGGCAGCTCATATACACTGGGCGGGGCTGTGCAGCTGTATCCACTGGGGCATGGGCTGGCAGCTGTAACACTGGGGCAGGGGCCTGGCACCCGCTGTATACACTGGGGCAGGGGCTGGCAGCTGTATACACGGGGGCAGTGGCTGGCAGCTTTGTATACACTGGGCAGGCTGGCAGCTGTTCCATTGGGCAGTGGTGGCCACTTGTATACACGGGGGCAGGGGCTGGCAGCTGTATACACGGGGGCAGGGGGTGGCAGCTGTATACACGGGGCAGGGGCTGGCATCAGCTGTATACACGGGGGCAAGGCTGGCAGCTGTTACCCTGGGGCATGGGTGGCATCTGTATACACGGGGGCAGGGGCTGGCAGCTGTATACAGGGGGCAGGGGCTGGCAGCTTGTACACGGGGGCAGGTCTGGCAGCTGTATAACGGGGCAGGGGCTGGCAGCTGTCTCAGGGCCGGGGCTTGGCAGCTGTATACACGGGGGCCGGGGCTGGCACTGTTAAACACGGCCGGGGCTGGCCTGCTATATACACCGGGGGCAGGGCTTGCCTGGCTGTTATACCCCTGGGGGCAGGGGCTGCCTGGCTGTATACACCGGGGCAGGGGCTGCCTGGCTGTATACACCGGGGCAGGGGCTGCCTGGCTGTCTCACCGGGGCAGGGGCTGCCTGGCTGTATACACCGGGGCAAGGCTGCCTGCCTGTATACACCGGGGCATGGCTGCCTGCTGTAATACACCGGGTGCAGGGGCTGCCTGGCTGTAACAACAAACCGTGGAGGGTTATAGGTTTCTAATTCCTGTCATAGGAAGCAGTATTATATAGTTATATTCTGTACATAGTAGGCAGTATTTATAGTAGTTATATTCCGTACATAGGGGGCGATTGTAGTTATATCTACAGGTAGTATAGTTTATTCCTGTCATAGGGGGGCAGTAATTATAGTAGTTATATTCCTTGTTACATAGGGGGCAGTATTATAGTAGTTATTTCCCTGTACATAGGGCTGTATTATAGTATTATATTCCTGTACAAGGGGGCAGTATTATAGTAGTTATATTCCTGTACATAGGGGGCAGTATTATAGTTAGTTATATTCCGTCATAGGGGCAGTATTATAGTAGTTATATTCCTGTACATAGGGGCAGTATTATAGGATAGTATAGTTTATATCTCCTTCCGTAATAGGGGGCAGTATTATAGTAGTTTATCTCTTGTACATAGGGGCAGTATTATAGTAGTTATATTTCCTGTACATAGGGCAGTTTATAGTAGTTATATCCTGTACATAGGGGCAGTATTATAGTAGTTATATTCTGTACATAGGGCATATATTAGTTATATTCCTGTACATACGGGGGCAGTATTATAGTAGTTATATCCTGTACAATGGGGCAGTCTTATAGTAGTTATATTCTCCGTATAGGGGCAGTATTATAGTGTTATATTCTTACATAGGGGCATTATTATGTAGTTATATTTATACATAGGGGCAGTATTATAGTAGTTTAATTCTGTACATAGGGGCAGTATTTATGTAGTAGTCTGTACATGGGGCATATAGAGTTATATTCCGTAGCATAGGGGGCCGTATTATAGTAGTATATTCTTGTACATAGGGGGGGGGAGGGGCAGTATTATAGTAGTTATATTCTGTACATAGGGGCAGTATTATAGTAGTTATATCCCTGTAATATAGGGGGCAGTATTATAGTAGTATATTATATCCTGTACATCGGGGGCAGTATTATAGTAGTATATCCTGTACATAGGGGGCCTGTATTATAGTAGTTATATCTTGTACATAGGGGGCAGATTATGTAGTTATATTCTTGTACATAGGGGGCAGTATTATAGTTAGTATATTCTTGTACATAGGGGGCAGTATTATAGTAGTTATATTCTTGTACATAGGAGGCAGTATTATAGTAGTTATATTCTGTACATAGGGGGCAGTATTATAGTAGTTATTCTTGTACATAGGGGCAGTACTATGGTAATTCATTCTTTTATCAGAGAAGGTATTGTAGTATGTTTTTAGTGTACATATATGGCAGTATTAAGTTGTGTGCTCTTAAAATAGAAGCATTATTCCTCTATAAAGGAGGCAGTACAAGTCTCTTTCGCTGTGGTGTGCATGTTGATTTAGACCATCTATACAGTTTTTATGGAGTTAGTAACTCCACCCACATCACAAGGCCACGCCTACTTGTTTTGACCCCGCCCACAGAAT
Source organism: Engystomops pustulosus (assembly GCA_019512145.1). Lineage (NCBI taxonomy): Eukaryota > Metazoa > Chordata > Amphibia > Anura > Leptodactylidae > Engystomops > Engystomops pustulosus. Next base: position 160,217,915 of record CM033647.1, on the reverse strand, counting down.
GGGGCCACTTTTACAGTTTTTTCCAGGGCCACTTTAAATTCCCAGTCCGCCCCTGAGCGCATCCCAAGCCAAGCCCGGGTCCCTCTCACGAACATTATTCCCCCAAAATTCCTCAATCAACTTTGTGACCTTTACATCATTGTCCAGGACCGAAAGCCAATGAGGATTAAGCCTAAAAAGGCTTTTCTTATCCAGAAATGGGCCCCGCTCTGTCCTAATCTGGAGAGAAATGGGTCCATGATCCGAAACTACAATAGTTTCATATTTATTAGCTCTATAAAGCACAAAAAAGCATCATTGGCCAGACACATATCGATCCTGGACAATGTAGAGTGGGTGCGGCTGAACATGAAAAAGCGGGTTTGTCCAGGATTTAATCCTCCAGGCATACCCTTAGACCCAGGTCTCACAAAGTTCTCAGACCGGAGGATCCCCGTTGATTCTGGGGACCGACTCCGCACAAATTACGTCTATCCTGCGAGGGATCCAAAACTGTATTGAAGTCTCCTATAATCATCAATGGGCTGTCCTCCCGATCGATCAAAAAGTTAACTAGGGCGTTCAGAACCTGATAGGAAAATGGAGGGGGAATATATACAATGCCAAATGAAACACCTGCCCGCTCCTGTTTCAAGAACACAGGGCACATTACTTACCCGGCCCATTCGCGATCCAGCGGCGGTTCTCTGCACAGGATTCGGGTCCGGTGGGATTTTAAGATGGTAGTTGCCTCCGCGTCCACCAGGTGGCGTTGCAGCGCCAACTAATCTTAACGCCCCGATGCACCATCCCATAGAGAAGTGTGAGGCTCGTCCCCAAGCGACACATTTTCGGTTTTTAATGCGGCGGTTTTTCCGAATACGTCGGTTTTCCTTTGGCACGCCCCCCCGATTTCTGTCGCGCGCATGCCGGCCCCATGCGCCACAATCCGATCGCGTGACGCCAAAAACAACCCGGGGCAATTCATGTACAAGCGGCGCAACGGAAATATTCGGGTAACACGTCGGGAAAACGCGAATCGGGTCCTTAGTAATGACCCCACAGTGTAAGAAAATTGTACCTACCCTGCTGTTCTATCTTATATGTTAGGACCTAATGTCCACCTTCTGGTGAATAATAACAGAGACTCCCCTAGAAAATGCGGATCCATATGAATGAAATGACCTGGAGGCCCCGTCTTTCTGAAAATGCAACGTTATCTCGGGTTAAATGAGTCTCTGTAAGGAAATACATCCCTGGAAGGTGACGAATCACATCATTAGCATGCACCGCTTTCGGCGGTCATATCTCAGACACCCTACTTCCGTTGAGATTTTGCGTCCATTCCTCAATAAAAGGGCAGCAGTAGGCAGAAAATATTACGAACAAACTATAAAGCGTTCCCTACGGCAGAGTCCCACCTCCCCACGCCCCCCGAGATGAAAACCCGATCCCCCCCCGGCCCCCCTCCGCCTTCTTGCCCCCTCCCCTATGGTTATTTTCGCCTTTAGAGAGAGTTTACCTTCGGGGGAGGGGTGGAATCTTAGCTTGGACTGGAGGGGGTTGTGAGTCTTGACTTCACACACCGGCCACAGTCTAGCAGGACTAGGAGAAGGCTGTGGCGGAGAGGAAAGGAGATGGAAGATAGTAGTCCAGGAGCCGGTTGTTTCCACTCCGCGGTGAAGGTGTAAGCCGAGTGAAAGCCCAGGGGGAGACAAACAGCGGGGAGCGCTAGAGTGAGCGCCGCTTACGCGTTCGCCTCGGAAGGGGACAGAAGAGAAGAGCGGGTATAAGTAAGAGGGAAATAAAGGATGGACGAGGGGTGGAGCGCAAGGACAGGGCTTAGTAGTAGGCGGGATGTTGAGAAGGGTAAAGACAGAAAGTCAGTTGAAATAGGGGGGGGATGATAGGGGACTTAAAACAAATGGTATGAGGGGAGAATAAGAGTGGAAGGTGGCGCGGAGGCGTCAGGGGAAGGGTGGGGCCGCGCTGTCACTTATAAACTTCTTAAAGATTTCTGGTGTCCTAGCCTCCTACCACTACACCCTAGAGCCCCTTCGACTCTAGCCACTCCGAGGCCTCCTTGGAATTATCAAAAAAGAGGGTATGTTCATTATGGATTACTCTCAGTTTTGCTGGGTATAATAGTGAAAATTTTAGTCCTGCCTCCTTTAGGCGCGACTTAACATCTTTAAATTTGGTTCGCTTTAATATCTTAATACTTAATATCCTGGCTAGAGCAGGACCATCTGATAATTACATCTCGGTCTTGGGAACATAGGACTTTGGCCAGAAGGACCCTGGGTGGGGCCCCTGGAATGGGAGGTTTATTAGGAACTCGATGGGCTCTTTCAATCATAAAGACAGATGATAAAGTCTCGGTGCCCACATGCTCAATTAACCACTCCTGAATCCATTTTGAGAGGGAATGCTCCCCTACTTCTTCTGGGAGGCCTATAATACGAAGGTTAGATCGTCTAGATCGATCCTCCAAGTCAGTTAGCTTATCCCTTAGGGAGGTTTGGGCCTTGGTCAGAGCGCTCACTTCTTTTCTTAAACTCTTAGTCTCTCCTTCCAGATTTTTTACTGACCACCCTGGAGACCGTTTCCCTAGTTTTGGAGATATCCTCCTTAACCAGGGCTATGTCGGAGGCCAGGGCCGCCACCTGTTTATCTAGCCCCTCCACTGTTACCCCGGTCTTTTGGACAGTTGCCAAGATCTCTATCCAGATTGGATTATTGGTATCCTCTGACTGTGCCGACTCGTCCCCCTGCAAGGGACCTTCGTGTATATCCGGGGGGGCCATAGGGGGGGGGATTACCTCCTTTGCCAGTTTGGCGAGTTTTAACAATAGGGGAGCTCCATAATTTTTCCAACTTTCCGGCTGCGTCGTCATATTTACTAGCGCCACGATCTTTCGTCTCCTTAGGAGCCCCCCACCCCCACCCCGGATTTCCGGCCCGAGTTTTTTGGTGGCATCTCAAAGGGAACTTGCAGGGGAACTCACAGCAATTCGAAGGCGACTGTACACACACTATCCCCAAGGAAAAGCACGTTCTATTCAATATAACATAACGAACAAGAAAAAAAAGAGAAAAAAAAAGGCCGTATAGGCCTAAGATCAGAACAGAGTCTAAGCCAATCCAGCAAAGTCCAGCAAAGTCCAAGAATTAGTCCTGTAAGAAGATGGGGGTTTCAACGCTTGCCATGCAGTTAGTTATTTTAGTATTGTTGTCGTTAGCAAGCGGAGAAAGCTGCAAAAGGTTCAGAAGATTAGTCCAGAAAGTCCAGCGCATTAACCTACGAAGTTCAGAGGTTTCAACAGTTAACATGCAGTTAGTTATTTTAGTATTATTACCGCTAGCAAGCGGAAAAAGCTGCAAGAGGTTCAGATTAGTCCAGAAAGTCCAGCGCATTAACCTACAAAATTCAGGAGTTTCGACAGTGGGCATGCAGTTAATTATTTTAGTATTGTTACCGCTAGCAAGCGGAGAAAGCTGCAAAAAATTCAGAAGATTAGTCCAAAAAGTCCAGCGCGCTAACCTACGCAGTTCAGGGATTTCAACAATCAACATGCAATTAGTTATTTTAGTATTATTACTGCGAGCAAGCGGAAAAAGCTACAAGAGGTTCAGAAGATTAGTCCAGAAAGTCCAGAGTATTAACCTACGAAGTTCAGGGGTTTCAACAGTTGACATGCAGTTAGTTGTTTTAGTATAATTACCATTAGCAAGCGTAAGAGGCTACAAAAAATTCTGAAAATTGGTCCAGAAAGTCCAGCGCATTAACTTGCGAAGTGCAGAGACTTTAAATAGACCGATGATTAAATACAATGACTAGTTAGTTGGATTAGTACCAAATGGTCAAATTGCATTAAATTTCTTGAACAAGGACATAACACGTACAGAAAAGATGATAGTTAGCCATAATCAGACTGCTTAATAAAACTGACCGTCTGCCGGACACCGACTTCAGGGAACGCCGTTCCTATGATACAAAAATACCTTTAACACCCCCGACCGGGAGGTGCTGACGACACGGCGAGCCCACCAAGTAGCGCCCGTGCAAGTAGCGTGGTGCCTGCGGATCGATGTAGCAATCAGGGGATCGATGTAGGATCCAGTGCTGCGATGCCCTCTTCGGTCAAATCTCCTTCCCAGACGCCATCCTGCCCGGTACACACCGGTGGTGGGGTCTGTGCTAGACCACTCCGGCTCTGTTTCAGCGCGACTGCACCCTCAGCTGTCAGGATCCAACCTCCGGCAAGAGGGTTCCGATATTCAGGAGCGCTTCACGCCTGCTAAACGAGCGGCACCCCGCCAGCACCCGATACACCCGAGGCGCCCAGGGTCCGAATTTACTGGGTCGGTTCCCCTATAGCATCAGGGGCCATACACGTGGTGGAGTAGGGGGGACTAGGGCAGCGGCATCAGCTGCCACTAACGGCTACAGCCAGCACGCGGACGCGGTGGGGGAGGAGATCGGGTCCGGACACTACGTGACTCCTCCTCCTCCTCGCGTCATGCCGGCCGGATGTCCACTCCTTGACCGTGGTGGAGACATCTTAAATCCTAAACTATTCAACCAAATTGTCGGACGTCCTGGGCTGCTAAACCATAATTCAGAGTCACAATCTCTCTAAAGTAGACGCAGAAGAATGAAAACTTGATCTAGTGACCACTAAAAGACGTTGTATGAGAAGTTCTGGCATCGCGCTCAGTTGTCTGGAGGATCATGCGCAGGTTCATGGACTAACCGCATTGTAATGGTGACGTAGACGTATTTGCGCTCATTTTGCTGTCGCAGTTGTATCTCTCTTCCATTGTTATATAATAGGTGCAGAGTTGTGTTATCCAGGAGCGCCTGCCAGATGCACCGCGCTCACCTGAAATATCGACTTGGACGCTGAACGAGGAGACGCAGCTTTGTTACTGATAATGAAATCTCCCTGGCATAATGATAGAAGTCAGTCCAAGCGCCTCCGACATTACTATCCGATGCACAATCATTACATCCACCACATGAGGAAGAAAATGTTCTCTACCCGAGCTCAAAGTCTGAGGAGATCACCCAATACTGAGCAGAGGAGCCGATAATGACCAGGGGAGAAGCTATAGAAGAGCATAGAACGCAGATCCACCTGTGCCAAAATATCTAATAGAGAAGAAGAATCCTACTATAATACTGCCCCTAATGGTATCCCCCCAAGGGCAAAGCCGGAGGGAAGAGAGGAATAACCAATGTAATATGTAAGAATGAACAGACGAAGGCTCATCCTGAGCCGAAACACGCGTCGGGGCGGGCGGTCATCCCAGGCAGTGGAACATTCCGTTATCACCTCAAATTGGTAAGGTCAATATTGGGTAGATTCCCACATTATTGGTTTATGGCCAGGCACGGTATTCATTACCAGCCAGTAATTTAGTGGATCCCCTGTTGTACACAGTCCACCTGCTTTATCACTATAATGCATACTTTTAAGTTCCCTTACTGCCTTAGGCTCTGACCGCCACTCTTTCTGTGTCATCACCGCATTGGATGTACTATGTTTACATGTCTTGTTTATTTTTGTAATCAATAAAATAACTTTTGTTCATTCTTACATATTGCATTGGTTATTCCTCTCTTCCCTCCGGCTTTGCCCTTGGGGGATACCATTAGTGTCTATTATGTTTGAGGATCCTAACCCCATGCGTATACTATAAAAAGAGAGGGGGCCACTTTGGGCTAGGACTAGAGGGACCCAGTACCACTTGGTCATTATATTGTTCCCTGTCCCATTTCCCCTCAATCTGATCTCTTGTGTTTGGATAATATAATACTGCCCCCTACGTACAAGAATATAACTACTATAATACTGCCCCCTACGTACAAGAATATAACTACTATAATACTGCCCCCTACGTACAAGAATATAACTACTAAAATACTGCCCCCTATGTACAAGAATACCACTACTATAATACTGCCCCTATGTACAAGAATATAACTACTATAATACTGCCCCCTATGTAAAAGAATATAACTACTATAATATTGCCCCCAATGTACAAGAATATAACTACTATAATACTGCCCCCTATGTACAAGAATATAACTACTATAATACTGCCCCTATGTACAAGAATATAAACTACTCAATCTGCCCCCATATGTACAAAACACTAATACTCAATACTGCCTTTAAAGATATAACACAATCATAGTACAAGAATATAACTACTATAATACTGCCCCCTATGTACAGCATATAACTACTATAAATGCCCCCTATGTACAAGAATTATAACTACTATAATACTGCCCCCTGTACAAGAAATATAACTACTATAATACTGCCCCCTATGTACAAGAATATAACTAACTTTACTGCCCCCTATGTACAAAGAATATAACTCTATAATAATGCCTATGTACAGAATATAAACTATATATACTGCCCCCCTATGTACAAGAATTATAAAACTACTACGATAACTGCCCCCTATGTACAGAATAATAACTACTATAATACTGCCCCATATGTACAAGAATATAAACACACTATAATACTGCCCCTATGTACAAGACATAATAATATTAATACTGCCCTATGTACAAAGACAATACATAATACTGCTCCCCTATGTACAAGATATAATACTATAATACTCCCCATATGTACAGGAATATAACTCTATAATACGCCACCTATTACAAGAAGAGAATTATATAATATGCCCCTAGTTACAGAAATAATAATACTATAAATACTGCCCCTAGGTACAGGAATATAACTATTACTGCCCCCTATGTAAAAGAATATAACTACTATAATACTGCCCCCTATGTACAAGAATATAACTACTATAATACGGCCCTATGTACAAGAATATAAAACTACTATAATACTGCCCCCTATGTACAGGAATAACTACTATTAATACTGCCCCCTATGTACAAGGAAAGATAATACTATAATACTGCCCCCTAGTACAAGAATAAACTAATATAAGTCCCAATCAGGTACAGAATATAACTACGATAATACTCCACTATGTAAGGAATATAAATTATAATACTGCCCCTATGTACAGGATATAACTACTATAATACTGCCCCCTATGTACAGAGAATATAACTACTATAATATGACCCCCTAGCTATAAAGAATATAAACTACTAATCTGCCCTATGTACAAGAAATAACTACTATAATACTGCCCCTATGTACAAGAATTAACTAATATAATAATATCCCCCCATGTACAGGAAATATAACTACTTATATACTGCCCCCTACGTACAAGAATATAACTACTATCATATGCCCCCTATGTACAAGAAATAACTACTATAATACTGCCCCTATGTACAGAATACAACTACTATAATACTGCCCCCTATGTACAGGAATATAACTACTATATACTGCAACCTATGTACAAGAATATAACTATCACTAATATGCCCCCTAAGTACAGGAATAACTACTATAATATGACCCCTATGTACAGGAATATAACTACTATAATACTGCCCCCTATTAAAAGAATATAACTACTATAATACTGCCCCCTATGTACAGAATATAACTACTATAATCACTGCCCCTATGTACAAGAATTAACTACTATTACTGCCCCTATGCAGGTAATTAAACTACTTAATACGCCCCTATGTACAGGAATATAAACTAATAACTACTGCCCCCTATGTAAGAATATAACTACTATAATACTGCCCCTATGTAAGAATATAATACTTAATACTGCCCCGTGACAGAATATAAATACTATACTACTGCCCCCTATGTACAAAAATATAACTTCTATACTACTGCCCCCTATGTACAGAAAGAATATACTATATATGCCCCCTATGTACAGGAATATAACTTTATATATACTGCCCCCTATGTTACAAGAATATAACTACTATCTACCTGCCCTATACAGGAAATAACTACTATAATACTGCCCCCTATGCCAGGAATAGAACTACTCTCATACTGCCCCCTATGTACAAGAATATCTAAATACTATAATACTGCCCCTGTACAGGAATATAACTACTATAATACTTGCCACCACTATGTACAAGGAAATAACTAATATAATACTGCCCCCTATGTACAGAATATAACTACTATAATATGCCCCCTATGTACAGGAAATAAACTACTATAATACTGCCCCTATGTACAGAATATAACTACTATAATACTGCCCCCATGTACGAATATAACTACTATAATACTGCCCCCTATGTACAGAATATAACTACTATAATACTGCCCCCTATGTACAAGAATATAACTACTATAATACTGCCCCCTATGTACAGAATATAACTACTATAATACTGCCCCCTATGTACAGAATATAACTACTATAATACTGCCCCTATTACAAAATAAACTACTACATAATATGCCCCTATGTCAAGATATAATACGCTAATACTGCCCTATGTCACAGAATATAAACTACTATAATACTGCCCCCTATGTACAAGAATATAACTACTATAATAATGCCCCCTATGTACGGAATTAACTACTATAATACCCCCTATTGTACAGGAATATAACTCGATAAATACTGCCCCTATGTACAAGATATAACTACTAAATACTGCCCCCATGTAAAGGAATTAATCCTATAATACTGCACTTATGTACAGGAATATAACTACTATAATACTGCCCCCTATGTACAGGAATATAACTACTATAATACTGCCCCCTATGTACAGGAATATAACTACTATAATACTGCCCCTATGTACCCACTATAGTAGATGACTGTATAAGATGGGAGTCGTGCAGTTTCCATTCTATAATCCATAGTAAATCTTGGAGATTCCGGATACATCGCTGTGGATTGTAGCCTGTGTATATTTTCTCTGGAGCTGTGACTTTTGCCCGCAGACAGATTACGGATTATTACTCGGATATGTGAGGCAGTAAACCTCTGTTATTCGGGGCGGCCCCCGGTGTGAGGTGACGTTCCCTATAAAGACCATATTCGGCGAAGGTAAATTACGGCCCCCAGTAGCGGGAGCTGCATGTGATGGATGTGGAGATAACTCCGGAGTCTTGTAGTGAATCCCTGGTTGTGCCGCCATTGCCGCTGCCTCCCTCTGAAGTCTCTAGGATGAGATAAAGTGAGATGGGAATTCCGGCTGAGTGCGAGGTCAGAGAGGATTCTCCATGTGAAGGTCGGGAGATGAGCAGAGGACGCGGCGCTGGGGACTTCTGCAGGAGGATTTAATGCATCACATTGACCGAGCGCAGATTACACATCAAAAGTGGCGGATAATGGAGACCAGATCTCTGTGCTGCCTGGTGGGGAGCGGAGACTTCCTCTACAATCACCCCCAACATCCGCCTACTGATGGAATGGAACTGCCAGAATTCTCTGCGAATGGATCAAAATATCAATTTGTACCAAGAAATAATGAAAACATTTTTCCAATAATTCAAATAATGAAAATTACTTTCGAGGGAGAGTGCGTCGCCCCCACGCCGCCCGAGGGAGAGTGCGTCACCCCCACGCCGCCCGAGGGAGAGTGCAGTCGCCCCCACGCCGCCCGAGGGAGAGTGCGTCGCCCCCACGCCGCCCGAGGGAGAGTGCGTCGCCCTCACGCCGCCCGGGGGAGAGTGCGTCGCCCCCACGCCGCTCGGGGGAGAGTACGTGCGCCCCCCTCCCCCCCGCCGCCCGAGGGAGAGTGCGTCCCGTCCCCCCGGCCACCCGAGGGAGAGTGCGTCGCCCCTCCGCCGCACGAGGGAGAGTACGACGCCCCCCGGTGGGACAGAAATGTGAGCCCCCTATGTATTATGTGAGTGGGTAAGGTTATGGTCGCTTTACAGTATGTTGGTCAACTGGAAAGAACCAATTGAGGTGCAATTTACTCAACTTTCTATAGTCATTGGTGGAAAACCTTGGGTTCTACTACACGATTGTACAATGTTTTCCATCCTTCAAGGCCAAGGGCGAAGAGAAGGATCATGGTAGCCAATTATATAGAGAAGACCAACATGTTCTACCAATAAAGAAGACCCACCTGAGTCCTGTAGGAATAAAACGATTTGTGAGACACAACTTCCCACGTGCACTATGAAACGGTGGCGCAATCTTTACCATGAAACAAACGCACCCTTAGCAAAGTAGGGCGTAGGATTTTTATTTTGGTGGCAAGGGTCAACTGGAGAAACCCAATTGAGGTGCCATACTCAACTTTCTAATATCCATTGGTGAAAACCTTGGGGTCTCTACACGATTTGATACAATGTGTTCCATCTTCAAGGCCAAGGGCGAAGAGGAAGGTAATGGTAGCCACTTATATAGAGAAGACTAACATGTCCTACAAAAAAAAGACCCTGGTCTCTGTAGGAATATAACGATTGAGGACACAACTTCACGTTGCATAGAAGGCGGGTCAATCTTTACCATGAAAAGACTCAACCTTAGCAAAGTAGATAGGATTTTTGGTGGTCAGGGTCAACGGACCTGGAAGCACCCCACTAAGGTGCCTACTAATCTCTATAGGCATTGGTGAAAAACCTTGTGTTTATACGCACTGTGTATACCTTTTCCGCCCTTCCGTAACAATTTACGAGCGGTAAAAATCGGAATTGGAAAACTCAATTCTCCCTCTTGAGTCGGAATCATTCTGCTCCTCACTAACAGTCCTTATTCTAACAATTACTCCAGACTTCACAACATACCACAGCCCTACCCCTCTCCTCCTCATAAATTCGTCATAATAAGCTCCCGCGAGGAAGAGTTAAAAAGTTCTGCTTAAAAGTCTCAGTCAGTTAGAGTCTCCTGGGAGTTAATCGGCACGAAAAGACCAAATTAAGGCAGAAGATTATTAGAGGCAATGAGGCTAACCGGGCAGTTATGTTGATGCCATGTGCTGACGTGGGCGATGTTGTGTACCATGAATACTTTGGGTAATGGGGCCTCAATACGAATGAGCCGTCGTACTTTGGCACATTTATTATTCAGTCACTTCAGTCTATGGGCAGGGATATAGAGAGAGACGGAGACCAAAAAATTTCTCGTAGATTGCGAACATTAATCGCATGAGTTTACGGTTTCTAACAAGTTTGATTAAATCCTCGTTGCAGTTCCCGCCAGGTTAAAGAACTCACTGACTCTTACAGGAGCTGAGATGGATGAGGCCATTGCGGTTTTGTTTAAACAGGGTATATCCTCTGATGGCGCCTTGTAACCAGCCGCCCATTGACAATCTTCTCCTATGATATGGCTGCCCACTAAATCTAATTGCTGTTAACCGAAGGTGGTGGCGGGCTGAGAAGAAGGATATTTCACAGTCACGCCCGAATCCCCTTCTATGAACTGTGGAAATGGAATGCATGGCCAGCGGGAGAAGGGTGGAATCAAGGAGCGGAGGATTAATTAAGAGTGGTGTAATTCCTCGGGGCCCATCGAGTCCGCGATCTAGCTTAGCCAGTTCAGCGATGGATTCTTGGCCCCAAATGGGACTCAGAAGAGTTCCTTTCTAGTCATCAGATAATGAGAAGCTGACTCGATAAAAATTTGAGGAATTTATATAAAAAAATGGGCGCGGCTGTGACAACTTATGAACATTTTTTGATCTAGGGCTAAAAATGTCTACGTGGTGCAAATAGGAAAAATGGGAGATGTTCAGGGCAGGATACAATGCAGACCCTAGGGTATAGGGGAACAGGAACCAGAGGGGGTTACAAGGTACAGCACCCGAAACGGGGGTCAGGCTCAGGGCCGGCTAGAAGCAATGGGCAACCTGGCGAGTGACGGGGCCCAGAGATAGATAATGCGGGCCCACATACGGAATCATAGGGGGTGAGGTGGACTTTATATAAATGAGGGGCAGTTTTGGGATGATGAAACTAGAATATTTACCAGAACATTTTTACCGCTTCCAAATTTTGACTCTGTTTACGCGCAGTTCTACTGCAAAGGGGCCCCCTGCGGTCTGTCACTCAGGGACCTAGTTAACTGGAGCCGACCCTAGTAAGGCTACATGCTAGAATCGGGGTCCAGGCAAGAATACATGGTCTAGATCAGACAGGATACAGGGTTTGGATCAGACGGCTTACAGGTACTGGATCAGGCGGATACATGGTTACCAGATCAGACAGCAGAAGGGGTCTGGATCAGGCAGGATACAGCGTTCTGCGATTAGACGAATAAGGGTTTGGATCAGACCTGTATCTACCTGATCCAGACCCTGCATACTGTCTGAATCTGGAACACTTGAGGGCTCATTTACTAAGGGTCGACCAGAGCGATTTTTGCAAGCGCTGGCGCATTTGGCGGACAGAAATCGGAGGGCGTGCGTCGGACAAAACTCGGAAAGTCGGAAAACCGCAGAATTTAAAAAGGAATTGTGTTGCAAGATCAAGCACCAGGAAAGAGAGGTGAACTCCGGCGGATTCAGCGCGGAAGCGTACATGAAGGAAATTGGACGCAACAAGCTTGTGAAATCGCGGCAGACCCGAGTTCCGTCGGACAACGCACCATGGGATCGCGTCAGCGACCGGGTTAAGTAAAACTGCCCTGTATCATACGTTCAGGACCCTGTTTCTGCATCCAGAAACGCGTTATAAGCCTGATTCCAGAACCTGTATCCTGCCTGATAGTCCTGATAGGTAAGATCCAATGTTCCCAGATCAGGCAGGACACAAGGTTCTGGATTAGACAGATACAGGGTTAAGTAGCAGGCAGGATGCAGGGTCCTAATTCAGGAAGGAACAGGGTTTGGATCAGGCAGGAGCATGGTCCTAGATCGGGCAGCGAGGCAGGGTCCTGGATGGGACGAATACAGGGTTCTGGATTGGACAGAATCAGGGTTCCCGGATCAGGTAACGATTAGAGTGTCCAGATCAGGCAGAATACCGGGTTCGGATCGGTAAGATACAGTGTTCAGATAGCAGAATATAGGGTCTGGATCTGGCAGAAGACTGGGTAATGGATCAGACAGGAATAACAGGGTTCAGGATCAGTAAGGAAGCTGCGGTATTGCTCAGAAACCCTGCAACCAGAACCCATGAAGGTGCGGGTATTACATGGGACGTTGTACCCAATGCATTTAGAAATTGCCCAGGGAGGCGGGCTAGCCCAATTGAAAATTTGCAATGATTTCCAGTGCACTGCATGAGTCGAGGTCACGAGCACCAGGTTTGCATTGTTACATGCTGAAAACCGGGGTGCTCATTACTATGGATTGGAGAGGTTGGTAATACAGATGCACAGGGCCAACGCCCGCCCGGGCATTGCTACAAAATGCCGCTGTGTGAACACACCCCAGAGAGCTCTAGCCTCTAGAGGCGAAATAACCACAAACTATTATAAAAGTATTTAGAAAAGATTTGGAATGTTTGAGGAACTTGTACCCCATAATGTACACAGTGTAACCAGGCGAAAGGGTGATCTGTAACAGAGTACTGGTGGTAGTGTTTTTAGTCTGTGGTAAGTCTTCCCATGAAGAGCCAAAAAATACGGAACTTCACAAAATTTTCTTCGTTTATAAAGATTCGGTAATAGTTGTAACTGTTTATAGGAAAAAAACTTGATACTCGCCCCGGTGGGCCTGTGCACAGGTGAGAGTGACACCCAAGGTGCAGGGCTCAGAGGAGACACCTGACCAAAGGTAGATGATTGCAGACAAAGCAAAGCAAATCCAACAAAACTTCACCAGCCCCCAAAACGGAACAGTAAGTCACCGCACGAAGATATGCGGAATAAGGTGTTTTATCGTGTGATTTTGGTTGATTTTTTTGATAGTTCAAACCCCATGATCACCTGATAACAATTATATATGTAAGCGGTTAACCTGGGGATCTAGATCATAATGATTATGTACAGCCGGTATAACCTGGGATTCTCCGGTTATAATGATATATGTAACCGCCGGTTAACCTGGGGATTCCTGTATATAATGATATATGTAGCGAGTATAACCTGGGGATCTCCTGATATAATGATATATGTACAGTCGTATAACCTGGGGATCTACTGTATATAATGATATATGTAAAGCTGGTTATAACCTGGGGATCCCCTGTATATAATGGTTTATGTACCGGGTATAACCTGGGGATCTCAGTATATAATGAATATGTACAGTGGTCTAAACCTGGATTCCTGTATATAATGATATATGACAGCCGGTATAACCTGGGGATCTCTTGTATATAATGATATATGTACAGCGGTTATCACCTGGGGATCTCATGTATATAATGATATATGTTACAGCGTTATAACCTGGGGATCTACGTGTATAATGAATATGTACAGCGGTTATAACATGGGATCTCCTGTAATATGATAAATGTACAGTGGTATAACTGGGGATCTCCTGTTATAGTTGATATATGTACGGCCGGGAAACCTGGGCATCTCATTTATATAATGATATATGTACGGCCGGTAAAACATGGGGATGTAAGGAGATGAATGATTTTATCATGTAAGGCATGGGTTTTGGCCCTTCTTTCCGCTCTTCCCTTTTTACAATCTCCTTTATTAACTGGGCTCTCCCTGTATATTAAAGATATGAAGGTACAGCGCTGGTATAAACTGGAAGATCTCCCGAATATATGATATATGTACAGCGGTATAACCTGGGATCTTATGTATATAATGAACATGTACAGCGTAAACCTGGGGATTCGGTAATAATGATACATGTACCGACGGTTATAAACCTGGGGAGGGAGGTATCAATAATGATATATGTACAGCTGTTAACCTGGGGGATTTCTCCTGTATATAATGATATATGTACAGCGGTATAACCTGGGGATTCCGTACTATACTGACATATACAGCCGGTATAACCTGGGATCTCCTGTATAAGTGATAATGTTACAGCGGTAGAACCTGGAGGTCTCCTGTATATAATGATATATGTAACAGCCGGTATAACCTGGGGATCTCTGTATCGTATGAGAATGACAGCCGGTATAAATGGGGGGGATCTATGTATATAAGATATAGGTACAGCTGGTATAACCGGGGGAGTCCTGATATAATGATATATGTACAGCCGGTATAACCGGGGGATCTCCGGTATTAATGTATATGGTACAGCTGGTATAACCTGAGGGATTCTCATTATATAATGATATATGTACAGCCGGTTATAACCTGGTTCTCCTGTATATATTGAAAATGTACAGCGGTATAACCGGGGATCTCCTGTAAATAATGATAAAGTGTGAAGCTCGGTTAATAACCGGGGGAATCTCCTGTATATAATGAATATGTACAGCGGTATAACCTGGGGATATCCTGTATATATGATATATGTACAGCTGGTATAACTGGGGATCTCTGTATTAATGATATACGTACACCGGTATAACTGGGGACTCCTGTATATAATGAGATAGGTACAGCGGAACTGGGGGGATCTATTATGGGTCTGTTTATCTCAACTATCGACCTGATTATCGGCAATTTTACACAGTTTTGAAATTTTCGCCTTGCTTGAAAAACCTTATCTCGGAGAACTTTCTTTTTGACGTCTCTCTTCATTCCACGGCATAATAAAGTGCTACAAGATGGACAGTCTATCAAAACAATTTCCAAGTGGATCGTCCGCGAATATCTGAATAGGTATCCACCCCCTAATGGAATCTGCGAGTGGAGGAAGTGGAGGATTTGGAGTAATGGGGGTTTTAATGCCTCTTCATTTCCGGGTAGCAGCCGCTTCTATTTGATATGATATGAATGTATTTGTATTAGTTTATCATAAACCGCTAATTCCCGTCAGTTTTATTATAACTAACACGAGCTCCACGGGGAACAGGGATCATGGGATGTTTCCTTTCCAAACGATCGAAACGTTCTGGATAACGAGAGGAACGTCCGCGACTGCAGAGGCCAATTACTTTTTGTCTTTGATACATGTCGTCCGGGGTTTTGTTATTTTATGGTTGTGTGACCTGTGTGGACGACCGTCAGTCAAGACGTGATAAAGGATTTTTAGTACTTTTAAAATTTGGGTAATTTTGATATAATGGGGCTCATTGACTAAGGGTCCCCGGACACACTTCTCATCGGGTTTCGACGATTTCGTTTTTTTGCCGCATTAACAGAGGTTTTTGGCGCACCCGATCGGATTTGGGCGCATTGGCCGCCGCTTGCAGGCGAACACATTGGGGGGAGGGGGGACGACGGAAAACCGAGGTATTGGACAAATGCGCGGGATTTAATATTTTGAGTGAATGGGTCGCAAGACACGCACTTACAAGCACCGGAGCGAAGATGGTGCTCCGGCGGACCTCGGTGTGGAAGCGACGGATCCGGAACTCGGGAGCCAGAGTACGTGAATGAATCGCCTTGTGGACTACATCTCGTCGGACCATCCGGATTGGGGTCGCGAAAGGACAAGTAAGTAATTTGCCCCAATGTGTTATGGTTTCAACTTTGGTCATGTTTTCCTCTACGAGGTAAGTATGGACCCGTTCCCAATTACAGATGAGGTGAATCTTCAACATGAATCAATTGGTGATCAATTTCCCCAATTTTTGGCAATCTGATTGATGCTTGCCATTCATCAATTAAAATTGTTAGGGAATGATAAAGTCAGCCCTCCAGGCTGGGATAGAGGGATAGGTAGATTCTTACTGGCCACGGACATAGGACTTGGGGGAGAAAGGGAGACACTTCTTCAGAGATCTGAGAACATTGCCCTGCGATGGTTTTAGCCTATGGAGGTCCATTGTGGGAACCGTTTAATCGTCCACTCTCATTTCCTCATTCCCATAATCAATCTACCATTCCAAGATTTCGAGGCTTTGTACTACTGCTTAGACAATGACCCAGGGAGGACCCCAGGTTTACAAGCGCAGAAGGTTCCAAGAAAAATTCTAGGGAAGCACTCTTCGGCCACTTCATATTCACTTCATGGAATCTTCTTCTGTATAAAGTGGGTTCTGCAAAGATGACTTCAGAAGCCATCTGTACACCCTTCTAGGGCCTCCTAGCCATATGTGTGGTGGTATTAGAATTTTCCAACCTTTGGGCAAATCCGAAATCATTTGGATTTATCCAACGTAAATCTTATGCACTTGAGTAAAGTCAGACTCCAGATTAGATAGGGGGTAAGGTGGTAGTAATACTGGCTCTGCCATGGACCTGGGAAGAGAGAGTAGGTTCTCCGAGGTTGTGGTGGTACCAGATCTTGGAATATTTTGGCAAAATCTCAATTTTGTTCCCAATTTATTCCAAAGTCAGTGTATTAGACTGGTTAAAGTCAGACCTCCCGGTGGATAGGTGATAGGTGGATACAATTGGCCATTGGGACGTAGAGTGAGTTATTCAGAGATCAGAAAACCAGAAGAGACCGGAATATTCTATACTATGAAAAGTTTCCCATGTGGAAAACCTTCATCTGCCACTCTTCATTTCACATTAACGTCATCCATCTATAATCCAAGAATTCTGGGGCTTGAGAGGGTTTGGTACTACTGGCTTTGAGAAATGGACCTTAAAAAAGAAGGAGGACCAGGCTTCGAGGTCTGTGGTGGTACCAGTTTGGGAGAAGTTGAAGTTAACGGGCCACAGCAGAATTACAATGATGAAATGGAAAAAGCTGATTCATACACATCTTGGAATCTGACCAGAACGGACTCCCAGATCTTTCCATAGTATTTGTAATACAAACTCTAGGAAGTGGTCTTATCATCTTACATCCACAGCCATGACCGCGAGGACAGATCCTGTTTCTTTGGACTTTGTCTCTATCTACTATTCCTTCCAGGGTTGGATTTGTAGAACCAGGCCCCTCTCACTGTCTAATATACACCTCTCCACTGTTCTCTTCCCAAGCAGGTCTTCTCTGTTCTCTTCTCGTCAATGTCTTAGAGAAGTGGACATCCCTTTGTGGCCCTGATACCATCGGAACAGGCTGAATGTGGAGCAAGAATCTGATGGTTCCCAGTTTCACAATTTGCTTCAACGTTGACCTAGAGGATGAATTGTGGTGGAGAATCTTTTTTTTATTTATTTTTTTTATTTTTTATTTAATTATGAGACAAATAAACTTTACATTAACAGGGAGCTTACAAGCATTATAAAACTTTTGACATAATATTACCACAGAGTTTAAGTGCTCCAAACACAAAATAACGGGATAGTCATCATCATGACCCCAAGCGCCCGCTCCCCCCCCCCCCCCCCGCCCCCCCCCCACCCCCCAACCTCTGCCGTAAGGAAACGCCAAAAGAGGACTACCTCCATATTGTCAAAATAAAGCCGACCTTGTACTATGCCCAATACTTTTACCGCTTTACTCTCTTCATAGTTCGGTCCCTATACACCAGATCTTTTTCCATTATCCAGGATCCCTCCCTTAAATGCATCATCTTCATGTGTTTGCACTCCACTTCCCACGCATTCTTCCGGGAGGGGCGGTCGGACTCCCCCACTTTCTGTGCCAATAACCAAATTTTGCAACGTGAGGAGAACCTTGTTGACTACCAACTTTTTACCCTGTCCCTCGTACTGAAGTTGATTAAGGACTAGTAGAGCGACCAGACATCGTGCGGGGTAGCTTACTTTAAGTTTTCCATGTACTGGAAAACCCTGGACACAATAATCCACAAACTGTATGGCCATTCGAGGATACATGGATAAAGTCTGCATGCTCCAGGTACAGCGCAGACAACTAAGAAAAATTTTTTTTAAAAAAAATCTTTCAATTGCAGCCTGAATAGACTGTGGGGGATAGTACAATGCTGCACAAAATTAATGGTACCATTCGTGATTACCAGGAGAGGGAGGACAGCCCAATCACCCTCATAGCATTCTCCCAATCGCCTCAGAGGAGAGCACCCAAAGATTCCTGCCATTCTTTTTGAGGATGGTGATTCTTTGAGAGTCTTCGACACGTAGCTATAGAAGTCAACCACACTTATTTGAATGGAGGACTCAATAAAAGTTCTACTCCTGCATTCCGTGCTAAATTAGCCATTTTCTCATCTATAGAATTGGTGCGTGCTGCAATTGAAAAGTGCTTAAGAAGCATATCTCCATGCCACAGTTAGTGCTAAAACATCTACAAAAATTCCGTGAGTGATCTAAGTTAGAGAGTTGTTGTAAGGGATTTTACTCCCCTTTTCTCCCAATAGCTAACTCCCGGAATGGATCTGAAACTCTTTAAAGTGATAATTCCCCCATATGGAGTAAAACAAAAATACCTTGAATACCTATATTTTTATACGCGGCCCAAGTGTTATCCAAAGGTCCCTATATAAGTGCCTCTATATCATCGGACCGAGTTCCCCGCTAATCCAAAAGACTAAACATTGAATCCTTGTGGATTACTTATTGTAATAACTTACCAAGGCGATGCACTCCCTCTTGTGATCAAGAACGCTAGCTGGGATGCTATGAAAGACCCAAAGGATATGGAACCCAGCCCCCCTTTATCTATCGGGGGTGGGGGGGGTGTGGGGGGGGGGTGGGGGTGGGGGGTGGGTGGGGGGGGGGTGGGTGGTCAAAACAACAAAAAAACCAAAAACATGCAACAAGGGAGGACAGCAGGACCTGGGGCATTTTTTCCCCCGTTACATCTCTGATTAAACCCGTCCAGAATTTAAACAATCTTTTATATTAGATAACCAAACGGGGGGAAGACCAAGGGGGCGAACAGAAAATGAAGCTGCGGGAGCAGACCATTTTTACTATCCTACCCTGTCGCTCTAGAAAAGGGGCATTTAGCCAGCATTAATGCTATATCTGACTTTTAGTGATAAGCGGGGATGATATTCAACTCAGCAAGAGTACCAGGTCCGCTGAGGACATAATCCCCAATATCTGAACGATTCGTCTCTCTAAGACCGACATGTAAAGCCCTACTGCCATGCACTAGCCAAGGGGACGACGGATGGATTGTTCCCAATTAATTGACCTAAGGCCAGAAAAAGAACCAAATTCATTCCACTAGAGAATCAAAGAATGTATGGAAGCTTCCTGTATCTGATAGTCAGAGGATATAATCGCGTATGAAATTTTTTCTGCTTCGCCCCACACCCCCCATCCCTATCATTGGGCTCACGAATTTAATAAGCTAAGGCTCTATGAAGAGCCGCAATAGGAGGGGGGAGAGGGGGAACCCCTGTCTGGTTCCCTCTATACAGGACAAAATGGCTAAGAATATAATCCAGTATACAGATTCGTGCTCTGGGGGAGGGGTACATTATTTATCCAATCAATAAACTCCCTGCCTAACCCGATCTCTTAATCCTTCCATAGGAAGGGCCACTCACCCAGTCGAACGCTTGCGTGTCCAGCGACAGGAAGGATGGAGCGGAGCGGTCCCCCCCCCCCCGTTCCCCTAACTGCATCTCGGGACAAACAATTAGGAAGATTATGGCTGATGCCCCTAGCCGGATTAAAACCATTTTGATCCGATGGATAATATGAGAGATTACCTTTTAAGCCGCCATCGTGAGGATCTTGGCCAGGAATCTTGACATCGGAGTTCAACAATGAGATGGTCATAAGAAACCCTCTCTGACTCGTTTTTGTCCTTTTTAAGGAAACAAAGCTTATAGAAGCTTCCGTCATGGAGCCATAGACTGTCCCGCGGCATGATGCTGAGTAAACTTTCCAGAATGGAGCCCAAGCGTTCTACTATATTTTTATAAAAGGCCAGGGAAGCCATCAGCCCTGGAGCGAGTCTACCGAGGAGTGATTTATCGCAGCCTTATCCCTTAGCCACTTATGGGGCAATCAGAGAGGGAACTTGCTATGCTGTCAGAGAGGGAAACGCCAGGATTCACAAATATTCTCCACTTGGTATCGGTGAACTCTAATTCTGAGCCATATAGTGACTGATAAAAAGGCCGAAGTTCTCTAAAATTGCCCCCCTCTCCTTGTCCCTCTCTCCTGCAGAATGGATATTCGGACTGATCACATTAGTGCTATTTTTTATTTTAAGGAGATTGGCGAGGATTTTACCCCGTCTCCCTCTCTCAGCGTAATATTTTGCCCGGCCAAAAGTGTTAGTGCGCCCGTTTCGGACGCAAAAGAATTTAAATGCGGCCTGTGCCTTCGATATATCTACCCTGTCTTCCCGTTGTGGCTGACGCCAACCAAACTTCTTGTGTAATGGCTACATTTTTTTTAAAGTATTTTCTATGTCTCTATACCTCTTCTTAGCCATCAATTTCGGAGAAATACAGGCCTCGGAGGAAGGCCTTAACGATCCAGGGGCCGGACTGGCAATTAAGAACCACCGGGGAGAAATCCGGTGGGCGATTGGTGTAGGGCCGGTCGGGCCGGTCTGGGACTGGTGGGGCCGGTGTAAAAAATTAAAAACACCTGAAACTCCTCTCCGACGACCCGACGCTGAGGCCCAGCTCAATTAAGCCGGCGCGGTGACGTCCGTACGGGCGGCGTCGCAAAGACCAGACGTCGGCAGCGTCTGCGTCATGGTCTGTGGACGCCGGCCCGAGGAGCTTTGTCCACGCGGCCGGACGGGATCCAGCAGGGGCGCAGCGTGGGCGTCGCGAGAGGTGAGTTTATGGTTTTTATTTTTATGTACTGGGTTTGGCTGGCTATGATACCGGGGCGGGGATGCTGTATACGGGGGCGACTGTATACGGGGGGGTGCTGTTGTAAAAGGGGTGACCGAATGGCTGAACATTGGGGCAGGGGCTGTCAGCTGTTAAAACTGGGGCAGGGGCTCTGAGCTGTATCACCAGGGGAGGGGCGTCAGCTTGTACACCGGGGGCAGGGGCATGTCAGCTGATACACTGGGGCAGGGGCTGGTCAGCTGTATTACACTGGGGCAGGGGCAGTCAGCTGTTACACTGGGGCAGGGGCTTGTCAGCTGTATACACTGGGCCGGGGCTGTCAGAACTGTATAAACTGGGGCCAGGGGAGTCAGCTGTATTACATGGGGCAGGGGCTGGGTCAAGCTGATACACTGGGGAAGGGGATGTCAGCCTGTATACACAGAGGGCAGGGGCTGCTCAGCTGTAACACTGGAGCAGGGGCCTTGTCAAGCTGTATACCACTGGGCAGGGCTGGCAGGCTATATACAAGGGGGCAGGGGCTGCTCAGCTGTATACACGGGAGGCAGGGGCTGGCAGCTGTATACATGGGGCAGGGGATGGCAGCTGTATACACGGGGGCAGGGGCTGGCAGGATGTATACACTGGGGCATGGGCTGGCCGATGTATACATGGGGGGCAGGGGCTGGGCGCTGTATACCACTGGGCAGGTCGGGGCCAGCTGTATTACACGGGGGCAGGGGCGGGGCTGGCAGATGGATACAACGGGGGGCAGGGGCTGGCAGACTGGTATCACGGGGGCAGGGGCTGGACTGTGTATACACGGGGGCAGGGGTGGCAGCTGTCTTACACGGGGGCAGGGGTGGCAGGTATCACAGCGGGCCAGTGGCTGCAGATGTATACACGGGGAAGGTGGCTGGCGAGTAGACACGGGGCAGGGGCCGGCAGCTGTAACAAGGGGGCAGGTGCTGGCGCGTATAACGGGGGAAGGGGCTGGCAGTGTAGAGACGGGGGCAGGGGCTGGCAGCCAGGTGTATACCCACGGGGGCGGGCACCCCCCCAGGGGCTGGCCCGTCGGGTCCGGCTATATACAACGGGGCAGGGGCGCCTGGCGTATACAACGGGGCAGGGGCCTCTGCCTGGCGTATACACCGGCAGGGGCTTGCCTGGCTGGATACCACGGGGCAGGGGCTGCATGGGCGTATACCGGCGGCCGGGGATCTTGATGCTGTGTATACAACGGGGCAGGGGCTGACGCTGTAACACCGGGGCAGGGGCTGCCTGGGCTGTATACACGGGGCAGGGGCTCTGCCTGGTGTATACACCGAGGCGGGTTTATAGTAGATTAGATCCCGGTACATAGGAAGCGTATTATAGGAGCTTCTATTCTGTACCCGGGGGCAGTATTATCGTACGTATATTCCTGTAATAGGGGGCAGATTATCGTAGTTATATTCCTGACATAGGGGGCAGTATATAGTCGTTATATTCCTGTAAATAGGGGGCAGTATTATAGTAAGTTATAGTCCTGTAAATGGGAGCTGTTATAGTGTTATTATTCTGTACATAGGGGCAGTAGTATAGTTAGTTATATTCTGTACAAAGGGGGCAGTATTATAGTAGTATATTCGTACATAGGGGGCAGTATTAGTATTATAGTAGGATATATCCTGTACCTAGGGGGCAGTATTATAGTAGGTATATTCCGGTACATAGGGGCCGTATTATAGAGTTAATTCCGTACATCGGGGGCAGTATTATAGTAGTTATATTTTTGTACATAGGGGGCAGTATTATAGTAGTTACATTCATGTACATTAGGGGCAGTATTATAGTAGTTATATTCCCGTACACGGGGGCAGTATTTAGTAGTTAATTCAATGAACATAGGGGCGTATATAGTAGTTAATTCCTTACATGGAGGCAGTATTATAGTCGTTATTTCCTGTACATAGGGGGCAGTATTATATTAGGATAATACCTGTTACATAGGGGGCAGTATATTTATAGTGCTATTCTTCTACATGGGGCCCAGTATTATAGTAGTTATATTCTTATAATAGGGGCAGGATATCGTAGTGATATTCCTGTCCATAGGGGGCAGTATTATAGTAGTGATAGTCTTGTACCTAGGGGGCTAGTATTATAGGAGTTTATATCCTGTACATAGGGGGCGTATTATAGTAGTGTATATCTGTACATAGGGGACAGTATTATATAGCTATATTCTCGTACATAGGGGGCAGTATATAGTAGTTATATCCATGTAAATAGGGGGCAGTAAGTGGCAGATTTAGTAGTTATAATATATTCCTGTACATAGGGGGCAGTATTATAGTAGTTATATCCCGTGTACTAGGGAGGCTGTATATAATTAGTTTTATATTCTTGTACATAGGGGGCCTATTAGTAGAGTATATTCGTGTTACATAGGGGGCAGTATTATAGTAGTTATATTTTGTACATAGGAGGAAAGTAGTTCAGTAGTTATAATTCTTGTTCATGGAGGCAGTATTATAGTAGTATATTTGTACATAGGGGCAGTATTATAGTAGTTATATTCTTTACAAGGGGCGCCAGTTACTATGGTAATTACATTCGTGTTATCAGAGAAGGTAGTGTAGTAGGTTTTTAGTGTACATATATGGCAGTATTAAGTTGGTGTGCTCTTAAAATAGAAGCATTATTCCTCTAATAAAGGAGGGCAGTACAAGTCTCTTTTTCGCTGTGGTGTGCATGTGATTTAGACCAAATCTATACGTTTTTATGGAGTTAGTAACTCCACCCACATAACAAGGCCACGCTAATTGTTTGACCCCGCCACAGAATGGGGGCCAATTTTACAGTTTTTTCCAGGGCCACTTTAAATTCCCAGTCGCCCCTGAGCGCATCCCAAAGCCAAGACCGGGTCCCTCTCACGAATCATTATTCCCCCAAATTCCTCAATCAACTTGTTGTGACTTCGACATCATTGTCCAGGAACGAAAGCCAATGAGGATAAGCCTAAAAAGGCTTTCTTATCAGAAAATGGGCCCCGCTCTGTCTAATCTGGAGAGAAGGGGAGAGAAATGGGTCCATGATCCGAAACTACAATCGTTTAATATTTAATACTAGCTATAAAGCACAAAAGCATCATTGGCCAGCACAAATCGATCATGGGGACAAGTAGAGTGGGTGGGCGAGATGAAAAAAGCGGGGGTGTCAAGGGTAATTTAATCTACAGGCATCCCTTAGACCCAGGTGCTCACAGAGAAAGTTCTCAGGACCGGGGATCCCCGTTGATTCGGGGGGACCGACTCCGCACAAATTACGTCTATCCTGGAGGGATCCCAAAACTGTATGAAGTCTCCTCTAATCATCAATGGGCTGTTCCCGACGATCAAAAAGTTACTAGGGCGTTCAGAACCTGATAGGAAAATGGAGGGGGAATGGGAATATTCAAATGCCCAAATGCACGCTCCTGTTTCAAGACACAGGGGCACATTACTTACCCGGCCACATTCGGATCCAGCGGCGCGTTTTCTTGCACAGGACTCGGGTTGCTGGGATATTAAGGTGGTAGTTTCCTCCGACGGTCCACCAGTGGGCTGCACGCGAAAATAATATTAACGCCCCGGAAGCACAATCCCATAGAAGGTGAAGGTGGAGCGCTCACCAAGCGACCATTTTTGTTGTTACATGCGGGGCGGTTTTGGCGGTTTTTCCGAATACGTGGTTTTCCTTTGGCCACGCCCCCCCGCCCGATTTCTGTCGCGGCCGCCGCCCCGATGGCCACAATCCGGATCGCGGTTGCCGCAAAAACACGGGCAATTCATGTACAGCGGCGCAGACGCGAAGATTAGGGTAAAAACACGTCGGGAAGAAAACGGAATCGGGCCCTTAGTAAATGACCCCCACAGTGTAAGAAAATGTACCTACCCTGCTGGTCACGCTTATAGGTAGACCCTAAGGTCACTTCTGGTGACTAAATAACAGCGCTTCCCCTAGAAAATGTACGGATCCATATTGAAGGAAATGACATGGGGCCCCGCGTCTTCTACCAAACTGAAGTGTCCTGGGTTAAAGGAGTCTCTGTAAGGCAAATAATCCCTGGAAGGGGAGAATCACCACATAATTTAGCATGCACCGCTTTCGGCGGTACTCAGACCCTAAAATTCCAACAAAAAAATGTGCGTGGCCATTCCTCATAAAAGGGCAGCAGTAGGCAGAAATAGTACGAACACGACGATAAAGCGTTCCCTACGGCGAGTCCACCCCAACGCCCCAATCCCCACCCAACCCCTTCTGACCCTCACGGTGGACAGGGCCTCTCTTCTCCCAATCCGTACCCCCTACCCCTAAGACGTCGAGCGTGCTGTCCACTATAAACTTCTTAAAGATTTCTGGTGTCCAGCCTCCTACCAATATACCCCTAGAGCCATTCGAATCGCCACTCCGAGGCCTCCTTGGAATTATCAACAAAAGAGGGTATGTTCATTATGGATTACTCTCCGTTTTGTGGGTATAATAGTGAAAATTTGTAGTCCTGCTCTTAGGCGCGACTTAAACATCTTAATTGGTGCGCTTTAATTCTTCATACTTAAAATCCTGGATTAGCGCATGGACCAGCTGGCTAAATTACATCTCGGACTTGGGAACATAGGCTTTGGCCAGAAGGACATGGGTGGGCCCTGGAATGGGAAGGTTTATTAGGAACCGATGGGCTCTTTCAATACTAAAGGACAGATGTGATAAAGTCTCGGTGCCCACATGTCAAATTAACAATCATGAATCCATTTTGAGAGGAATGCTCCCCCACATACTTCTTCGGGGAGGCCTATAATACGAAGGTTAGATGTCTAGATGATCCTCCAAGTCAGTAGCTTACCTTAGGGAGGTTTTTGGGCTTGGTCAGAGCGCCTTTCCATTCTTTTCTTAAACTCGTAGTCTCTCATTCAGATTTTTATGACCACCCTGGAGAACGTTTTCCCTAGTTTTGGAGATATATCCTCCTAACCAGGGCTAGGGTCGGAGGCAGGGCCGCCAACCTTGCTTTATCTAGCCCCCACTCCACTGTTACCCCGTCTTTTGGAAAGCGCCAAGATCTTATCCAGATTGGATATTGGTATCCTTGACTGTCGGCCGACTACGTCCCCCTGCAAGGGACCCTTCGTGTTATCGGGGGGGCATAGGGGGGGGGGGGATTACCTCCTTTTGCCAGTTGGGTGGCGAGTTTTTTGAGGTTTTAAAACAATAGGGGAGCTCCCTAATTTTCAACTTTCCCGGCTGCGTCGTCATAGTACTAGCGCCACGTCTTTGTCTACCTAGGAGCCCACCACCACCACCCCGGGATTCCGGCCAGCAGTTTTTTGGTGGAATCTCAAGGAACTTGCAGGGGAAAACACACAGCAATTCGAAGGCGGACGGACACACAAATCCCAAGGAAAAGCACGTTCTATTTCAATAATAACATAACGAACAAGAAAAAAAAAGAGAAAAAAAAGGCCGTAAGGCCTAAGATCAGAAAAGAGTCCAAGCCAATCCAGCAACGTCCAGCAAGTCCAAGAATTAGTCATGTAAGAGATGGAGTTTCAACGCATGCATTGCAGTTAGTATTTTAGGATTGGTCGTTTCGCAGCGGGAGGAAGAGAAAGAAAAGAAAGCGTGCAAAAAGGTCAGAGATTAGTACAGGAAGTCCAGCGCATTAACCTACGAAGTTCAGAGGCTTTCAACAGTAAACATGCAGTTAGTATTTAGTATTATTACCGCTAGCAAGCGGAAAAAGCTGCAGGGTTCAGATTAGCCAGAAAGTCCAGCGCATTAACCTACAAATGCAGGAGGTGTCGACAGTGGGCTAGGTATGATTTTAGGATTGTTTACCGCTAGCAAGCGGGAACGCTGCAAAAACTCAGAAGATTAGTACAAAAAGTCCAGCGCGCTAACCTACGCCGGTTCAGGGATTTACAACAATCAACATGCCAATTAGTATTTAGGAGATTAATGGCGAGCAAGCGGGAAACAAAAGCTACAAGAGGTTCACGAAGATTAGTCAGAAAGGTCCGACAGAGTATTAACCTACGAAGTTCAGGGTTTCAACAGTTGACATGCAGTAGTTAGTTGTGTTAGTATAATTACATTAGCAAGCGTATTAAGAGGCTACAAAAAATTCTGAAAAATTGCTGTCCCGAAGAAGTCCAGGCATTAACTTGCGAGTGAGGCTTTAAAATAACCGTGGATTAAACAATGCCTTGTTAGTTTGGATATTAGTACAAATGCGTCAAATTGCATTAATTTTCTTTGAAAGGACACAACACGTACAGAAAAGATGATAGTTAGCCATAATCAGACTGCTTAATAAAATGACCGTCTGCCGGGACACCGACTACAGGGAAGCCGTTCTATGATACAAAAACCTTTAACACCCGACCGGGAGGTGCTGACGACCACGGCGAAGCCCACCACGTAGCGCCCGTGCAAGTAGCGTGGTGCCTGCGGATGATTGTAGCAATCAGGGGAATCGATGTGCTAGGATCCAGGCTGCGATGCCCTCTTCGGTAAATTCTTCACTTCCCAGACGCCATCTGCACGCGTACACACGGTGGTGGGGTCTGTGATCGACACTCAGGCTTGTTTCAGCGCGACTGCACCCTCAGCTGTCAGGATCCAACTCGGCAAGAGGGTTCGATATTCAGGAGCGCTTCCCGCCGCTAAAACGAGCGGCACCCCGCCCAGCAACCATCCACCCGAGGCGACCAGGGTCGAATTTACTGGGTCGGTTCCCTATAGATCAGGGGCCATACACGTGGTCTGGAGTAGGGGGTACTAGGGCAGCGGCATCAGCTGCACTAACGGTACGCCAGCACGCGGAAGCGGTGGGGGGAGGAGACGTTTTTTAGGGTCGGGGACATACGTGACTCCTCCTCCCTCCTCGCGTCATGCCGGCGGATGGTCACTCTGGACCCGTGGTGGAGGACATCTAATCCTAAACATTCAACCCCCAAATTGTGGAGTCCCTGGGCTGCTAAACCATAATTCAGGAGTCCAATCTCTCTAAAGTAGAAGAGAGAAGGAATGAATGAAAACTTGATTCTAGTGACCCTTAAAAAAAAAAAAAAAAGACGTTGTATGAGCACGTTCTGGCACCCCGGCTCAGGGTCTGGAGGATCATGAGAAGGTTCATGGACTAACCGCTTTATGGTGACGTAGAGTATGCGCTCATTTTGCTGTCGCGTTGTTATATATCCCATTGCTATATAATAGGGCAGAGTTTGCATCCCGGAGAGCTGCAAGACTCGCCAACGCGCTCACCTGAACTAGCGACGTGGACGCTGGAACCGAGGAGACGCACGTCTGTTACTGATAAAAGGAAATCTCCCTGGCATAATGATAGAGTCAGTCAAGAGCCCCGACATTACTATCCGATGACAATCATTACAGCCACACATGCGGAAGATAAATGTTCTCTACCCGAGCTCAAAGTCCTGGGAGAGCACCCACAATAATGAGAGAGGAGACGATAAGGACCCAGGGGAGAAGAAGCTTATAGAAGAGCATGAACGCGGATCCACCTGTGACAAAATAATAATGCGAAGAGAAGAAGGAGATCCTCTAAATATGCCCTAATGGATCCCCCAAGCGGCAAAGCCGGAGGGAAGAGAGGAAGAACCATTGTAATATGTAAGAATGAAAGACGAAGGCCATCCTGAGCCGAAAACACGCGTCGGGGCGGCGGTCATCCCCGGCAGTGGAAACATGCCGTTTAACCTCAAACAAATTGGGTAAGGTCAACTATTGGTAGATTCCCACATATTGGTTTATGGCCAGGCACGGTATCATTACCCTGCCAGTATTTAGTGGATCCCCTGTGTACACAGTCCACTGCTTTATCACTTAATGCATTACTTTTAAGTTCCTTACTGACTTAGGCTCTGACCGACAACTCTTTTGTTCTATGTCATCACGCATTGGATGTACTAGGTTTACATGTCTTGTTATTTTTGTAACATAGAAAATAACTTTTGTTTAATTCTTACATATTGCATTGGGTATTCCCTCTCTGCCCTCCGGCTTTGCCACTTGGGGGGGATACAATTGTGTCTATTATGTTGAGGATCCAACCCCATGCGTCTACTATAAAAAAGAGAGGGGGACACTTTGGGCTAGACTAGAGGGACCCAGTACCCACCTGGTCTTATATGGTCCCCTGTCCCATTTCCCTCAATCGATTTTTGTGTTTGGGATATATAATAATGCCCATACGTAAGGAATATAACTACTAATATGCCCCCTACGTCAAGAATATAACTACTATAATATGCCCCCTACGTACAAAGAAATAACTACTAAAATCTGCCACCCTATGTACAGAAACCACTAATATAATACTGCCCCTATGTACAAGAATATAACTTACTATAATACGCCACCTAGGTAAAACTGCCCCTCTCTACGAATATAACTTACTATAATATTGCCCCAATGTACAAGCATATACATTACTATAATTAGCCCCCTTATGTACAAGAATATTAACTACTATACTACTGCCCTATGTACAAGAAGATAACTACTATAACACTGCCCCCTATGTACAAGAAGATAACTACTATTATACTGTCCCCCTATGTACAAGAATACAACTACTATAATACTGCCCCTATGTACAAGAATATAACATACTATAATACTGCCCAAATGTACAAGAATATACACTATAAGTACGCCCTAGGTAAAGCCGAGAACGAAGACAATACGCGCCCAGATGGACAAGATACTATGAGAACTAATATAATACTGCCCCATATGACCAAGAATATAAACTATAGAATACTGCCCCCTTATGTACAAGAGAATATAACTACTAGAAAATGCCCCCTATGTACCAAGAAATAACTACTATAATACTGCCCCCGCTGTAACAAGAATATACCTAATAATACTCCCCATAGTACAGGAATATAATACTATAATATGCTTACTATGTACAAGCATATAACTACTATAATTACTGACCCACTATGACAGGAATCAACTACTATAATACTGCCCCCTATGTACAAGACTATAAACTTACTATAATCTGCCCCATATGTAAAGAATATAAATACATTAATACTGCCCCCTAGGTACACGAATATAAACTGCTAGAATACTGCCCTAGGGGACAAGAATAGAACTACTATAATATGCCCCTATTGTACAGGAATATAACTACTATAATACTGCACCCCCCTATGTACCAGTATATAAATTACTAATAACTGCCCCCTATGTACAGGAATATATACCACTTAAGACTGCCCTCCTAGGTACCGAATATAAATACTAAATACTGCCCCATGTACAAGAATCAATACTAGAATTACTGCCATTATGTACAAGAAGATATAACTTACTATTAATATGCTCCCTAGGTACAAAGATTATAACTTACATATAATACCCCCTATGTAAGGAATATAAATCTATAATACTGCCCCCCTATGATACAGAATATAACTACTTTAATAGTCCCCCCTATGTACAGAAATATAACACATATACTCTGACCACTATGTACAGGACTATAAGCTACTATAATACTGCCCCCTATGTAAAAGAAATATAAATACTATAATACTGCCCATTATGTTTTACAAGAATTAACTACGATAATATGCACCTATGTACAAAATATAACTACATTAATACTGCCCATAATGTACAGGACTATAACTACTATAATACTGCCCCTATGTACAAGAATATAACTACTATCATATGCCCCCTATGTACAAGAATATAAATACTATACATACTGCCCACTATGTACAAGAATACAATACTATAATACTGCCCCCTATTGTACAGGAATATAACTACTATAAACTGCCCCTATGTACAGGAATTATAAAATACTATAAAACTGCCCCTATGTACGAGGAATATAACTACTATAAACTGCCCCCTATTACAAGAATATAACTACATAATACTGCCCCCTATGTACAGAAATAATACGATAATACTGCCCCTCGTACAAGAAATAACTAATAATTACCTGCCCCTATGGACAGGAAATAACTACATAATTATGCCCCCTATGTACAAGATATAAACTACGATAAACTGCCCCCTATGTACAGAAGATAACTACTATAAATACTGCCCCTATGTACAGGAATATAATACTAATATTCCCCCTGACAGGAAGGATAACTACTATAATACAGCCCCAGCGTACAAGAAATATACTACTATAATACTGCCCCCTAAGTACAGGAATATAAATACTTATAATATGCCACATAGGTACAGGAATATAACTACTCATAATATGCCCCCTAAGGTACAAGAATCTAACTACTATAATACTGCCCCCTCCCTAGTACAGGAATATTAACTACTATAATACTGCCCTATGGACAGGAATAGAACTACTCTTAATTACTGCCCCATGTACAGGAAATATACCTTACTATAATACTGCCCCCTATACAGGGAATTAACACTATAATATGCCCCTATAGTACAAGAATTAACTACATAATACTGCACAACGAGTACAAGATATAAATACTGTAATACTGCCCCCTAGTGTGCAAGAATATAACTACTATTAATTATGCACCCATGTACAAGAATATAACTAATAATATGCCCCCTATGTACGGAATATAATTACTATAATCCTGCCCTATGTACAGGAATATAACTACTATTAATACTGCCCCTATGTACAGAATTAAACTACTATAATACTTGCCCCCTATGTAAGGAATAAACTACTATATACTGCCCCCTATGTACAGGAATATAATACTATAATACTTGCCCCATAGTACAAGAATATAATACTATATCTGCCCTAGTACCGGAATAAAAACTACTATAATATGCCCCTATGTACAGGAATATAAATACTATAATAATGCCCCCTATGTACCTAGAATATAACTATATAATACTGCCCCTATGTACAGGAATATAAACTTCTATAATATCTGCCCCCTATGGTACAGGCATATAAACTACTAGAATACCTGCCCCCTATGTACAGGCATATAACTCTATAATATGCCCCCTATGTACAGAATATAAATAACGATAAGACTGCCCCTCGGTACAAGAAATATAAACTACTATAATACTGCCCCCTAGTACAAGATTAATACTATAATACTGCCCCCCCTATGTACAGGAATATAACTACTATAATACGCCCACGATGTCAAAGAATAAAACTACTATAAACTGCCCCATATGTACAAGGAAGATAACTAGTAATACTGCCCCTATGTGCAAGAATATAAACTACTATAATACTGCCACCTATGTACAAGAAGATAACTTCTATAATACTGCCCCTCATGTAAAGGAATATAACTACTATAATACTGCCCCCTAGTACAGGAAGTATAAATATATAATACTGACCCCTTGTACAAGAATATAAATACTATAATACGACCCCTATGTAAGGAATATAATACTATCAAACTGCCCCCTATGGACAGGATATAACTAACTTAATACGCCCCTACGTACAGAATATAATTACTATTAATAGCCCCCTAGTACGGAATTATTAACTACTATAAATGCCCCCTATGTACAGGAATATAACTACTATATACTGCCCCCTATGTACAAGAATATAACTACTATAATACTGCCCCCTATGTACAGGACTAAACTACTATAATACTGACGCCCTATGTAACAAGAATATAACTACTATATATGACCCTATGTACAAGACTCTAATTACTATAATAGCCCCCTAGACGAGTGAATTAGTAACTACTATAATACTGACCCTTCCGCCCCTCCTATGTACAAGAATTATAAACTACTTAATACTGCCCCCTATGTGTACAAGAATAGAATATAACTACTATCTACTGCACCTATGTACAAGAATAAATACGTAGAATACTGCCCCTATGTACAAGAATATAACTACTATACACTGCCCCTATGCACAAGAATATAACTACATAATACTTGCCCCCATGTGTACAGGAATATACTACGATAATACTGCCCATACTACAAGGAAAGAATATAACTACTATTAATACTAACCCATGTACAAGCTATAACTACTAAATACCTGCACCCTATGTACAAGAATAAAACTACTATAATATGCCCCCTAGGTACAGAATATACTACCATAATACTGACCCTAGTACAGAATATAACTACTATAATACGGCCCCTATTACCGGAATATAATACTATAAAATACTGCCCCTATGTACAAGAATAGAACTACTCTAATACAGCCCCTATGTACAAGGTCTATAACACTATACTACTGCCCCTATGTACAAGAAACAATTACCATATATGCCTTGTACAAGAATACTCTATAATACTGCCTCATATGTACAAGAATATAAACTATAATACTGCTCCTATTACAAGACCTTATAACTACTATAATACAGCCCCATATGTACAGAATTAACTACTATAATATGCCCCCTATGACAAGAATATAACTACTATATACTGCCCCCTATGTAAAAAGAATATAACTACAATAATCCCCCCGATGTACAAGAATCTAAATATAATACTGCCCCTATGTACAGGAAATAATACCTTAAGACTGCCCCCCTCTTTTACAGGAATATAACTACTATAATACTTGCCACCTTGTACAGGAAGATAACTACTATAATACTGCCCCCCCCTATGTAACAGATATAACTACAATACTGCCCCCCGATGTACAGGAATATATAATAATTATAATACTGCCCCTAGGCTCAGGAATAAAATACTATAATATGCCCCCTATGTACAGGGAATATAAACTACTATAATACTGCCCCTAT
This sequence comes from Engystomops pustulosus, assembly GCA_019512145.1. Lineage (NCBI taxonomy): Eukaryota > Metazoa > Chordata > Amphibia > Anura > Leptodactylidae > Engystomops > Engystomops pustulosus. Next base: position 160,183,603 of record CM033647.1, on the reverse strand, counting down.
GTACCAAATAGTAGATGACGTATAAGATGGGAGTGTGCAGTGTCCATTCTATAATCCATAGCAAATCTTGGAGATCCGGATTACCATCGCTGTGGATTGTTTAGCCTGTGTATATTTTCTTGGAAGCTTGTGACTTTGCCGAGACAGATTACGGATTATACCGGATATGTGAGGCAGTTAAACCTCTGTTCATTCGGTGCGGCCCCGGTGTGAGGCGGCGTTCCCTATAAAGACCCATATTCGGCGAAGGTAAATACGGCCCCCAGTAGCGGGAGCGGCTGTGATGGATGTGGAGATAACTCAGGAGTCTTGTCGTGAATCCCTGGTCGTGCGCCATTGCGTGCTCCCTCTGAAGTCTCTAGGATGAGATAAAGTGAGATGGGATTCGGCTGCTAGTGCCGAGGTCAGAGAGGAACTCCATGTGAAGGTCGGGAGATGGCAGCGGACGCGGCGCCTGGGGACTTTGCAGGAGGATTTTGTAATGCATCACATTGACCGAGCGAGATTACACATCAAAAGTGGAGGATCATGGAGACAAGAGATCTGTGCTTGCCTGGTGGGGAGAGGAGAATTCCACTACAATCACCCCCAATCCGCCTACTGATGGAATGGAACTGCCAGAATTCTCTGCGAAGGGATAAAAATATCAATTCGTACCAAGAAATAATTGTGAAAACATTTTTCCAATAGTTCAAATATGAAAATTAATTTGATCACCCCTACGCCGCCCGGAGGGGAGAGAGTGAGCCCCTATGCCGCCCGAGGGAGAGGCGTCGCCCTCGGCGTACGAGGGGAGAGTGTGGTCGACACCTACTCCCGGCCGAGGGGGAATTGCGTCGCCAAGATACGAAGCCAGAGGGAGAGCTTGAGTCGCACCACGCCGACAAGCCGAGGGAGAGGGCGTCGCCCTTCGGCTACGCCGGGAGAGATGTTGTCGAACCACGCCGCCCGAGGGAGAGTGCGTCCGCCCCATACGCCGCTCAGAGGGAGGTGTGTCGCACCTACGCAGCTCAGAGGGAAGAGGGGAGAGTTTGCGTAGCCCTACGCCGCCAGAGGGAGAGTGTGTCGCCCCACGTCGCCAGAGGGAAGAGTGCGTCGCCCCCACGAAACACGACGCCCAAGGGAGAGAGTGCATCCCACAGGGGGGACAGAAATAGAGCCCCGTATGGGGGGTGTTATGGGAGCCACATATGGGGGGGTAGGTAGTATTATGTGAGTGGGTAAGGTTATGGTCGCTTTACAGTATGTTGGTATATCAGCACTGTATGGCGATATATACAGCTAGTGGGGCAGTGCACAGGGCACGGTATATATAGAATATGTTGTAATGTATCAGTGCACTATAGAAATGTTGTTTGGCCATTATACTATATATTATATAGTATATATTATCAGTGCACTGTATATAGAATGGACCCTACATGGCACCGGATACTAATGAGCAGGCTCTTGCCGCCCCCCTATATCCTGTGCATACATCTCCTCGCTGTCAGCGCTGTATACGGGTGATTGGCAGCGCTCGCATACATTATATCACGGCTCGGTGTTGCGGTCACAATCTGTTACTCCGAGATCTGACAGCAAATCCTCGTGCACTGCTCCTTACAGTCACCAGGAGGCAATGAATAGAACCCTGTTCACACCTAGTTATAGCTTCCTCCGCCCTGTATAAGGCTTATTGTTTGTGGCTTAGAGGAGACCTGTCACATATGAGCATATAGTCCCTGCGCCATCACCTTGTCTTGTGATTTCATTGGTTGAGTTAAGAGGAATCTTCATTTGCATTTATAAGCAAACGAGCAATTCAGTTCACCATGGGCGTGGCCATGAGGTGCAGTGCACCATGGGCAGTGCCGTGATGTTTAGGTGAACCATGTGTTCATGAGGTTCAGTGCACCATGGGCGGGGCCGTGAGGTTCAGTGCACCATAGGCATGGTTTTGAAGTTTGGGTGAACCATGTGTCCATGAGGTTTGGCACACCAGGGGCGAGAGCGACGTGAGGCTTTGCGCACCACGGGCGGGGGCCGGGAGGCTTTGCGCACCACGGGCGGGGGCCGGGAGGCTTTGCGCACCACGGGCGGGGGCCGGGAGGCTTGGCGCACCACGGGTGGGGGCCGGGAGGCTTGGCGCACCACGGGCGGGGGCCAGGAGGCTTGGCGCACCACGGGCGGGGGCCAGGAGCCGGGAGGCTTGGCGCACCACTGGCGGGGGCCGGGAGGTTCGGCAACTATGGGCCATGTGCATCAGGGCATAGTCATGAGGTTCAGGTTTGGCATCACATGGACATGGACTTCAAGGTTCGTTGCGCCCGGTCCTGTCCGGTTTCACCCCCCAGTTCACCAGCTTCGGTCTTAAATGACGCTGATTATTTATGAAGAGTAATGTACTGATACTACCTGTGCAGAGGCGACATAATGAAAAGAAGGGTATCAGCAGCACAGAGTATTTAAGGAATAAGATAGGGACAGAATGAGGGGTGCAGGTTGTGTCCTAAGCCATTCCCCTATTTCATCCCATCAATGGGACAGACCCACACATTCTGGTACTGTCCAACTGAGTCCTGGAGGTTTGTTCCAGGAGTGGAGCGTACAGATATTTGGGGAGGTGACTGCCTGTGGGTAGGGTCTTGGGCAGCACAGAGGATTTCGGGACATGTCTGTGCGGTTCCATCCTAGAAGGAGGGGGGTAATGAATGCGTAACCTTCCCTAATATTCCTGTGTATCTCTACCCCCGCCGCCGGTGCAGCGCTCTCCTCCACATGGGGAGTTAATGAAGCCGTGCGCCTCATTAGCGGTGACTTATTTTGACTCCACAAAGTGCCTCATCCATCAATGTCGGCGGCCGGGCCCTGGAATCGGGACGTCTAAATAAAGTGCAAACAATGTAGTTACATCATTTATTTCCATTGATCAGTGAGGAGGTGAATATCAGGGAGGCACCACGGGGATATAGAGGGAGCCACCGGACCCCCGTACACATACACCGGCGGCTATATGCTATAGTATGCTATATATTCTATGTGTCTCCATCTATAGGAGCGACCCCACATCTACTGACCCTGGCCCCTATTTTATGTATAAAGGAACAATCCAGACCAAACTCTGCTGTAATGTCTAATATATGGAGTGCAGGGGCGGAGCATGACCGCTTCATAGGCGGAGAGAATTTGCCCCGCCCCTGAGGAGCTGCCCATGTCACAGACGCAAAATGTAGCAATAGTAGCAAGTAACCCCCTCTTTACTTCATCATGGGCTGTAATATTTGGGTCTTCTCTACATGGAGCCCCCCGATGCTGCGGCCTATATGGTCCCATCCTCTATCTATAGTCAGAACGTTCTTCCCTCTAATGTAAGTATAATCTATAAGCCAAATGACCATAATGCAATGTTTTTGGAACCATCCCCATAACTATATACTCTCACCCAATATCCACAGACAGAACTACCTACTTTTTTTGGAGTAGAGGGACCTATAGGCTCAATGCCCCAAGTTCTCATTTTTTGGGACCTGCATCGCTTGACCCTAAAGCCTTTACCCTATGGTCCCAGTCTGTATCTGTAGATATAATTTCCTTAACTTTCAATGTAGTAGAGAATGTAGGTTTAAGCTATAGGCCAAATACTAAGATTTTTGGGACCACCAACATGGCCCTGTTTTCAATGAACCCCCCATATTTACAAATCTAGGGTCACACTGTGTGACCAGTTGGATAAATGCTAAGTTTTTGGGACCCCCAGAATGGGGTTCTTCTCAAGTGGCCCAAAGTTCTACAGACACTTTTCGTGGAGCACAGAATGTGTGAGGTTTTTGGGACCACCAACATGGTTCTGCTTCGTTGGTCCTCATAGATGTTGTCACCCCCTACATCTACTGAACGTCCTTCCCTTTTCTTGCTGTACATAATTTAAGTAACTGACCTATGGGGCGGATGTCCTAAGCTAAGATTTTGGGACCAACGACAAGGTGGTCCTGGTTGAAACCAAAAATGGCTCCCTATATGGACGCACCCTATGTCTACAGTCAGTTTTGGGACCACCAGCCTGGCAAGTGTCACCCAAAGATTAGATGCCTCAAATGCTAAGGTTTTGGGACCCCCAGCATGGGGCTCTTCTAGCCCAAAAATCTACAGAGAGTCTCCCTCACTTTCTGTGAAGCAGAGAATATGCTAAAAGTTAAGTTTTTGGGGCCATCAGTATGCTTCTGCTTCATTGGGCCCCAAAGGAACTGCCTATAGTGTCACACCCATCGATTGTTCTTCTTCTTGACTTGACCCTCAAGCCATTGCCTTTATGTCCACACCTTATATCTACTGACAGATCTTTCTTCTCTTTCCTTGGGGGACGTGTGACCTGTAGGACACATACCAAGACTTTGGGGCCACCAACTTAGTCCACCAAAGAAGAAGCCCATTCTGAATGTACAGAGAGAATTGACTTCTTCCATGGTGAAGGGACTGTGTGACCTGAAAGTCCAACTTTTTGGTTCCTCCAGCAAGATTTGACCTAAAAGCATCTCCTTGTAAGGTCTAAGCCCCTTCTAGATGCCTCCTGGTCCTCAGGACCATTACCAAAGTCCCTCAAAGTAGCTGCATAGATGTTCACAGCCCATCCTGTATCTACAGAGAGGATTGTCTTCTCCTTCCATGGTTGAAGGAATGTGAGACCTAAAAGTCCAACTTCTTGGTTCCTCCTTCAAGATGGGACCTCAAAGCATCTCCTTGTAAGGTCTAAACCCCTTCTAGATGCCTCCTGGTCCTTGTCCATCTTTACCCTATGGTTTCCCCCTACTCTGGAGTCTTGTGATGCTCTTGGCAGGACGTCGGCCACCCTTAGGCCTCCTCCGTTGGTCGTTGGGTAACCCTCGGACCTCCTATGACTATGCAGATCCCTTTAATACAATTCTGAATATTCATTCTGATGATTTCATCCGGAGATTCGCCATATTCCATGTAAATTTAATTTAGCGGAGCGGGTCAGCACCTTCCCTATCTGCTTCCTTAATGAACTTTTACTTCACGTCTCCATCGGGGATCGGCTATAATTAAATCTGGTTTTACTCAATTATTACGGCAGGAAGCGTCGCGGCGGGTCACTCATTAATCGCCGTTCTTTGACTCCAGAAATATCTTCTACGTGAGGCACTCGGAGACGTCGGCTTCACCTTTTGTGTCGAGTTTCTAATGTGTTTAGTGTAATATTGGAGGGAGAGGATTATGGAGACGAGGCGCGAGCCGTTATGCTGTGTATTTAGAGGGTCAGTACACTCATTACTGACTATTAATGTGCCGCAGAGAACTTTCTAGAACAAGTCTAGGACGCCGCAGGACTGAAGAACAAAAATCTGCTTGGGAGGGAGAAACTTGAAACTTTCTTAAACGGGTCCTCCGAAGTTTTCAACTCATCCCCTATCCTGTGATAGGTGATCACTGTTGGTTAGACCCCACTGAACAGGACCCCCATCAATCCGTAGAATCTCCGAAATGGGTGGAGCTTGTAGGCTTCCGCTCCATTCACTACTATGGGAAATTGCTGAACACAGCGATCGGCTATCTCTGGCACTCCTATTCACAGATTTACTTACCCGTTCGCGATCCAGCGGCGCGTTCTCTGCGCTGGATTCGGGTCCGGCCGGGATTCATCAAGGCAGTTCCTCCGACGTCCACCAGGTTGCGCTGCTGCGCTGAAGTTCCCTGAAATGCACTGAAGTTCACAATCCTATCCTGGATGAAAGTGAGTGCAAGCTCCGCGACACAATTTCCTTTTTTAAATGCGGCGGGTTTTCCGAATCCGTCGGGTTTTCGTTCGGCCACGTCCCCCGATTTCCGCCGCGTGCATGCCGGTGCCGATGCGCCACAATCCGATCGTGTGTGCCAAAATCCCGGGGCAATTCAGGTACAATCGGCGCAAATCGGAAATATTCAGGTAACACGTCGGGAAAACGCGAATCAGGCCCTTAGTAAATGACCCCCATAATATTGAATGGAGGGAGACATTTAGTGGAAATGGGCCCCTGTCCTTCAGATCAGTGGTGGTCATGATAGTTGAGTCTTAGTATTTGGATCCTCACCGTTCACCTTGTTATCCCCTTACCTGTGGAGAATGGGGATCGTGATCTCAGAAATGGAAGGAGCATGTATCCTACCACTATGAAAAACATAGCATCCTATTCATTGTATGAGATACCCCAGCGCTGTGCTCAGTAATTTTCGATGCTCCTATGCTTATAGGTGGAGCTCCAACTGCTGCTCCACTCATTAATGGGCCCATGGTAAAGGGTCCTTTTCTTATGATCAGTGGGGTCCTAGTATTTGGATCCTCATCATTCACCTTGTTATCCTCTATCCTGTGATGTGTGATCGGTAAAGGTCAGACTGCTAAGACCCCACCGATCACGAGAACAGGATCCCCCCCCCCCATCAATCCGGAGTACGGGGATCGTGATCGTTGGTTGTCAGACTACCTTTCCTGCATCATGATAAACCAGGGACACTTACTCATAAATCCAGGCATTTGTTATCCATGGCATCCTTTTTTCTAAAAATCTAATTATGCTAATGAACCAGAAAGGCTCTGGGGTGTTACCGGAGCCCCTCTGTGTTGTAGCTTCACAGGCTGTTACACTGTGCAGGAGCACCTCCACCTCCCACTGCGTGCTGGACCCTCCTCTGCTGAAGTGAAATTACATCAGACTGAGGGAGCAAAAGGGGGGGCAGTGTAACAGCCTGTGAATCTGCAGCACGGAATGACTCTGATAACACTCCCAGGGGCCCTTTTGGCTTGTTAGCATAATTTTAAAAGTTGATTTTAGTAGGAAGGAGTCCATGGATGACAAATATAAGAAGATACCACAGTCCCAGTGCCTGGATCTATGAGTAATGTCCCTGGTTTATCAGGATGGATTCTGATGGGAGATTTCCTATAACCTGCCCAGGAATAGGACATAATACAATGAAAAATACTAAGATTTTTTTTTTTAAAAATGGAGACTCAGGGATTGAGAAATATGGGACATGTTTCAATTTTATCCTATTGACAATATGCCAAGTCTCCATTGATGTCACAGAATGTATTGATGTCATTAGGACCTAAATCTTTAGACGACCTTTACAATTATTGCTTTATTACACGTTCCAGCACTTCTAATTATTAGCCGCAGATTATCGCTTCCGGGGGTTTCTGACTTTTTGTCCTTAGTCATGAGCCGTTTTCCATAAAATATCTTTCCCGGGACTCGTCTATTGTTCACTTGACTTCCCATTAATAGAAATAGAGAAATAGCGAGGACCTCTGCTGGCCATGAGCTGCAATTACAGGTTAATCCTGATTGGATGAGCTCTCTGACCCGCCCACCAGGAGCCGGTTTCTTCATAATATCATAGTAAATAAGGTTAAATAAAGGCCACAGGTTCGTCATGTCCAGCCTATAATCCTAAAACCTTGTACAACTGTATGAAAACGTAGGGAGCTAAAAAATTGTGTTTTACAGAAAAAAAAATGATAAAATATGAATATTCTCAGAAAGTAAATTACAACTCGATATTGTTCCTAAAAGGTCGAGTTGTGACCTCTCGATAGGTTTGACCTTTTGTAAATTCACCTATAGGGAGAGATTGATGGATTCGGAAGTCTCCATTTTTGTCATAAATTGATCTCTGATTTGTTTGGTGCCTGAGATTTGGGAGAAGACGAGTGAGATGGGACGGAAGGCTCAGTAATCGGGTCCGGATTTACCCATAAGATCCACTGATCAGGGGCCCCATATTGATGCACTTTATAGTCTAATACAACGGCAGAGCAAGGAGCAATGGACTCCCTGCTCCTCCATCAGAGAGGTGCTATGGATTAGGGGGCCCTAGACTCTAATAGGGGGCCCTATCTATAATTCGATTCGGAACCAGAAATCCCAATTCTGCCCCTGCATATATATTGCACACACCTTATATTTATGACCAGTAGGGGGCTCTGCTTTGTGCCCAAATACCTATCAGGAAGAGCCGCAGCACCAGATATGGAGAAAAGTGGAAGGAGCAATGTGACCTGTTATGTTGTATCAATTGCTTATATGTAACATACAGGACAGGATTCTAAGAGGGCGGAGCTTAATACTGCTACAGCTGATACTGCAGCGGGGGAGCTGCTGCAGCCAGTCACCTTACAGCTAACCAAAAGTCTGTGATATGCGAGTCTAAAGAGGAGGAAATGACTGTTCCCTTAGGAAGTGATTGAGAGACATTTAGGAATTTATTACTCATCACTTCTCCTTAGATAACAGATCACCAATCAGCGGTTTGAGGGCCGCTCTTCTGCTTCCAAGGCTGCAGATGGCAGGTCAGTTCATCACATGGCCTCTAGGGGGCAGCGCCACAGTGCAGAGGACTGAGCCCCGATACCAAGAACTGCCTTATAATATATGGTGCCCATATAATGTGGGAATGCTGTGGACAGATCTCATAGCAGTGTGAGGACACCGCTTCATATATCACAGTTCTGCTGCTACTAACAACATACACAGAGGTCTGATTACACATCTCTCCTGGGACAATACCTAACACTGGCTGCACAGAGCACAGAGTACAGCAGTGTGAGGACACCACTTCCCTAGTGCACAATGCTGGAATATAAACCCATATATCACAGTCCTGCTGCTACATACACAAAGATATGATAACATAGATCTCCAGGGGCAATACCCAACACTGGCTGTAGAGAGCACAAGGCACAGCAGTGTGAGGGACACCCCCCCCCCCCCCCCAATGCACTGATGGAGTATACAGTCCTGGAATATAAACCCATATATCACAGTCCTGCTGCTACATACACAAAGATATGATAACACAGATCTCCAAGGGCAATAGCCAACACTGGCTGCAGAGAGCACAAGGCACAGCAGTGTGAGGACACACCCCCAATGCACTTGGAGTATTTACAGTCCAAGAATAAAAATCCATATATCACAGTCCTGCTGCTACATACACAAAGATATGATAACACAGATCTCCAAGGGCAATAGCCAACACTGGCTGCAGAGAGCACAAGGCACAGCAGTGTTTTACAGTCACAGAATATAAATCCATATATCAAAGTCCTGTGCTACAATCACAAAAGATATGATAACACAGATCTCCAGGGGCAATAGCCAACACTGGCTGCAGAGAGCACAGGGCACAGCAGTGTGAGGACACACCCCCAATGCACTTGCAGAAGCTGCAATCCTAGAATATAAATCCATATATCACAGTCCTGCTGCATCAATGGTATGATTACACATCTCTACATGGACATATCCTACCCCTGGCTGCGCAGAGCACAGCAGTGTGAGGACACACCCTCAGAAGACAATCCTGCTGCTACTAGTAACATACACAAAGATCTGATTTCACGTCTCTCCAGGGAAAATACCTCACCCAGGCTGCAGTACTACATGGTACAACCCCTTTAAGATCGGGACGTCTGTATATTCTGCGTTATTTCAGGATCTGATGTGATAAATGTTGTAGCTTAATATGATGTGAAATCCCTGTAATCCACTGGACTGTGTGCGGCCTGTGAAGGTGACCACCTACCTATCGATGTATTGATTCCTCTCCGCGCTGACAGCTCTTCTCGCCGCTTTGGATTTTTTCCGCTGTATTTTGTGATGACCTTTCCCGCACAGAATAACCTTCCCCTTTTATTTCTGGGCCGCACATAAATCACACAAACATCCCGGGAAAATCCATCGTATTCCGAGCGCGGGGATCGGCCAAAACGGATCAAACGCAGACTCGTTTCTGCAGATCATCGCTCTGGTTGATACATTATGCAGCATCCTGATTGGTCCCGTTACTCGGGGGGGTCCCGGTCTATGTGGGTGCAGTCAGGGTGCTCGGAGTCACTTTATAAAGGGGTGACGGCTTTCATAGTCCATTCGATGTGTGATGGACAATGACGCCTCCTATATCGCTGCGTGGGTCAAGGCGAAACTTTTTAATGGAAAAGATTATTATTACTGCAAAAAAAATGTAAAAAACAAAAACCTTTCTGCAGTTTTGAGGCTCATAAAACAGATTGTGATAGGTTCAATGCAGTTTTCTCTCTGGCCACTAGATGTCAGCACCATATACAAACCTTGGTCTAAGCGTCGCATTTTACAGCCTGCTGTAAAACTAACTAGTCGGACTAAATGTGTATCCTATACATTGAGCGATAACGTGGATGAAGTCCTGGTCTATTCTTCTAGCAGTAAGTGCTCCGGCCACTGTCACCAGTCTGTGACTTCTGGTCCTTGTGATTGGTTTGTGTACTTGGTTCTGAGTCACTTATGTTTTCCACTTATCAGTAAGTGCCCTAAGCCTTTCATAGTTTTCAATGGGCCTTCCCTACTAACTTCCCTGGACTCTTTGGACCACAGGACAGCACTTTCTCTTGTGACTTCCCAAGACCTGAATTACTGGAAAATCCCTTAAAGGACACCTGTCATCGGGTCTGTGTCACTTGTCCTGTCACCTCTACCTGTTGGAGCAGCTCACAAGGATCCCATCCCAGCCTTTATCTAGTTATTTCATACATTATTCATTGTAAAATCATCTATTCTTTATCATGTAAATGAGGCTGGTCACATGGTCAGAGGCAGTGATGTCACCCCTGTTCCCCCTCCCCTCTCCTCCCCCTGCTCATGTCTGTGTGTAATGTATAGTAAAGCATTGCTAGTGTGTGTGCTGCATCTGCTGACATGCTGCATCCTCCTAATACACAGGTGAGAGACACAGACATCAGCTACACAAGTACCTGACATGTTCTGCTGTAACATGGCTGCAGCCTGGAGCTGCTGTATCTCTCCTATACACACACACATGCACACACAGGCTGCAGGGGGCATGGCCACCAGCACCAGGAAGCACATCATTATACAGCCTCACACCATTATACAGGCTGTCAGTCATGCACTGGGGGTGTGGCCACCAGCACCAGGAAGCACACCATTATACAGCCTCACACCATTATACAGGCTGTCAGTCATGCACTGGGGGTGTGGACAGCTTGAATATGCTAATGCTTCATTGGACATTTCACAGGTCATTTGCATACAGCTTTAGGACCTCATTGCTTAGGGTTACAGGCATGTAGAGGGACAATGAAGGGATAGAGGCAATGCTCTCTAATGGCAGTTTATGAAAATATATTTAGTTTAGGGGGGTTATTTTGCATGACGGGTTCTCTTTAAAGGTTTATTTTACGGTTTATTATCGGCCCTCATTCTCACTCCTGTCCTGTGCTCCACCTCCTGATATCCCTGCCTGTCTATTCATCACTGCAGAGCCGGCTCCAGGTTTAAGTAGGCCCCTGGATGACAGAGCCTTAGTGGGCCCCTTTTCAGAAAACCACACTAAATACCCCCCGCCCGGTAGCCACACTGTCCCCCCACCCATAAGCCACACTACTCCCCCCCCCCCCCCAACTCACCTTTCCCCACTCCCCCGTAGCAGTGCCAGCAGCTGCCTTTTCTTCGGCACACAAAGTGTACGTGCCGCCACACGTGATGTGATGACATCCTCATGTGCGCCGGATTCAGAGGCTTCGGGGGAGCAAAGAAAGCTGAGTTTTGCTTTATGCCCCTACGCTGCACTCATCAGGGGCAGAGAGGAGGCAGAAGGTGATCATTTGTACCAGTGTCTTAGAGCAACACTGGTAGAATTGATCCGGGGACCGATAAATTTCTCTACGCCCCAGTGGGCCCCTCTAGCATGCTTGGGCCCTTGGGCACTTGCATCACTGTCTCTTAATGTGTCTCGGACAACTCCCGAACGAATGACAGGATTGTCCAGATTCCCATATAATAGTAAAAGGAGGAAAATCTGGGGACCACTTGGCAATGTCCTTCATAGTTACATCCAGGGGTAAACCTAAAATCTCTCTGGTATTACCAAACCTCTGATTTTAGGAGAAACATTTAGTATACAGCGTACAGATACTGAGCTTGTCCTTCCGAAATCTGTGTATCTGACCTTCATCTATCACATCTTCCGGGAGTTGCCACCAGTCTTCATCTTCTCCATAGTCTATAAATCTGGAATTTGACAGCAGAGGTCATTCCATGAGATAAAATCGATGACCAGAGGCCAATGCTGAGGGTGCAGCATCCAAGACTAGAGATGACCTCCTTCTCCTTGGAGACGGGTCTTCTCACAATTTGGCCCCGGTGATTAAAACTTTGGAATTGCTCCTTTGCTCTTCCAGGAGAAGCTTCGGCCAAGACTCTTCCTTCTGTCCTTGATGTCTACAGTTTTCCGAAAACCCTTGACCAACCCCTTCGTAGACAGTGACCAAGATTCTCCTATCCGGTGTCTACATCCATTCCTGGTCCATCATTTCCATGACCCCCAACTTGGAACTATCGGTAAAACTTGCAAAACCGAAGACGTAATATTTCGAAACTTCTCCATCACAAGACGACTTGAAAGGAATCGTTGACTGTTTCATGTTGCACAGTGTCGACCACTGTTAGCGATATCAAGGATCGGCTAATTGAAAGCCTACGGTATCTTTAGGCGCTCGGCGTGTTTCCGTCTCTCGCACATCGTCTCCCCCTCCACGCACAATAAATAACACCGCGGATTGTTCCAGAAAACACAAAGGACGATGTTGTCTTGGACAGATTGGGAATTCTCTCGTCTCTCTCTTCCTCGCTCCTTTATCTGCTTTCAGAGAAAACGTTTCATTATTGATGTAAAGAAGCTTTTGGCGGTGTAATGATTAATTTTAATGTACGGCCTTTTTTTCACGTTGAATAATTGATGGTTGGAACGATTGCGGTTTCATTAGGACAAACTCTGATTTTTTTGTTTTCGGTTTTTTGTTGCTTCCTCTCCGATCGCCAGCGCTGGGGGTTTGTGCGGGGGGAGATGGAATAGTCTGACGACGTCAAGGCTTCTACATGGGGGTCTTCAGTCTTCTTGGAACGTACAGAACCTCCACTTGAGTGAAGATACAAGGGGTTGTTATCCAATGATTTTATAAGCCCTGTTTGTGCATAGGAAGTGGACTTACCTCTGTTTTACCCTTCGATCACTCATGGTTCCTGGTCTCTGTTTGCTCTGTTGTCAGTCGGTGGCTTGAGGAGTTCTGTGCCGTATACGGGTTATGCGCCATACACTGAGCCCGTATAGTGCGACCACTAAGCTCTGATTGGCTGAAGTGATCACATGCCCTCCATGACCGAGACCAGAGACCCCACGGGAGGTGCAGAGCCAGATCGAAGGGGAAAAGGAGGAAATAGTATAGTCTGTTAGGATTTACGAAAAGTAGAACTTTCACTGATAAATTGCCACTGGTCCAATCTATGACTATGGAAAACCAGATAAAATCTACTCACAGTTGAATACACCATCAACACTTGCCAAATTTTGATGTTTTTAGAATTTTAGAGGCCAACTATAGAGTTGGTAGGACCTGGTTATGAAGCGTATGGGCATCCTCATACTGGATTGCAGGTGAGCGTATGGGCATACTACTACTGGATTACAGGTGAGCGTATGGGCATCCTCCTGATGGATTGCAGGTGAGCGTATGGGCATCCTCCTGATGGATTACAAATGTTACAATGTTTAATGGTGGATTGGGACTGTGATCTGTTCAGACATTGAATTCTATTCCTGTAAAATGTGATACTCTGTAACCACTGAGCCAGTTGCATCACTTAAGTGGTACCTTCAAAGTGTATTGGCGCCCTCCCACTGAATTACAGGTGAGCGTATGGGCAGCCACCTGATGGATTCCAATTGTTACGATGAGATTGTATTCAATCTCTCTAAACTGCAATACTCTGTAATCACTGAGCCAGTTACCTGAAATAAGCGGACACCTTTATACATTCAAGGTGTATTGGCACCCGCCTACCGGATTATGGGTGAGCAAATGGATTATAAATGTTACAATGTATGATGGACCATTGGGACTGAGATCTGTTCATACATAGTATCCTATATTTGTAAAATGTAATACTCTGTAACCACTGAGCCAGTTGCCTCACAATAGGATAATATACATTCCAAGTGTATTGGCGCCCTCCTACTGGATTACAGGTGAGCGTATGGGCAGTCACATGATGGATTACAGGTGGGAATAGATGAACAGACTATAGGATTAATTGGATGTCATTCTCAGGGACAGATGTAGCAGAGCTGAGCTGAACATAATTGTGCACAAGATATTTAAGGGATTGATCTCTTTCATTTGATGGATGTGATTGCACTGATTTCGGCGCAGTTGGAATTTTTTCTCTAGCCCCTACCATTCCCGAGCAATCATTAATTTTGGCAACCAGTGGACGTCCCATGCCCAGTGAAGCACCGCCCATCTGACGCTAGAGAACCTAATTAGCATATTGAATCTTAAAACTAGCAGCACTGATATCTCCGGATCACTGGGGGTTAGAGAAAAAATTCCAACTGCGCCAGAATCGGAGGAACAGCAGCTCTTGTAGGAATTGGAATTTTGGAGTTGGTGGATGTGGTAGAGTCCTCCTTAAAGGGATCATTGAGCTGTACTGTATTTTCATGGCTGTTTCGATTTGTTAGGGGGTTGATGAAGTTGGTGAAAAAAGCTTTGTCACATTGTATAATGGAACCTACAAATATCTGCACGTTTCAGATGCTCCGACTGCTCCCCTCTCTCATTCCACCATGCTTTATACTACCGCTCTGTTTCCTCAGATTTTTAGGAGTTCACATTTCAGTGGGTTTCTATAGCCAGTCTTATAGCCATTACTAATAAAGTTTTATGACTCTAGTTTCTTTAATCAGCATTTATATAGAATAGCATACATTTGCCGCCCTCCAATTAATCGCCGCCTGAGGCCGTGGCCAATTCGTGCTGATATAACATTGACAACACTTTATCAAACATTGAATGTGGCAATTTTTTTTTTCAAGCTCTCTCCAGGACTGACGTTGGATGTGGATGTGTGTTAAAATAATATACTCAACAAACTAGTATTCTGTGTAGAAGAAAAAATCTCATAGGCTCAGAAAAGATTCAACTCCACCTCAAATTGCTGCCGCTTTGCTGATTCCGGCACAGTTGGAATCTTCTCTCTAGCTCCCGCCATTCCTGAGCAATCGCTGTCCATAGGTCCAGGACCCAATATACTAATTAAGCAATCTACTGTCAGGTGGGTGGTCCTGAGCTGCTGTCAACACCCACTTGACAGAATATTGGTGCCTAAACTATAGCATTTATTTCTCGGGAACGGTGGGAGCTAGAGAAAAAATTCCAACTGCATCAAAATCTGTGGAACTTCATCGATTGAACCATGTAAGAGGTGGAATAGGTGGAAATTGTGAAAGTTCCCCTTTAAGTTCCACCCCCACCAAAACCCACCCTGTTGTTACCCTCCCTTAGTAAAACATCAAAATCCTTAATTCTCATTTCATTCTGGACCTTTGTAGAGAAGTTGAATTGTTGTCGGACCCTTCCCTTGCAAAGAAAACATAATAATTTTTTTTTTTTATGTTTATTACGTTCTTTATTCAATTCCTGTGTGGTGATTGTGTAAACTTGTATGTAAAATATAATTTACATGTACACGATGACATCAGAACGGCGAAATTCTTTGAAGACAAAATTACCGCCTGGGCTAGAACAAGATAAAAAAAAATATGAAAAACTCCCCAAAAAATAAAAAAATTTAAACTGTTATTTATAGGATTTGGAGGAAAAAAAACTTTGTCTGAAAATTGAAAAAAAAAGTTAATGAAAATCACATAAAAAAACCACAAAAATTCCATCGTAATATCCTGGCGGTAATATTGATTTTAAGATTTTTTTCCATTCCCCGTAGATCTATTGTAATTTTTCATATCTGTTTCGTATCTTGTATTTTTCGGAAAATAATCATCATGTGAAAATATTTTTGTACATTTTCCATATTGTTTTTAATAATTTTCCAAACAGGGCGGCGCATTGTGCGTTATGTTCCCGTCTCCTCCTTCGATTGTGGGTTGCCCCACTGCACAGTCCTCCGATGCCACCAGAATCGGTATCATACGATTGCAAAGTTCGAAGGAGTGGATTTTTTTTTTAAAAGTTTTTATTTATTGGGTTTTTATTCCGTCAGGGGTTGAGGGGGTCAGTGTTTTTATCAAATGCCAAAGGTTCATTCAACAGAGAGCAACCGAGGAAGGAGATCTCGGGTTTTGTGGTCGTAGTCCAGTTTGGAAATCACGTTCCTCTAAGAAGCTTTAAAAGTTTTTGAAGTAGTTTTTTTTGTTTTTTTTTTTACGTTTTTCGAGACACGGGGTGACATAATAAGCTATTAAATAAAGAAGCTATGCCATTAGACTGCACATATATACAGATTTCCATAAATACACCAGGCAGGGACTTCAAAACTAAATCCAGGAGCAGGGATTGGACATCGGTGGAGGCGGGATCTTTCACAGGTCGTGATGGTCGTGGTCGGAGGTGGAAGAAGGAGAAAAAGACACCAAATTTTACAAGTAAAAACCAATTGAGAGGCGTTTTTTTTTTGATGGGACAAGTTAAAAAGTTTGTGACTCACAACATTGAGACCAACAACTGCTGGAGTTTTTGAGCGGGAATCCTTGTGACCTGGGGGGCCGCCCGAGGGGCATGGGCCTTATGGATGAACAGGACAAGGGAAGTCCGCGAGCGACTGCCAAACATCTTCCTGTGGGCGGAGACTTTGGTAACTGTCCGTTGTATAAAAGATGGAGTCGCCGTACGTCATGGCGTCGTGTGGATGGGAGCTGCATCCTGTAAGTTCTCGTGTACGAGAGTCCCCGAGATTAGAACTTTAGTTGTTGTGGAGACATTCTAGATCCACCGAGCAGCAGACGCTTCCATTCTGTAGGGGGGAGGAGAGAAGGTAGAAAATTTTAGGGAGATCCTAAAAATATCAAACCCTTTTGACCACCACTTGCAATTCATGGGGGGCAGAGCCATAGAGACTGTTGTCGTGAATGGTGGGAGTTGTAGTTTTGCAACAAGTTCAAAGTCATTTTCTCCTCCCTACTGTTATGTGTCGGTCTTTACTGTGACTCTAGAATTCTATTCGTCCTCTCTAGATACGGAAATGTGCTGCGTCGCGCTTCTCCACTGATTCCTAAACAGTTGGAATTTTTTTCCTAGCCCCCACCAATCCCGATCTATCAGTGCCATTCTCTACTGTAAAATGGGTGGAGCAGATGGTATAGCCCCGCCCATCTGAAAACAGAGATCCTAATCAGCATGTTAGCTGCTGAAAATAACCACACAGATTACTCGGGAACGGTAGGGGCTAGAGACAAAATTCCAACTGCCCTGAGATCAGTGAAGCAACATCTATCACAATAGACACAGCCCAGCTGAATAGCAGAGGTGAAAAAAATCCCCTTTAAATAACAGCTCCTTCAAGAAACCTGCAGTATAAATAATTTTGGATAAATTGGCATCTAGGATTGCTGGATAACTACTAAAATGGCTTATAAATGTGTAATATTCCTTTATATAGAGATTACTATCACTCATGAATAGAATGCCCAAATGACAGTAAGGACTGACACACGGAACATTTCTATACATTGAAGCAAAAGAGACGGTTATTTATAGTCCTAGCTCAGAACTTATTCCGAATATGAGCCTTGGTATATAGTATACAAGACCTTCTTGTTGTTAAAGGAGAACTCCACCTTCATCCCGCCTCTCATTACAATGCTGGTGCTATCAGACAGAATGGTCTTAGCCCCCTCCCTGTGGTACCAGGCCCTGGGGTGAGTGCGCCTTTTCCCATCATAACTTATTATTTACGGTCCTCTGTCCCTTTAAACCCAGAATCGGCAGTAGTTGCCCCTGAGCGCCCCCAGCTGGTGGTTGACCAATCAATTTAAATAATGTAGAGAATTCGGTCTGAGTCATAAATTAATCGTATCGTGCAGCCGCCTCGTCCGCTCATGTGAGGAAAGTTGTAAGAGCGGCTCCTGTGATCTCCTCAGGTGTCCTGATAAAGTGGACGCCGCAGATCGCAACCGCTGTGACAACTACTGGCCGCGCATGGTAATGTGCCCTGACCCTTAAAGGGGTGGGGGGTTGTCTACTCCTGACCATTGATCATTGTATGGGAACATTTTTCATTACATTAAGAGGCTAAAAACCCTTAACACTTCACAGCTGAGGTTTTGCTGCAATAACATGCTGTCTGGACTTGTTTGCAAGTCTCCCGTAACCTGAAATTTGCTGCAATGTATCAGGGCGGGTCATAGTTCTAAAGTCATAGACGATTGCCTACGCTGGATACATTGTAACAAACCCTCAGCAGTGAGAAGTATTGGATGTGTAGAGGTTTTTCTTCTGGTTGTAGACACTTTTACCAAGAAATTGAAACGGAAAACTTATAGTCGGACATTCCATTATGTAACGATTAAGGTGGTATAAAGAATTGCCGTTTTATGTCTGCAGCCCCCATGCAATCCTTTAGAATTCAATAAATACAAATGACAAAGTTTGTCCAGATCCCAGGTCCGTCATTCCTTCCTTTCTTTTGTTCCTCTGCCTCCTCTTCAGTCGTTTGTAGGTCATCGAGAAGAAGTGACAGAGAAGCGGGAGGATCAGACTACACAGGGTTTGTTTGTAGTCTGTAACCATGGAAACACGGATTTGTATGAACTTTCTATAGTTGCAAAAACGGCAAGAGGCTTAGGAACCATCCTGTCTAGACACCATAGCAAAATTTGGGATAAAATAGCACTGCAATTAAAAGCCTCATATAATTGAGGATGGCAATGGGGCGGAGCTACGCATTTTTATTATGGATCAAAAATGAAAGGCGATTATTTCTAAAACCATTGATGGTCCTGACCTTCACTAACCAATTAGAATCGCAACTTTTTGAGGAAACAATTTCCCTGAGATACGTACCTTGCATTTGCAGGTTGTACAAGGAGACCCGGACATCGTCCATACAGAACCACTGAGCCGGGTCACCCCATGGTTGTCCTCACACGTCTTTTTGATGTCATAGGTGATGTTATCTGCTAAGCAGGGGTCGTCCACACAGTGTGGGCAGCACTCGCCCTCTGACATGGCCGTGTACTCGCAGCTTAGAGCCGGACAGCTCAGGGGCCAACAATCCACTTCCCCGTCCTGAGGAGACAAAGGAACGTTTCAGGAAGGGGAGGAGCATAAAGAGGAAGAGTTGGGATCAGAGCAGTGGAAGAGGATTCATGTAGAGTCCTAAAGCCTGAACTTTTATGTTTTGTCCCCCAGAAATATTGACAGCTGATGTGCCTAAGGGACTGGTGGTAACAAGTAATTGCCAAGAATGTCAGAAGATGTCACTTTCATTTATAATCATTAAAAGTATAAAGAAACCCTCCCAGATGTCATCCACGCCAATGGCAGGAAGGTTAATATGGCCAGGGGGAAGATATGCTAAAGAAGGAGAGAAACCGCAAGGAAGGAAGCAGAGAGAGAAGCGGGAAATGAAGGAAGGGGAGGAACCTAAGGAGGAAGCAGAGGAAGAAATAAGACAGAAAGGAAGAGGAGGAGCTTGAGGAGGAAGCAGAGGAAAAAATAGGACACAGCAGAAGGGGAGGGGCTTAAGGAGGAAGCAGCGGGATAAACAGGACAGGAAGTAAGAGGAGGAGAGGAGATTAGGGAGGAAGTAGAGAAAGAATAGGACAGGAAAGAAGGGGAAGAGATTAAGGAGGAAGCAGTGGGATAACAAGGATAGAACGGGTGCAGGCAGGCGCTTCCGCGGCAGCGCGGTGAACGCGCAAAGGAGCGGGGAAGGACTTCAGGGCACAAGCAAAGAGAAGTGGGAATAAAGGAAGGGGAGGAGCTTAGGGAGGAAGCATAGGAAGAAATAGGACAGGAAGGAAGGGGAGGAGCTTAGGGCACAAGCAAAGAGAAGTGGGAATAAAGGAAGGGAAGGAGCTTAGGAGGAGATAGGAGAATAGGACAGGAAGGAAGGGGAGGAGCTTAGGGCACAAGCAAAGAGAAGTGGGAATAAAGGAAGGGAAGGAGCTTAGGGAGGAAGCATAGGAAGAAATAGGACAGGAAGGAAGGGGAGGAGCTTAAGGAAGAAGCTGAGGGATAAAGAAGGCAGAGTGGGAGGGTAGGGGCTTAGGGAAGAGGAGGCAGTGGGAGAAACAGGACACATGGGGTGGGGCAGAATAAAGGAACAACAGGAAATAGATTGAGCTAGAAAAAGATTGAGCTACCAGGAGGAAATGAATATGAGCTTGAAGAAGGAGCAGGAGAGAGGAGATAAGTAGGAGCAGTGTTCTGTCCTGGTACACGTTGGGTTCTTAGTTGTTATAATCTATGGGGCTCCTTCTGGCACCTTCTATAATATTTGGGTTCTGCACACAACAGATGCAGCTATTGGGCTCACCCAGATGGTGATGTCTCTAGCTCTTACTAGTTGGATGAGGTATGTGGGTGACTGTACAATGGCGCCCCCTATTGCTAGTTTGGTCAGGTTGGTAAATGATACAAGGGTAGCCCTCACTCACCAGGCAGCGGCACTCCTGGCAGCTGTAGGTCCACTTGTCTCCGCTGTGGTAGAGCTTGCGGCCATTTTGGTCCAGACACTGGCTGGTGACTCTGGTGTCGCACTCCGGGCAGCAGAACAGGTCCACGCTCGGGTTCTGGCAGTCACAGGCCGTCCTCCGGCAAAAAATCTTCCCATCCTAGAGAAAAGACATAGCAAAAATGTAGGCAATTTCCGTAGTATTCTATACTATGTCCCTGTAGGTCCATCACGCCCCCTGCAGGAGACACATGGTATTACACAATGTCCATTCCTATAATACAGACGCACTCTGCTCCCTCTGAGCAGAAGATTATCTCCATATTCCATAATAAGACTAATAAGGGGTGTTCCCAAATTTAAATGTCAAGATGGGGAATAATATTGATCCAGAATATAATGATGAGTCTCCAGCAGCCGCAGCGTAGAGTCGTCTCGCCCTGAATCCTGCAGCAAATCAATCGCAACGAGAGATAACTATATCTATATAATAACCATCCTCCTGCGCTGATCCACAGAAGCGAAGCTCCAGCTCCTCAGGATGGATAATCAGACGCAGAGTTTATCACATCTCTGATAATCCGCTCGTCCCTTCAATCAATGACATTATCCTTGATAACACTTTGAAGATCCCCCCCCCCCCCCCCCCCCCGAAAAAAAAATTCCCTCCATTATCCACAGGGAGAATATAAGGAAAAGAAGTTGGAATAAGCTCCGGGGCAAATGGAGAGTGAAGCAATTTCACATCTCATCAATTATGTGAATGAAATGTTTAAGTATCTGCTGCTCCTCAGACCTGTCACCGCCATACTTATCCGCGCGCCGCAATACGAGGAAATCATGTCCCGTACACCCGGGCGGCACAGGAGGCCCCGATCAATTTAAGAAAAGGAACACTTCATTAAAAACCTCGCAGACAGCTGTCACCGCACCGCAGATATCCATCTCTATGCCCCAGATTCCAAGATGATGGACATTGATATTGGGAGAATTGCAGGAAGAGGAAGCAGGGTGAGCGTGCCCTGGGGGAGGGGGGGGGGGAGGAAGCAGGGTGAGATGCCCTGGGGGGGGGGGGGGGGAAGCAGGATGAGATGCCCTGGGGGGGGGGTTCTGTTTGGAGGAAGCAGGATGAGATGCCCGGGAGGGGGAAGGGGGGAAGCAGGAAGAGATGCCCTGAGGGGGAGGAAGCAGGAAGAGATGCCCTGAGGGGGAGGAAGCAGGATGAGATGCCCTGAGGGTGAGGAAGCAGGATGAGATGCCCTGAGGGGGAGGAAGCAGGATGAGATGCCCTGAGGGGGAGGAAGCAGGATGAGATGCCCTGAGGGGGAGGAAGCAGGATGAGATGACCTGGGGGGAGGAAGCAGGATGAGATGCCCTGGGGGGGGGGGGGGGGGGTTGGGGGGTGTTTGATGTTTGGAGGAAGCAGGATGAGATGCGGGGAGGAAGCAGGATGAGATGACCTGGGGGAGGAAGCAGGATGAGATGCTCTGGGGCAAGGGGGAGCAGGAGATGCCCTCAGGGGAGGAAGCAGGATGAGATGCCCTGAGGGGGAGGAAGCCGGACGAGATGCCCGGGGGGGGGGGGGGGGGGGGGGGGGGGGGGGCGGTTTCTGTGGAGGAAGCAGGATGAGATGCCCTGGGGGGGGGGGGGTTCTGTTTGGAGGAAGCAGGATGAGATGCCCTGGGGGGAGGAAGCCGGATGAGATGCACGGGGGGAAGCAGGATGAGATGCTCTGGGGGAAGGGGGAGCAGGATGAGATGCCCAGGGGGGGACGGGGGGGAAACGGATGAGATGCTCTGGGGGGGGGGGGGTTTCTGTTTGGAGGAAGCAGGAGGAGATGTCCAGAGGGGGAGAGCCGGTGAGCTTGGGGGGGGGTTATCGTTATGAGGAGAATGCGTATGTGAATTGGGGGGGGTCTGTTTGGAGGAAGCAGGATGAGATGCCCAGGGGGGGGACGGGGGGGAAGCCCTGGGGGGGGGGGGGGTTCTGTTTGGAGGAAGCAAGATGAGATGCCCTGGGGGGGAGAAGCCGGATGAGATGCACGGGGGGGGGGGGGGAGGAAGCAGGATGAGATGCCCTGGGGGGAAGACGCTGGATGAGATGCCCTCAGGTGAGGAAGCAGGATGAGATGCTCTGGGGGAAGGGGGAGCAGGATGAGATGCCCAGGGGGGGACGGGGGGGGGGAGGCCGGATGAGATGCCCTGGGGGGAAGGGGACGAAGCAGGATGAGATGCCCTGGGGGGAAGGGGACGAAGCAGGATGAGATGCCCTGGGGGGAAGGGGACGAAGCAGGATGAGATGCCTGTGGGGGGAGGAAGCAGGAAGAGATGCCCTGGTGGGGGAGGAAGCAGGATGAGATGCCCTGGGGGGCAGGTAGCCGGATGAGATGCCCTGGGGGGGGGCGAGAGCGCGGATGAGATGCGCTGGGGGGGGGGGAGGAAGGCGAGCGGATGAAGTGCCCTGGTGGGGGAGGAAGCCGGATGAAATGCCCTGGGGGGGGGGGGGGGGGGAGGAAGCCGGATGAGATGCCCTGGGGGGGAGAACCTGAGTATTGTGCAATTGCAGCTGTAAATCCTGCCTGGCAAGGCAACAGTTAACTGGTGTATGTAATTATGCAATGTCTGTTGAAAGTTGGAAGGTGATTGGAGAGGTGCTACCACCTGACCAGGGGGAGGAAAAAAAACCCCTGCTGGGTGAGAGCACATGGTTCAGTTCAGTCAGACCTCATTTTCTGTGGTAGGTCTGATCCCTAGATACGGCTGTCACCACCATCGGCTTCCCCTTCCATTACCCAGGGACATATCTCACAGACACTCAGGGGTTGCCCCAGGGAGAACCAGTACATCAGCCTCTCCCTCCATATTTCTTGCCAACACCACCTGCTGGAGACCTGCCAGGCTGTAGGACAGCCCTCTGGTTCCCCATACCAAGCACCGTGATACTAGTGTGCCTAAGCCGCAACCGCCAGTAACTCTGGTATTCAGGGCCCCGGCTGCCTCCAGGCCCCAAGAGAAAAGGCTAGGCCTTGGTGGGGGATGTTGCAAGTGGCGTCACGAACAGGATTTCTACTTGTGTGCCTTATGCTGGTACTATAGACTGTCCTTTATTACAAAACTACTGTGCTGCCTCCAGGCCCAAAGAAAAGGCTAAGCCCTGGTGGGGGATGCTGCAGATGCCTTGGGGAGGGGAAGCGGGATGAAATGCCATGGAGGGGAGGAAGCGGGGTGAGCCCACCCTTGGGGGGGGGGGAGGGTCAGGGTGAACCCTCTTGGGGGGAGGAAGCAGGATGGGGCACCCTGAGACCTAGATTTCTCTGGATCGCCAATGGATACCCTACAACTTTCTACCAGCAATGGCTCCACCTCTGTCCACAGATTCTGTATATGTGTTTCATTGACGACTTCAATGAAGACGCGGAGCAATACCAGTCACGTCCTGTGAACAGGGGTGGCGGTCTATCTGACAGAGAACAGATTTATAGGGAATTCTTTATCTGAGATACAATTCTGATCATTGGGGATCTGAGAAATTGCACTGGAAGTCTAGTGGCCTGACAATCACTGAGGGTCCTAGAGATCGGATCCCCCTCCTTAGTCTTAAGGTCTTGAATATAAAACCCCTTTAAAACGGTGCATATTTCAAGGGATTTTCCAAAATTTGGGAAGACTGGTTTTCCATTGGACTGGAAGTTCTGGGTTTGGGGTTGTGTGTGGGTTATTTTTCTATATTTTGTCTGAAAACCCTTTGCATTCCTCATTTACAGATAGAGCGCCTCCCCTTTCCTCAGGTGGTCACTGGTATTGCATCTCATGACCACTGAATGGAATGATATGATCTGTGAACGGAGATGATGGACAGGTCTAGCTCTAGTCGGTTACAATGTATCTACACTGCGACAATGTATCCATCTGTATGATCCATACGTGGTTCTATTAGCCCTGAATCTGCGCTGAGCCCCCCATGCAGGGACCCCTCCTCCTGCCTGTACCCGTCCATTGCTGGTTGGGGTTTAGTTTTCGCAGTATCAGCACAATCTCTCCTCTATCCATGGACTCGCAGGGATTAATTATTTCGGTATCTTCCCTCCAGACGCTGGGATCACTGTGAAGACGCGTCTGAGTCTATGGGAACAAGCGACTAATGAGGGTCTGCAGCCAGAGGCTTATTATCTGCTAGAGACTACAACTCCCAGCATGTACATGTGCTCTGCTCAGATCCCCGCCATCACATAAGAAGGACCTAAGGAGCCTAGAACATTCTGTACCATATTCAATACTCTGAAACACTCTGTGCTGCTGTGATACTCATCCCTAAACTGTGATACTCATCTGCTTAAATACTCTGTGCTGCTCTATCCAAATCTATCTGATCCCCTTAGGTTTTCATTCTCTTCCCTAAACTGTGATACTCATCTGCTTAAATACTCTGTGCTGCTGTGATACTCATCCCTAAACTGTGATACTCATCCCTAAGCTGTGATACTCCTCTGCTTAAATACTCTGTGCTGCTGTGATACTCATCCCTAACTGTGATACTCCTCTGCTTAAATACTCTGTGCTGCTGCTGTGATACTCATCCCTAAGCTGTGATACTCCTCTGCTTAAATACTCTGTGCTGCTGTGATACTCATCCCTAAGCTGTGATACTCATCCCTAAGCTGTGATACTCCTCTGCTTAAATACTCTGTGCTGCTGCTGTGATACTCATCCCTAAGCTGTGATACTCCTCTGCTTAAATACTCTGTGCTGCTGCTGTGATACTCATCCCTAAGCTGTGATACTCCTCTGCTTAAATACTCTGTGCTGCTGCTGTGATACTCATCCCTAAGCTTGATACTCATCCTAAGCTGTGATACTCATCCCTAAGCTGTGATACTCATCCCTAAGCTGTAATCACTCATCCCTAAGCTGTGATACTCCTCTGCTTAAATACTCTGTGCTGCTGCTGATACTGCTGTTTCTCCTAGGTTACTCTCGGCATAATATCCCCTTTCATCTTCCTTATTCCATCATAACGTTGCCCCATTGCGTCACCGCCTTAGTGAACAAGTCACCAAATGTTCTGAAATACTCTGTGCTGCTGTGGTATTTACCACCCCCCTAAGAAGCTGTCAGTTTGTTCTGTCCCTTTCATTCTCATCCAACTAACCCACTGATTCAGGTCGCTGTCCCATACAGACCTGCACACCTTGCTCCTTAAATTCTCTGTGCTGCTGGGGGCTCTTCCTGCCAATTGATGCCCCTACTCCCTGACCTGGCCCCTTACATGCTGCTTTCTCCTTACCATCATCATCATGCGAGTAAACAGGTCACTCCCCGAGCCCCCACACAACTTCCTTCCCTAAAGGGAACAGGTTTTATCCCACTAAACTAGCGGCCCCCTCATGTAGGGGATGAAATGTCCTTTCTAGAGTTCCCACTTTGAGGGAATCTTTGTGAGATTTCACATCAAAGTCATGCGACAATGAACAGAGAAGAGTCATATTTTACCTGAGGTGAGTCAAGTTTAGTGGTTGCAGGGGTAGTGTCACTTCAGAAGCCTCTATCTTCTACTCTATAGCACCTAGAAACATTGCTGATGTCATTTTAAAGATAAGGGTTTTATCTTTCAGATCACCTGAAGCTTATGGTTCAGCGAGCTACAGAATCAGAGAATCAAAGTTGGAAATGCAAGCTGCAGTTACAGATCCAGTTCATGCCTTCCTGTGGGTCCAGTATTGTAGATCACAGAACCGTAATCTTGATGGAATCTGAAAGTTGAGACTCTTATCTTATCTTAATATGACACAATAGCACGTTTCTAGCTTCTATATAACCAAAGATAGGAGCTTTTGCAGTGACACTGTAAACTTGACTCATCTCAAGTAAAATATGACTCTTCTCTGCTCATTTTCACATGACTTTATAGGTAAATGGATGAGGTTTTAACATTTCATCCCCCTGGAGTAGTAGTTTAGTGGGTTATAACCTGGTGACGTGTTCCCTATAAATACTCTGTGCTGCTCTGTGCAGGTTACACTCCTCTCCCCATTACTTAAAGGGCATCTACCACCAGGATGAAAGACTGTATGCAAATGAGCCTGAGGGGCTCCATTAACACCTATGGAGCCTGAAGCCCCTCAGGCTCATTTGCATACAATCTTTCATCTCTTTAACTCTTCGTAGAATCGCTCCCTTGTGTCCATTCTCCACCTCCTGCCATCACATGCCGCCTTGTCCTCACTACCATCTTCATGTCATGACCCACACCCTGCCTGTCTGAAATCCTCTGTGCTGCGGGGGGAACATTTCATCATCTTTCTCTCTCTGTATCCCTATATAATATGTATAATGATGTAATTGTGCTTTTCTCCTCTCACCACTAGGGGGAGCTCACAGTAGAAGGATGATCAGTGAGCTCCCCCTGGTGGTGGTGCAGTGCAGGTTCCTGGAATCCCTGTAGTATCCTATGTATCTTTCCAAGGTCATGTATTGTGCGTGTCCTGGCGGGGGGTAGATATAATATACGTTACCCCCCCTGTCCTGGCGCTGTACGCGGCATATGGTGCGCAGATGTCTGGGTTGAATAAGGTCACAGCTAAAGCCATCCAGGCGCAGTCATTACCTGCCGCGTTCCCTCAATTCTCAGCGCATTCAATTACCATCATCTCCGATATTCGCGCTGTAATGACGGCGGAGGTAATACTTGTCATTACCCGGGCTGCGGCGGCGCTGACAGGTGCTCCCCCCCTCCCCCGGCTAATAACCAGCAAAGTATTAACACGCGTCACAATAAAAACTCACAAAAAGCTGATAAAGCGCTAAGTACCCATCCCGCTCCGTAAAATTTACTACATGCGGGGGAGAGGGGGGGCAGCGGGTTGTGTTGTTTCCCTGGATGTGGGTATAAAACGCGCCGTGTCGCTTATTTATGAAGCCAAATTACCGGGTGAGGAGAAGGAGCCGTAAATTATAACGGTGATTACGATTGAGTCGCTCATTGATTCCCAACTGCTACGCGCTCAATCATTATTAATGCCGCCATCATACCTCCCCGGGAACATGGGGGGCCACCGCTCCGGTGCAGTCATAAAGCGCCGGGCCTGTGTGTTCTGATTCAGAAACGCAGGATCTCCTAGAGGTCTCCGGGGAGGGGGGGGCGCGGAATACGCCCACTCCCTACAATCTCTATATGTCCCAATTATCCATATGGAATGGGAGACCTGAGAATTTGTGAGGGTCTTTACAGTAAGTCTCTGCGCAGAGAGAGTTCAGGACCCCCTACCCATTTAGATAGCCCAGAACCCAGGGGTGTACCATCTTTATGGTAGTTGAGACTGTTGCCTCAGGCAGCACCAACTGCAGCAAGATGGGGGGCAGCAGTTGAAACCTAAAAAGAGTGTCTCTTCACTCCCAAAATCAGCATAGGTGCGAGACGCTGCATGGAGAACACACAAAAGTGGGTGCTGTTCTCTAGCTCCCCCATGTGGACAGGGGATGCATATCCTAAACTGCTCTGACTAATAGTTGAAGGGGTATCAAAGGGGTATAAAAATGCCCCCCATCATCTCCATATTGATTGGTAGAAGGTGATGGGCAGGTGCACATAGCGGTGAGTCCTGATCAGTTTGATTTCCATTTGCCCTAATACCCCCTAGGAGAAGCTGCTTCGCCCCCCCCCCCCCCCACCTATAATGTGCCTTGTGACAGTCTCCTGATCCTGTGTTCTGCGAGTATTTTTGTCGCGCGCCTCCCCCCTCCCCCTCCCACAGCTGTGTTGTGGACTCGAAAATAGAAAGCGGCATATTAAACTAATCTGTAAAGTGTCACTTAGAGATGATTCCAGGTTGGAGAATCACTTCTTCTAAAACAGAGACCCCCCCCCTTTCCAAGGTAATGTGCGGGGAACGGCGCTGCAGGTGTCGGCTGCCGCCATGTGTGCGCCATTTGAATATTCCAAATTAAATTCCCCGGATGATTATAGAATCACATTACAGCAGAGAGAGATCCTGAGTTATCGCCGGTCATGTGCAAACTTAGACGGAACTTGAAGGACGACTTCATCCCCCGGAACAAGGGATCTGCAGGATCATGGGGTCCACGAGACATTGGGGGTTCTGTATACTTATTGCCCCCCGGCATGGCCTGGTTTCAGCCAAGACTGTTAGGCTCTGAAAAAGTAGCCGCCCTCCTGCAGAACCAGAGATGCATTTCCCAAGGAGGACCTGGTGACCCGCAGGAGAGAAGCCGCAACCAAGGCAACAGGTCATTCTGGAAGGGCTCCAAGAGGTCACTCATGGTTTATATAACCTCGGGACTTCAATTCAGAACCTTCTTCTCAGAGTCCCAAGGTCAGGAGGTTGTGGAAGCCGTGAGTGACCCCCTAGAGCCCTTTCCGGAATGGGCTGTTGCCTTGCCTTGACCGTGGTCACTGTTGGTTTCCACAACCTCCCGACCGTGGAACTTTGATTCGGCACTAATCAGAATTTTCTGGTGATTCGTGTTGAATTCCCAAGAGCAGGAGGATTAATGATCTCCTGGAGCCCTTCCAGAATGGCCTGTAGCCTTGACCTGGTCCCGCTCCTGACTTTCACCGTCTGCCAAACGCTCCTAGGGAGCTACAGCTTTTTTGAGAGCCTTCCATTGTTGGTAGAAACTTTGCCGCAAGAAGGCCATTGCAGAAGTTCTCCAGGAGGTCACTCACGCCTTCCACAACCTCGGCGGTTAACGTTCAGAGGTCGTGGAAGCCATCAGTGACCTCCTGAATTAAGTCTCTCCTGCTCCCAAATGTCCATGACCTGCCGCACACACCTTGGGAACTGCAGCTCTGGTTCTCCACCACTGGGACTGGAGGGCGGCTACTATTTTGAGAGCCTCCAGACCTCGGGACTTCAGCAACGAATCACAAGGAAATTCATATTTTTTAATGAAATTCGGATCAAATTCCGGTTCCGCTCATATCTTGTAGCAACAATCAACGTTGTGCAAAGATCCTCCTGGGTTTCTCCACTTCCTGAACAATCACTACTTTTAGTTTTGGCACCAAATATGCCAATTGGGTGGCGCCGGACACTATAGGATCGCCCTGAGTGCACTGGAACACCAGGAGCTTGAGGGAAAAACCCAGAACCAGGATCAGTGCAGAAAAACTATAGGAAAAGTTCTCCTTTAAGCCTTAAATGTAAACTGAAATTATTCCATTCACTGACAGCAAGTGGAAAAGCACTCACGAATCGTAACATTGTGTCATTACCTTGCATGAACACACAGAACATCGGTCTTCTTTGAGGGTCCAGACTTGGCCGTTGCGTTTGAGCCCTCCTTCGTGTGGACAGTCCCCCGTACAGGAGGGTCCGGACGGGCACAGACAGTCAAAGCCGCCCTCCAAGTTGACACAAGCCGAATCGTTCCAGCACGTGTGAGTCTTCAAAGCGCATTCATCGATATCTGCAGGAACAGGGAGAGTGTCAGACCCAGAGTCACATCACATCTTCTACTCTAGTCACCTCCAGATCTGCAAGTCTAGCACCAGGCTTGTTACAAGTAACAGTACTGGAATAGTAACAAGCCTGACCCCTGCGGCAGCTGGAAGTGATACCCTAGATCAGTGATGGCGAACCTTTTAGCAGCCGAGTGCCCAAACTGCAACCCCGAACCCCCCTTATTTATTGCGAGGTGCCAACCAAAAATTAAACCAGTAACTTATTGCTCCCTGTTCTGCAACAACTTTCAATCATATTGGCCTCCTGAGGACAGCAACACAGTAGAAAGAAAGATGGAAAATTTGCATCATTTTAGCTTCTTGCCAGTGTCCCTCAGAGAATTGTGGGACCAGCAGAAGGTCCTTCAAAGATAATTTGTCCCTGTCTATTCATTCTCCCTCTTCCTACAGTTCTAAGTAGTGAAGTAAGTATCACTTAAATATATGATCAGCATCTTTTAAGTTGCTTGGAACTGCAGGAAGATTCTTTGAGTCCTGTCTGGTGTGCTGGGGCGATGGCCCGGGTGCCCACAGAAAGGTCTCTGAGTGCCGCCTCTGGCACCCGTGCCATAGGTTCGCCACCACTACCCTAGATGAACATTGCATTTCCCTGACAGCAAGCAGAGATATCGACAATGATAAAGAATTCAGAAAGTGGAACAATGATACAGTGATCAAAGCATTATACTAACAATCTGACAACCTGCGCTATGAATGAGGGGGCGGGGCATGACACAAAAATCCGAAAAACAACTGAAAAATCGTGTCTCGTCCCTCACACCCTGCAATTCGCATGATACAGGGTTTGGCAGGGAGTGTCCTGTGGAGCAGCACAATACGGAGAGCACAGCAGTGTGAGGATACACCCCCAGTGCAACTTTTCATTATATAAAAAAGGGCTTTTAAAATTATGCAAATGAGAGGTCTTCTGGGCTCCATAGATGTTCATGCCCCTCAGGTTCATTTGCATAATGTTGAAAGTTTTAAAAATCAAGAACATAAGAAGCTACATAAAGAGCAGATCCTGCCAGAGGGGGCGCCCACCGGTATGGCAGTGTGCTGGGTTTACAATCCTTCATCCTGGCGGGAGATGTTGTTTTATATTCAATATACAGAGCACAGAGCACAGCAGTGTGAGGACGAACTCCCCAGTGCACTTGGAAGAGCCACAATCCTAGAATATAAATCGATATATCACAGTCCTGCTGCTACTAGTAACATACACTGATTATTACACGGCGTCTCTGAGGGGATACTCCCTCTAAGGTTTGCCCTCATGATAAAGGGACAGTCCTGTGTAGGATGTTCTATAAGGTGAAGCTGCTCAGTGTCTGACATCTCCTTCCCCGGACCTCACGTCCTTCTTACAGAATATTCTACAGGTTTTGTTTTGGTGGCTGATTGTACCGGAAGTGTCCTATCTGCAGGCAGCATGTTATAGAGTAGGAGGAGCTGAGCACATTGTACACAGTGTCCTATCTGCAGGCAGCATGTTATAGAGAAGGAGGAGCTGAACAGACTGTACATAGTGTCCTATCTGCAGGAAGCATGTTATAGAGCATCAGGAGCTGAGGACATTGTACATAGTTTCCTATCTGCAGGCAGCATGTTATAGAGTAGGAGGAGCTGAGCACATTGTACACAGTGTCCTATCTGCAGGCAGCATGTTATAGAGCAGGAGGAGCTGAGCACATTGTACATAGTGTCCTATCTGCAGACAGCATGTTATAGAGCAGGAGGAGCTGAGCACATTGTACATAGTGTCCTATCTGCAGGCAGCATGTTATAGAGCAGGAGGAGTGAGCAATTGTACATAGTGTCCTATTGCAGGCAGATGTTATAGAGCAGGAGGAGCTGAGCACATTGTTATAGTGTCCTATCTGCAGGCAGCATGTTATAGGCAGGAGGAGATGAGCCACGTTGTACAAGTGTCATCTGCAGGCAGCATGTTATAGAGCGAGGAGCTGAGAACCATTGTACATGTGTCCTATCTGCAGACAGCATGTTATAGAGCAGGCAGGAGATGAGCACATACATGTGTCCTATCTGCAGCAGCATGTTATAGAGCAGGAGGAGCTGAGCACATTGACGTGTCCTATCTGCAGGCCGCATGTTATAGAGCAGGAGAGCTGAGACAGTGTACATAGGTGTCTATCTCGGCAGCATGTTATAGAGAGGAGGGAGGAGCTGAGCACATTGACATAGTGTTACTATTGCAGGCAAGCATGTTATAGGCAGGAGAGGGCTGAGCACTTGTACAGTGTCCATGCAGGCAGCAGTTATTAGAGCAGGAGGAGCTGAGCACATGTACATAGTGTCTATCTGCAGCAGCAGTTATAGAGCAGAGGAGATGAGCACATGACATAGTGTCTATCTGCAGAGCATGTTAGAGCAGGAAGGGAGGAGCTGAGCAATTGTAAATAGTGTCTATCTGCGCAGCATGGTATAGAGCAAGGAGGAGCTGAGCACATTGTACATAGTGTCATATTGCAGACAGCTGTTATAGAGCAGGAGGAGTGAGCGACATGTACATAGTGTCCTATCTGCAGACAGAAGTGTTATAGAGCAGGAGGAGCTGAGGAACATTGTACTAGATGTACCTATCTGCAGACAAAGTTATGGCAGTGACAGTCAGTGTCCAGTCTATAGTATATGCGAGTAAGTACATTGGATGGTCGTGAGACATTCTGACATTACAAACCGTCCATAAATTCATTTTAGTACTCTCAAGCACATAATCCCGCACAGCGATCATCACTGCTTTCCTCCCACAAAACAGCAATTATTGCAAAATGTAACTTTTCATTGTGCAGATTTATGGCGCGGGCAGCAGAATGGGCGAGAAGATTTACCACCCCAAAGAGAAATAAATAAAAGGGGGGAATGAGGAGCGCGGAGACAGAACTTCCTAAATATTTCACACCATGGTCATCACATTTCAAGAACCCTCCGTGTAACATGTTATTATAATACTAATGTGTCTGTAGGGTGAAAACAGAATCAGACCGCAACACAGTACAGGGATAATACACACAGTGATGTCACAGTACAGAGATAATACACACAGTGATGTCACAGTACAGGGATAATACAACACACAGTGATGTCACAGTACAGGGATAATACACAAGTGATGTCACAGTACAGGGATAATACACACAGTGATGTCCACTTATAGGGGTAATACACACCGTGATGTCACAGTACAGAAGATAAAATCACACAGTGATGTCACAGAGACAGGGATAAGACAACACAAGTTGATGATCACATGTACAGATTAATAACAGGCACAGTGATGTTCACAGTAAGCGGATATACTACAACGTGATGTCACAGATACAGGGTACAAAACACACAGGTGGAATGTCACAGTACAGAGATAATACCACAGTGTGTCACAGTACAGGGATAATACACACAAGCGATGTCACAGTACAGAGATAATACACACAGTGATGTCACAGTACAGGATAACACAGTAATGTAAAGAACAGGGATAACACACACAGTTGATGTCACAGTACAGGGTATAATACACAGTGAGTCACAGTCCAGACAGAGAATACACACAGTGATGTCCACAGTACAGGGAATATCACACATGATGTCTCAGCAAAGGGATAATACACACAGCGATGTCACAGTACAGGGAAATACACACAGTGATGTCACAGTACAGGGATAATACACACAGGGATGTCACAGTACAGAGATAATACACACAGCGATGTCACAGTACAGGGAAATACACACAGTGATGTCACAGTACAGGGAAATAACACCGATGATGTCACAGTACCAGGGGATTATTACAGACAGTGATGATCACAGTACAGAGGGAATAACACAGTGAGTCCAGTACAGGGAGAATACACACAGCGATGTCACAGTACAGGGGAATACACACGTGATGTCACAGTACAGGGATAATACACACAGTGATGTCACAGTACAGGGATAATACACACAGTGATTGTCACAGTACGAGGATAATACACACAGTGATGTCCAAAGACAGGTGACAAGTAAATACACACAGTGATGTCACAGTACAGAGATAATACAACAGTATGTCAAGTACAGGGATAATACACACAGTGATGTCACAGTGAAAGGGATAATACACACAGTGATGTCACAGTACAGGGATAATACACACAGTGATGTCACAGTACAGGATAATACACACAGTGATGTCACCAGTACAGGGATAATACACACAGTGAGTCACAGTACAGGGATAATACACACAGTGATGTCGCAGTACAGGGATATAAACACAGTGAGTCACAGTAAGGGATAATACACACAGTGAGTCACAGTAAAGGATAATACAACAGTGAGTCACAGTAAGGGAAATACACACCAGTGATTGTCACAGTACAGGGATATACACACTGCGATGTACACAGTACAGGAATAATACACACAGTGAGTCACAGTACAGGATATACAACACAGTGATGTCACAGACGGATAATACAACAGTGATGTCACAGTACAGCGATAATACACACAGTGATGTCACAGTACAGGGATAATACACACAGTGATGTCACAGTACAGGAATAATACACACAGTGAGTCACGTACAGGATAATACACCACTGCGATGTCACAGAGTACAGGAATAATAACACATGATGTCACAGTCGAGATAACACAAGTGATGATCCAGTACAGAAACATGAGTCAGTAACAGGATATACAACAGTGATGCACAGTACAGGGATAATACACACAGTGATGTCACAGTACAGGGATAATACACACAGTCGATTTGTCACAAGAGGATAATACACACAGTGATGTCACAGTACAGGGTATAATACACACAGTATTTGTCCAGTACCGGATTAATAACACACAGTGATGTCAGCAGTACAGGATAATACCACAGTGATGGTACAGTACAGGGATAATACACACAGTGATGTCACAGATAACAGAGAGTAATACACACAGTGATGTCACAGTACAGGAGATAATACACTCAGTGATGTCACAGTACAGGGATATAATACACACAGAGTGATGTCACAGTACAGAAATACCACAGTGAGCTGTTACAGTACAGGGAATACCACACCTGATGTCACAGTACAGGGACTAATGCACACAGCGATGTCACAGTAACAGAGATAATACACACGTGATGTCCACAGTACAGGAAAAATACACACCGTGATGTCACAGTACAGAGATAATACACATCAGTATGTCACAGTCACAGGGATAAACACACAGTGATTGTCACAGTACAGGGGATAAACAAACAGTGATGTCACAGAACAGGAATAATACACACAGTGATGTCACAGTACAGGGATAATACACACACAGTGATGTCACAGTACAGGCATAATACACACAGTGATGTCACACAGGACAGGGATAATACACACAGTGATGGTACAGTACAGGGATCATATGCACACAGTGATGTCACAGTACAGGGATAATACACACAGTGATGTCCACAGGTAAGACAGGATGATACACACAGTGATGTCACAGTACAGGAGATAATACACCACAGATGTCACAGACAGGTTACACACCGTGATGTCACAGTACGGAGCTAATACACACGAGTGCTTCACAGTACAGGGGATAAACCACACAGTGATGTCACAGTACAGGGATAATACACACAGCGATGTCAAAGTACAGGGATAACACACACAGCGATTGTCAGCAGTACAGAAGAATAATACCACAGTGATGTCACAGTACAGGGATAATACACACAGTGATGGCACAGTACAGGGATAATACACACAGCGATGTCACAGTACAGAGATAATACACACAGCGATGTGTACCAGTACAGGGATAATACACACAGCGATGTCACAGTACAGGGATTATACACACAGTATGTCACAGTACAGGGGTAATACACACAGTGCATGTCACAGAGTAAGGATAATACACACAGTGATGTCACAGTTACAGGGAGAATACACACAGTGATGTCACAGTACCAGAGATAATACACACAGTGATGTCACAAGACAGGGAGAATCACCACAGTGATGCACACAGATACAGGGGATGAATTACACACAGTGCAGTCACAGTACTGGGATAATCACACAACAGTGATGTCACAGTACAGGGATAATACACACAGTGATGTCACAGTACCGGGATAATACACACAGTGATGTCACAGTGCAGGGTATAATACACACAGTGATGTCACAGTACAGAGATAATTACACACAGTGATGTTCACAGTACAGGGATAATACACACACAGAGTGATGTCACAGTACAGGGATAATACACACAGTGATGTCACAGTACAGGGAAAACAAACAGTGATGCACAGTACTTGGATAATACACACACAGTGATGTCACAGTACAAGGGATAATACACACAGTGATGTCACAGTCGGATAACACGTGGAGTCACAGTAGGATAATACACACAGTGATGTCACAGTACAGGGATAATACACACAGTGAGTCACAGTACCGGGATAAAACACACAGTGATGTCACAGTACAGGGGAGATATACACAAGTGATATCACAGTTACTTGGATAATTACACACAGTGATGTCACAGTACAGGATAATACACACGTGAGCACAGTACAGGGTAATGCACCACGTGAGTTCACAGTACAGGATAATACACACAGTGATGTCACAGTACTGGGTAATACACACAGTGAGTCACAGTACAGGGATAAATACAACAGTGATGTCACAGTACGGTAATACCACACAGGATGTCACAGTGCAGGATAATACAACACAGGATGTCACTACAGTACAGGGATAATACACACAGCGACTGTCACAGTACAGAGAAATACACACAGTGATGTCACAGTACGGGATAATACACACAGTGAGTCACAGTACGGATAATACACACAGTGATGCACAGTACAGGTAAATACACACAGGATGGTTCACAGTACAGGGATGATACACACAGTGATGTCACCAGTACAGAGATAATACACACAGTGATGTCACAGTACAGGGATAAATACCACAGTGATGTCACAGTACAGGATAAACACCAGTGATGTCACAGTAAGGAATACACACAGTGATGTCACCAGACAGGGATAATACACAGTATGTCACAGTACAGGGATACATACACACAGTGATGTCACAGTACGGTAATTCACACACAGTGATGTCACAGGACAGGGATAATACACACAGTAAAGTAATATGTTATAATATATGATTTGGGCCAATATTCTGAATACATAATCATATTCCACCCTCGTGATGACTTTCTCTTTTGTACTCCGAGTACCAACCTCGAGCCAGGACCAGATCCGATGTTTTATAACACTTTAAGAAATGAGACAAATATTTGAAGAATTGAAGCCCAATATGCGCTATCCCGGGCTATGACCTCCGGTGCACAGTGTCAGGCGGCAGCTGTAAAGCTTTGTACTGAAAAAGCAATGAATTTTTTTAAGGTGCCGTCCATTTTTTTATATCTCCCCGTTACCTGACTCCCGTCTTATGATCGGCTCTAGTGGAGGGAGGCGTTTGAGGTGTAAAAAGCAATTTTACAGATAATATTCATCACCGGCTGAAAATCAATGGTGCATTAAGGATCAGGGGATGGACACGCGTTGCGGCCTAATTGGATCATTAGGCCGCGTATCCCATGCCGCCATTCAGTGGCGATCCCTGCGCTCCATCAGACTACGGGCGGTTCTGTGGTACCGTCGCTGCGCCGGAATAATTGGGCTATAAGGCCTGATCCGGGATTAGGGGCAGGGTCCGGCAGTGCGTTACGGATGTAGTCGGGGGCCCATAGCCGCTGCCAATCGCTATTACTGAGGCGGAAAAATCGTGCGCATTCCTTGCGGTTACAGATTATAGGAAGCCAGATGTTGGCAATTATAGATGGCGGCATTACTCATATTCTCCGCAGCGCAGACTTGTTTGCACTGAACAAAGCCAACTTGATTAATGGCTAGTATTACATCTCCCGGGGAGGCACAACGCGAAACAACGGGAACTATTTAGCAGATTGCCAGCTCTGCGCACCGCGGGAAGCCACGGAGGAGGAAACATATCAACAGCATACATGGCAGAGCGTGGCGGTAGTATGGATAGCGGGTGTGTAATACACAGAGCGCTAATTATATTGTGTATACAGGATGTGTCTGTATGATGTATAGCGGTATATAATTACCCAGGGTGGTAATTAACGTATGGCAGGAGGCATAAAAAACGGTACTGGAGGATGTAATAAGTATAATACACAAGTAAAGTCGTATGCCACTATATGACAGTGCCTCAGTGCCACACGCTGCTCTGAAATAATGGGACAATGCTCGAGTGTCCACACGCTGCTCCTGAATATTGACAAGCATGAGTGTCACACGTCGGCTCCTGAAATATGACAGCCTGAGTGTCCACACGCTGCTCCTGAATCTATGACAAGCGAGGTCCACAGATGCTCCTGAATATATGACAGTGACTCAGTGCACACACGATGCTGCCTGCAATAGTATATGACAGTGCCTCAGTGTCCACACGATGCATCCTAGAATATATGACAATGCCTCAGTGTCCACAGACTGCTCCTGAATATATGACAGTGCCTCAGTGTCCACAGACTGCTCCTGAATATATGACAATGCCTCAGTGTCCACAGACTGCTCCTGAATATATGACAGTGCCTCATGCCCCACGATGTCACCGTTAAAATATGACAATGCCTCTGTGTCCACAGGAGCTCATAAACTCCTGTATACATGGACAGTGCCTCAGTGTCCAACAAGAATTGCTCCATGAATATATGACAATGCCTCAGTGTGCCAACCACACTGCTAGCATGAATATAATGACAGTGCCTCAGTGTCCACACGCTGCTCCTGAATAAATCTTATGGAACAGTGCCTCAGTTGCTCCACCTACACTGCATCCTGAATTATATGACAGTGCCTCAGTGCCAACGTGCTCATGAAATATCTATGAAGTGCTCAGTGCCACACAATGCACTTAAAAATGACAGTGCATCTGTGTCCACACGATGCCTGAATATATGACAGTGCCTCAGATGTCACACACTGCTCCTGAAATTATGACAAACCTCTGTGTCCACATGCAGACTCAAACTCCTGAGATACCTGACAGTGCCTCACGTGTCCACGAGATGCTCCTGAAATTATGACAATGCCCAGTGCTCACACACTGCTCATGAATATATATGAAGTGCCTCCCGTTCCACATGATCCATGATATTATGACAGTGCCTCAGTGTCCACACGACTGCCTGAATATATCTGCGCAGTGCACTCAGTGTCCACAGACGCTCCTGATAAGACAGCCTCAGTGTCCACAGACTGCTCCTGAATATATGACAATGCCTCAGTGTCCACAGACTGCTCCTGAATATATGACAGTGCCTCAGTGCCCACACGATGCACCTTAAAATATGACAATGCCTCTGTGTCCACATGCAGCTCCTAAACTCCTGAAGACATGACAGTGTCTCAGTGTCCACACGATGCTCCTGAATATATGACAATGCCTCAGTGTCCACACAATGCTCCTGAATATATATGACAGTGCCTCAGTGTCCACACGCTGCTCCTGAATATATATGACAGTGCCTCAGTGTCCACACACTGCTCCTGAATATATATGACAGTGCCTCAGTGTCCACACGCTGCTCCTAAATATATATGACAGTGCCTCAGTGTCCACACAATGCACCTTAAAATATGACAGTGCCTCTGTGTCCACACGATGCTCCTGAATATATGACAGTGCCTCAGTGTCCACACACTGCTCCTGAATATATGACAATACCTCTGTGTCCACATGCAGCTCCTAAACTCCTGAATACATGACAGTGCCTCAGTGTCCACACGATGCTCTGAATATAATGGACAGCACTCATGGTCCACACACTGCCTGAATATATGTAATGACAGTGCCCAGTGTCCCACAAGAGAACAACGATGCTCCTGAAATATATGCACGTGCATCCGTGTCCACACGATGCCCGAATGATATATTACAGATGCACATCAGTGTCCACACGCTGCGCCTGAATATAGGAACATGACCGCAGTGTCCACACGCTGCTCCATGATAAATATGACAGTGCATCAGTGTCCACACGATGCTCCTGAAATATATGATGACAGTGCACAGGCGTTCCACACGATGCTACTGAATATTGACATAGTGTCCAAACGAGCCCATGATATAGTGACAGCGCGATGTCCGCTTCTACAAGGCTCAGGTCCACCACGATGCTCCTGAATACATGCACGTTGCCCCTAGTGGCAAGCACAATGCTCCTGAATATATATGACCAGTGCCTCTGTGTCCACACGTGATGCTCCTGAGACTAGTGACAGATGCCTCAGTGATCCACATGATGATACCTGATAACTTTGAGTGCCTCAGTGGCCACCACGATGTCCTGAATATATATGACAGCGCCTCATGTCCACATGTGCTCCTGCAATATAATAGTACGTGCTTCAAGTCCACAGCGATGCGCCTGAATATATCAATGACAAGTGCCCTCACGGTCCAAACAAATGCTCCTGAATATATTAGTGACAAGCGCCTCAGTGTCCCATCACTCCGTATATGAGAGCGCACATCAATGTCATGAATATATATGACAAGCGCCTCAGATGTCCACACGATGCTCGCAAGTATATATGGACAGCGCTCAGTGTCCACACGATGGCTCCTGAATAATATATGACAGCGCGACCAGTTCACCATCCCTCAATATATACAAATGACACCGCCGCCTAGGTGTCCCACCGATGCGATCGCTCCTGAATATAATATGACAGCGCCTCAGATGTCCAACACGATGCTCCTTCTTGAATATCATATGACAGTGCCTCATGTACGCCACATCAGACAGGTTACTCCGTGCCGAAACTCTGAATATTGACCAGGCCATGTTCACCATCGCTGCATAAAGCGTGCTCAGCCACGATGCTCCTGAATATATATGACAGAGCCATCAGTGTCCACACAATGACGCTGACATAGAACTACAGTGCCTCAGTGATACCAGCAGATGCCACTGAAGTAATATATGACAGGCCTCAGTGTCCACACGATGCTCCTAATATATATGACAGCAGCCTCAGTGTCCACACGATGTCTGACTATATATGACAGCGCCTCAGTGGTCACACGAGCTCTGAATTATATGAGTGTCAGCATAGCGGCCCCCCCGTACGCTCACACTAGATACCCCCTATATATCAAGACTATTTGATCTCCAGAAGTTTTTTTTCAGGGCTGCTCAGGATAATTATTAACACAAGTGAGATTTTGCATATTTCCCCACATTTGGAATTTAGTGCATACCACAACGCCCTGCCCACCCCCCTTCCCAGACGACAGGTAATAACACAATAAGAATAAGAGCGCTTGACTGGCACCTAGTCCTATGATAGCCGTATTCAGTCCGACAGTGACCAATCAGCAGGCAAGAACTGAGAGCCGAAATTCTGCTAAGAAGGCCTTTTCATTGTCCCAATCCAATGTGGAGCGCTCCTGTTGATTAGATATAATCCGATCCTTACACGGAACATTCCGGGATGAAAGGAAACATTACATCCCATTAATAACTCCTCACACTCAACTATTCTCCACTATTTACATTTGACATTTGGAGCAGTTTATTTCCTGCGGCCGCTCACAACCCGAGAGTTTCTTTATTACATTGATATTCGTGGTGACAAGAACCTGTACCCCCGCTACGCGATAACAACACAAGCTCCAAATTACATTTCTAAAGGTTACAATCATCCCACGAAGCGAGTGTGATTCATAAAGATCAACATGAGACATGTCCCTGTATTACAATACTGCCCCTATGTACAAGATCATTAATACTATAATACTGCCCCCTATGTACAGGAATATAACTACTATAATACTGCCCCCTATGTACAAGAATATAACTACTATAATACTGCCCCCTATGTACAAGATCATTAATACTATAATACTGCCCCCTATGTACAGGAATATAACTACTATAATACTGCCCCTATGTACAAGATCATTAATACTATAATACTGCCCCCTATGTACAAAATAAGCCCTCACACAGGTCTGTACACGGAAAAATGAAAAAGTTATGGATTTTTGAAGTTGGAGAGCGAGAAATGAGGCGAAAAACCCTCCGTCCTTAAGGGGTTAAAGGATTGTCCAAGGCTACAAAAATATTTTTACCAATATCTGCACCATAGTCTGTGGGTTATATAAACTGGCTGCAAATATCATTTCCATCCATGGACAACAGATATATACATGCAATATATGACCCCAATAGGGAGAGTCACAAGTCCCAGGACGCCCTTTTATGTCAGAAACTAAAGGTAAATGACTTATCTGATCCTCCAGCAAGTAAAAGGGGAGGGGTCTGTCTTTTAGGCTATAGCTGCCATCTTGAAAGGGGCCATATTGGATGAAGGGCAGGTTTTTCCAATGGGAAGGAGGTCCTGTAACCGATCAAAGACCGGAATTATGTCCGAAATTGATTGCTACAATCAGATCTGTAATATCTCTTTTGGTCAATGCATAAAGTTGCAACAACACCCAGGAACGTTCCCTGTGATGCACAGCTACGTGACGTGTTGTCCCTGAATACGGAGCTAAAGGTGCTGGATCCAATCGTTCTTAACCCAGAATCTCTGTGCTGATAACTGCTGGACCACGAGAGATATTACAGATCTGATTGTAGCAATCGATTTCTGAGACAATTCAGATTTTCATCAATCTGTCACATGATCATCGTCCCACTTGTCCTTGATCCAATATGGCGGTTTTAAAGATGGCGGACATGTTCCGGACTTAGCCTAAAAGATCTCTCCCCTCCAATTACTTGCTGGGGATCAGATCTGTCATTTTCCCTTTCTTTTCTAAAATTAAAGGGGGTCCTGGGACCTTTGACCCCCACGGTGTTTATGCTCCCGTCTTGTTACACGTGACCCCACCCTATGACACGTGACCCCGCCTTGTAGTAACGATAATACAAACGCTATTATAAGAAACATAGGAAAATAATAAAAAGCTTAGAGATAAGAGAAGTCATGAAGCAGAGGTGTCAGCGGGGAGCGCAGCGCGTCATTACCATTCAGCGAGCGGCGCCATTATCTCACATTATACAGGAATTCTCCAGAATAATCCAATAACGCATGCACCATATCCCGAGATGTATGCAGCACCTTCCACATTTTCCATAAAATTAGACCCCGGTTTATTAGAATTAATTATTCTGTGGACGGATCGCTCCATTCTGACGGGGGAGGAACTAATCTAATCTCAGCCCAGTAATGACTCCGCTCATCCATAGCTGAGAGTCAATCACTGCCGGAGGGTGGGGGAAGGGCAGAGCGGAAATGGCTTCTCTTCTCGGTGCGGATTAATCCCCATGTCCCCCTCCTCAATTACTTGTAGCAGATCGGGACCATGACCTTATAACCTACATGTGATTTTCTAAAAAATATTTTTTATTTTGTTATATTTTTATTGTACATAAACTACACACACTGCTGTGCTCTGTGCTCCCTGCAGCCATTGGAATGTAGGGTCCCTGGTCCTGGAAAAGTTTGTATGCATATATTTGTGTATGTTTTTAGTAGCAGCAGAACTGTGATATATGGAGTTATATTCCAGGATTGTAGCTTCTCAAAGTGCACAGGGGGCATGTCCTCACACTGCTGTGCTCTGAGCTCTCCTCAGCCAGTGTTAGGTATTGTCCCGGGAGAGATGTGTAATCAGACCTTTGTGTATGTTGTTAGTAGCTACAGAACTGCAAAATATATGGATTTATGTTCCAGGATTGTAGCTTCTCCAAGTGCACTGGGAGTGTGTCCTCTCACTGCTGTTCTCTTAGCTCTCTGCATTGAACTATTTTACAGCCCAGTGTATGGAGGGGTTAATCTACAGGGTATAACCATGGGAAGATACTAATGGAAGAGGAGG
Source organism: Engystomops pustulosus (assembly GCA_019512145.1). Lineage (NCBI taxonomy): Eukaryota > Metazoa > Chordata > Amphibia > Anura > Leptodactylidae > Engystomops > Engystomops pustulosus. Next base: position 160,139,652 of record CM033647.1, on the reverse strand, counting down.
TCTCTGTAGAGCCATGAATGGTCTCATCCTAGCCTCAATCGCCCATTAGGTAACATCTGTCTAGGGTCACGATGTTGGTATTAACCGCCTATATGGTAACATCTCTAGAGGGTCATGAATGGTTCCATCATAGCCTTCAGGACCGATTAGGTAACATCTCTATAGGGTCACGAATGGTCTTGCATTTGCCTTCAGTGCCCATTAAATAACATCTCTCTAGGGTCATGGATGATCCCATCTTAGTATTCACCATTCATTAGGTAACATCTCTCTGGGATCACTGATGGTTCCATCTTAGTATTCAGTGCACAATAGGTAACATCTCTCAAGGGTTATGGATGGTCCCATCGTAGCCTGCAGACCGATTAGGTAACATCTCTCTAAGCTCATGGATGGTCTTGCATTTGCCTTCAGTGCCCATTAAATAACATCTCTCTAGGGTCCCATCTTAGTATTTACCACCCATTAGATAACATCTATCTAGGATCACTGATGGTCCCATCTTAACATTCAGCGCCCAATAGGTAACATCTCTCTAGGGTCATGGATGATCCCATCTTAGATTTTAGTGCCCAACAGGTAAAATTTCTATGCAGTGATGAATGGTCCTATCTTAGCCTTTACCGCCTATTAGGTAAACATCTCTCTAGGGTCATGAATGGTCTTGCATTTGCCTTCAGTGCCCATTAAATAACATCTCACTAGGGTCATGGATGGTCCCATCTTAGCCTTCCGAGCCCAATAGGTAAAATTTCTCAATGGTTATAAATGGTCTTCAGGGCCAATTAGGAAACATCTCTCTAGGGTCATGGATGATCGCCTTCAGGACCGATTAGGTAACATCTCTCTAGGGTGATGGATCCATCTAAGTCTTCAGTGTAGAACATGAACAGCATAGAACATTCTAGATCAGATAAGATGCGATGGTGCAATGCCATGCAGAGGAGAGATGATAGGAGAAGAAGACAGCATGAAGAGGTGACTTGAGTGAGGATCGCTTACCAACACAGGACTCCCCAGTAATGGAGTAGGTCCCATTGTCATGGAAGCCTCTTCTGCACTCACAGTGGTACCATCCCGGGAGGTTAGCACAGCGGGAATGGTTGTGACACTGAATGATCCCTTCTGCACACTCATCAATATCTGCCTCAGAGAAAAACACAAGCCAGCCGGAAAATTAATTTCCTTTGACACTGCAAAGAACAAAGCAAATATCTGTCACCCGTCACCCCATCTCCCCGAAACATCAGGTGACGGCTTATAATTAGCTACTCACGCCAAGGCCATATGAAAAATATTTTCAAAAATGTTCACATTTCTTTCCCCCCTGTGCTAGTACTCTACTGGAGAGGAGCCGCAGGGCCGATCCATTACCATTAATTACCGGAAGGTCGATCCCGAGATCATTCCTTTCCGAGCTCCTCGTCCAGCGCCGCGAGGAGTCTCACAGACGAGAACCTTATTAGCGAGGGCTCCGGCGCCCGCACACGTAATGAGGGGGCTACCTGTGTCACCTCCTGATAATACAGAGGGATGCGGCCATGTTAACCCTATCACGTGCACAGTCAAGCATTGCTCCCACTCTCCAGGGGATCCGTCATTGTCTTCTTGGTGTTAACCATTTTACAAACCAAATCCGTCCATAGCAAGAACCTGCATTACCCAGGATCAACAACACTAGTAGAGATGATGGGGGGAGTAGTGCTGGGTCATTCTCTGAGACACTGTTGAGTGATAGGGGTTGGCATGTATTTATATAGGATTGTTTCTTTCAACCTAATAGGGGCGCAGCTTCTGGCCCAAAAAACGGACAGATCCACACGTACCATGGAACCTCGAAATGTGGACTCTGCTTCCGGTCTCCACTGCACTGCACCTCTTGGGATTCACACCTTGCACCCCAGGAGGGTGCCCACCCAATCACAGGCAGAGGTGCGTGATTGGCTGAGAGCCCTCCCCTAGTGTTTTCTGTGATACTAGGAAACACCCAAGAGGTGCAGTGCAGTGGGGACCAGATTGGGTGGCACAGAGCTGCAGTGGGTGATGAGTAAAGTTTTATGTTACCGGCCCCCAGCAGTATCCTTTTAGCCATAATTTTACTAAGCTACAAAAGCTCTTTAAAGGGGTGGTCCTGTCTCTGTGTTGTTAGAAAAGCTCTTTAAAGGGGTGGTCTGGTCTCTGTGTCGTGAGAAAAGCTCTTTAAAGGGGTGGTCTGGTCTCTGTGTCGTGAGATATTGATGATGTATCTGTCACTCGGACCTTGAATAGATCGTCCATACTGGATACCCTTCAATTCCGAAACCTGGAAGCGTAATGCTTTATCCTGGAGCGGATAAAGCAGCTGTGCTACTATTTTCTAGAATTGGAACAGAGCTGCAGTTCCTCAGTATAACCACTATATAGTAAACTGCACCATTTGCTTTCTCTTCTGCCCCCTGTATACATTTCCAAATCTGGGGTATCCTGGAAAAGCTGATCAGTGTAAGTCTGGGTCTGGGTGCCTAACCAAATTCAAACTGATACTGATAACATATTATGACCTGTCTTCAGTAAGCTCCCCCTAGTGGTGGCCGCAGGCAGCCAGAATTTGATAACATAGCAATCTGAAATGTAACATCATCCCAAACCTTTACAATCCAGTACGTCTTGTTATATATTGTCCACTGTGACCCAAGTTATTGGATGTTTATATACATTTATGTGATTTGTATATCTGCAGCGGGGACGTCTTAGTTGATGTTCAGCCATCCTATACTTTCACCGCAGGGTTACTTTGCAGCAGAGAGTTTCTTAAATATCCATTTAAGTGGATTCCAGATTTCTGGTGACAGTAGTGAGTGGTAATAATTTTCGTCTTGGCTTTGTGTGTATATAATATATAAGTAATTGTCGTCCCCGCAGGGTGAAGAGCAGCACATAACATACAGGTGTGCAGAGGATTACATTGTATTCAGGGAAGGAAGGGGGGGGGTGCAGCTCCGACTGCGAGACCTTCATAAAGACAAGGACAGAGCAATAGATTAGAGACACTGCGAGTCCTGCGCCTGCACCCCCCATCCTGCAGCAGCCCCCCACCTCATGAATTACTATGACAGCTCTGCTGCAGCAGACACAGGGTAATGTATATACATATGTATAGAGTCTGGAACCAAAAATAGCTGAAAGAGGCTTGAAGAGAAGAGCGGAGGGAGGGGGTGGATCCTGCTGCGGGGTCTCCGGGAGCACCGATTATATCCAGGGGAACCTCTCAGCGAGGGTCTAATTTGCTGCAGGGAAAGTGAATCATTACACAGCGATGGCTGACATCTGCGGGCAACCCTGCAATTCACAGATGCCAAGGGTCCTCCATAGCAATGAAAGAGCTCTAGATAAGAGGGTGGTCTTCATTGTCCTCAGTTTTGACCCTTCACAACCGCAGACCCTGCTGCTGACAGTGTATGCTACCAGCTCGAAGAGTGTAAGGGAGCTGAGCTACCGGAAGATATGGGTGATGGATAGGACATGGGTACACAACAATGACTGGAGGACCAGGGGCCCAAAAGCTGCTACCCTTAACTTTGATGGGTCCTGCGGGGGTTTACTTATTGCAAGAGGTCCATTGGCTCTTATATTGCACAGAGAACATTTTACAGTGTGTGAAAACCCGTAGGACCCATCGCAGTATGTAATTACCTGCAGGACTCCCAAAAGAACCAGTACAGTGAGAAGACCACCATGCCCACAAGACCCTCCACTTTAAGAGAATGCCTGTAGGACCCATGGCACTAAGAGAAGAATGCCTACAAAACATGTCATAGTAAGTGAGCACCCAGAGGACCCGTCACCGTAAGTGAGCACCCAGAGGACCCGTCACCGTAAGTGAACACCCACAGGACCCGTCACCATAAGTGAACACCCACAGGACCCGTCACCGTAAGGGAACACCCACAGGACCCGTCACCATAAGTGAACACCCACAGGACCCGTCACCGTAAGTGAACACCCACAGGACCCATCACAGTAAGTGAGCACCCACAGGACCCGTCACCGTAAGTGAACACCCACAGGACCCGTCACCATAAGTGAGCACCCACAGGACCCGTCACCGTAAGTGAACATCCACAGGACCCGTCACCATAAGTGAGCACCCACAGGACCCGTCACCATAAGTGAACATCCACAGGACCCGTCACCATAAGTGAGCACCCACAGGACCCGTCACCATAAGTGAGCACCTACAGGACCGTCACCATAAGTGAGCACCTACAGGACCCGTCACCTAAGCAAACACCCAGAAAACGGGCACAGTAGTGAACGCCCACAGGACCCGTCATGGTAAGTGAGCACCCACAGGACAAGTCACTGTAAGAAAACGCCCATAGGACCCTTTACGATAAGTGAGCGCCAGAGGCCGTCACTGTAAGTAAAGCCCACAGGACCGACGCAGTAAGTGAACGCCCACAGGACCTGCCATGATAAGTAAACCCTCACAGAACGTGGGTTTTTCCTGGTCTGCATTTTCGTATGATTGTATGACACAGGTGTTTTTTGCTTGTCATTTATAAGGCCTGATATCACTGCTTACTCAGCACTATTATATACATTTTAAGTAAAAAAAACAAAAACACAAAACCCTTGAACGAGTCTATAAGCGATGCAAGTAAAACTAAAGACCTTTCATGGTTCTGTCCCACCCCTGGACCACAAAAATGCATCTGCACATTGTACACCACAGCCGGAGTTTCCACATTAAACTTTCAACGGAGTTCCCCTTTAAGTGAGCAGAATCACATTAGGTTGTTGTATTATTTTTTCCATGGACTCATCTGGTATTAAGTCTCCATGCGGCTGTGCTGTCCGCGCGATCTTCTCAAGGTTCCTCTCTGCACGAGCATACTCTCACGCGGATGAAATCACCTCCTGTGTCTGTTGATCAGAGCGCTGTCCGCTAGGTATTAGATCTGTTTAACTCTCGGAATTTGAGAGCTGCAATACATGGGCATCTTGTTATATCATCCACACTACCCCGTGCGTAGCGTGTGCTCGGGTGGTCTTCAGGGATTATTATTGTACTGTACCTGCGGAGGACTTTATGAGATCGTTTCGAGACTTGACAACTTCTTGGAAGTTTCGTCCCCCAGTGATACTGTACACTGGGGCGTGGATCGCACCAAATCGGGGGCCGTCGGGAGGGCTCCCCTACTCCCAGGTGGCTTGGGAAGGTGGGAGGAATACTGGCCACATAAGGACAGTCTACGAAGCTTCGAACGCACTTGTCTTCAACAACACAATGTGTTGAAAATTTGTACACCCTGCACGCTTGGCACAACGATCTGACCCCTTCTAGACAAACGATCCATGCTGTCAGCTGAGAAGCAAAATAGCGACAACCACCTCTTGAGCCATAGGGGGTCTTTAACTGGGGCCCCCCCCATCGCGGTTTTCCCGACGTGTTACCCGAATATTTCGATATCGCCGATTTCCCCTGATGCACCGGGATTTTTGGCGCCGCCGATCGGATTGTGGCGCATCGGCGTGGGCATGCACGTGAATCGCAGGACGCGAGAACACCCCGCTTAAAAAAAAATCTGTCGCGAGGCTTGTACTTACCTTCACTCAGCCCAGCCCTGTGACTCCAGTGCGTTCCGTGCTTTTCAGCACAGCAGCGCACTGATGTGTGGCAAGCGTCCTACCTACTGCATCCCGCCGGGACCCCCATCCAGCGCCGATGAACGCGCCGTGCTGGTCCCAAAAGGACGGGGTAGTAAATCTGCCCATAGCCAGTTGACTATCGCATAGTCGACTTCTCCTTTCAGCCCCAGTTGTGCATCCAGACTGCACCCATCGGCAGGACATAGCACAACCACAATCCCCTTGGCCCACAGTGTCAATGACGATCGGAAGTGTTGATCTTATCACTCGATGCGCACAACACCCCTCATCCCACATATTTGTGATCATTGATTTGTCACCACACCTGTGTAAAAATTTTGTCGAAATTTTCTTGTCCGCGACTGAATCTGTAGAGAAGACCACCACTTTTGGGCCCACATGTCGTAGCTCGTGCTTTCTTTCCTTCTTGCAAGTTTTGCCCTCTCGCCCCCCTGTTAACCTTTTGTAGACTCTCAACTTTTCTAAAAAGACCATCACTTGTTTATTACACACAAGATATGCCTCTCGATGTTACCCCACCCTTTCCCCAGTAGTCCTCTCAACTTCAAACGAATGTCTACTGTCACTCACCACCCCTTTTTTATCACCCACCTCTCAAATTGCCCATCTGGTAAACGACTCACATTCCACATAGTCCCAGAGTCACTTACTCCAGACCAACGAACAGCAACCTTACACCCCCAATAGCTCTGGGACCATAGGTAGTCACAGCTGATCGAAGGGTGACTTCTATTCTTGAAGATCTGCATAGCACTCATTTTCACCACACATTAAATGTACAAAAACCGTTGAGAAAACCTCTTGAAAAAAAGAAAAATGTCTATTTATAAAGATTGACGAAGACATGCGAGCGGAACACCCACCACATTGGACCCAGACGTGGTCACATAGATCGATAGTCCCAACACAATCTTTTCCAAAGATTGTTGACACTTCGGTGTCCCACCCAACCAAGATTGTAAAAATTTGAGACAGTAGGCACAGTTGAAAAACCCTTTAAAAACAAAATAACACAAATGTGTCTATGATATCAAGACCTACTGAGGACCATAAAAGAAGACAACCAAACAACACATCTTGGACCCACCGTGGTCAATCACTTCTAAAAGATTGTCACTGATGTCACCAAACAATTGTGTAAATTGGTAAATTGAATCCAAATGTTCAAGACCTAACGAGGACCATATGAGAAACACAACCACGACCACATCTTGGGCCACAGTAGTCAGTAGACTATCGGAAGTTTTTGACGTAATCAGTTCTTGAGATGTGTGAGACCGCATTCATTTGTCACACACAATGTGTCACAAATTTTGTAGCAAATCTTGACAACCTCTTCAAAAATGAATCCAAATGTTCTATATTCAAGACCTTACTGAGGACATAAAAGAAGACAACCACAACCACATCTGGGCCCCAGTGGTCAAAGACTATCGATGAGTCCACATAATCCCTTCTCAAAACTTTGACACAATTGTGGTAACAAATTTTGTGTAGCAAATCTTGAAAACCTCTATCAAAATTAATCCAAGTTTTTGATATCAGACCTGATTGAGGACCATATAAGAAGACAACCACAACTTATATCTTGGACCCACTGTAGTCAATCACTTCTCTAAAAATTTGTGATCTCCTCGTTTGTCACCAACACATTTTGTGTAAAAAATTTTGTAACGACTTAATGTAACTTTACAACAAAATCGTGAAACACGCTTTCAAAAATCTCTTATCTATCTGTTCTAGCTATCAAGACCTGACTGAAGACCATATAAGAGACAACACCAAACCTGTACGTGTCCGTAGTATCAGACCATCGAATAGTCCGATCTAATCATTTGGAGATTTGTGATCACTTAGTTGTGACCAATTGTGTCAAAATTTTGAACAACTTCAATCTTTAATACCAAATCGTGAAAGCCCCTTTCCGAAATCAATCTGTCCTGTGATCAAAGACCTGACTAGGACCCTTGAGATGACAACCACAACTGGGGCTCGCAGTAGTCATAATATCATTGACTCTTCGACACAATCACTTCTGAATCGGAGTGAGGGTTTCGGCTAAATGCTGCAAAATTGTCCGTGTCAGGAAAGGGCAGGATTGGCAATTTGGAGTTTGATGGATGAAGTCGCGGCTGTTATCTTCCTTTCAATAAAGAAATTGAGACGGCAGATTTCTGGAATTTGGACTATTGACAGGTGCAGCCTAGAGGTCACTCCTGGGTCAAAAAGAGTCATAGATAAGGCTTGAAAGAATTATTAGTCTCGATCTTGGCCACCGCATGCAGTAGATCTTTAATCAAGGTTAACATACTGGTAAGGAGAAATGGTAATGGCCCAAAAAATTTATCCTGACCAAAAAACACATTCCAGGATCAATGTCCATCCCATTAATTTACCTTCCTGAGGCCGAGATTACTGCGCATGTGCAAAGCCATGAGAGCATCGAAATATCTGAGCATTAGAAACTCAACACTCAGCACACAATGGGGCACATTTCTACCACGTAACGTTGACGCACGCCGATCCGGAATATCCGACGAGGTTTCGGGTCGTGCTCGTGATTCCACTAAGATCGTGAGCCGGATATCCTGCAAGTGCTCGCTTCCCGTCCCCCAGGTCCCCGGAGTCCACCCTTCTTCTTCCCGATGCGTGTAAGTGCATTGCTCTGCGAACAATTTAAATTTTAAAATCCGCAGCTTAGTCCGAATCAGTCGGGTCGCACACGCCCACTGATTGTGTCCCATGAATTTTGGAACAATTGCGCCAAAATCCGATTGCGTGCGCCACCCCCCTGTTAAATGCAGCGCAAAACGGATATAGTCGGGAAGCCTGGCGGTGAAAGCAGTACCGCGGACCCTTATTAAATGTGCCCCAATATCTGCAAACCCACCAGACCATCAGGTAGTTATGACTATCCCATGGAGAAAGAAAACCCCTTTCCGCCAAAATAAATTGGCTTTTTACTTGATTCATTTCTTGAAAGATGAAGTTCTTATCTTTAAAACGACACCAGCAATATGTTTCCAGGTGCTAAAGAAACAGAAGCCGTCTGAGTGATGCTTTTGCAGCCTATAACTTGACTCATCTCAGGTAAACTTAACTCTTCTCTGATCATTGTCACATGACTTCAGAGGAGATTATTTGTTTTTAATAGGTAACAAAAAGGGGTAAATTCTAGAAAGGGCATCTCATCCCCTTTCTATGGGGAGTGGTGTTTAATGGAGTAAAATCTGGTGCCAACTTTCCATAAAAACCTTAAACCATTTCTTATACCAAGCCAGCAAGATCCTCCTGAAAAATATACTATCCTGCTCTGTGGTGATTTCTTTACAGAGCGTGATATCATCCTCTGTAATTGTCAATGACACAAACCACACAGGCTTTATAGAAGGTAGAGAACATTAGGAACTGGTTAACCATGCCGCACTATTGTCCAAAATAGAAATTTTTTATTATTTTACAATTCAATTACATCTCACAAGCAGACACATTTTCCTGCGTTCCCTCTCGTCGATATTCAGGTAGGTATTTCCTTTGAAGAGCGAAGGTGTAACCTATTGACTAACACATCAGGCGGCGAGAGACCTTCCTGGTAAACTATCGATTTATCTAGTAGGAAAAAAAACCTAAAGGGGAAAAGAATGTTTTTTTTTTTCCTGCAGAATTACCCAATTTCATTATTTCCCTCCTGGAATCAACAATCGGCCTCCAAGACTCTTGTTTGGTTTATTTAATCTCCTCGGAGACGCTCCGCAATCACCTCCTAATTGCGCCAACCCCGTCTGATTGTGCCGTCACCTGACTGCCAATACTTCTCATCCGCACCACGAAGTGTCAGGACAGCAAATTATTATCACAATACTCTGATGTAATTACAGATGTTCTATACACTTCTCCATTTATAAGAAGTGCTTAATAGTTTCCAGATACAGGAGATCCCCAGGTTATACCGCTCTGTACATATATCATTATATACAGGAGATCCCCAGTTATACCAGCTGTACATATATCATTATATACAGGAGGACCCCCAGGTTATAGCGGCTGTACATATATCATAATATCAGGAGATCCCCAGGTTATACGGCTGTACATATATCATTATATACCAGGAGATCCCCAGGGTATACCAGCTGGTACATATATCTTATATACAGGAGATCCCCAGGTTATACCGGCTGTACATACTATCTTATATACAGGAGATCCCAGTTAACCGCTGTACAATATCATATATACAGGAGTCCCCAGGTTATACCGCGCTGTACATAATCATATATACAGGAGATCCCCAGGTTTATACCGGCTGTATATATATCATTAATACAGGAGATCCCCATTATACCGGCTGATATATATCATTATACAGGAGATCCCCAGGTGTTATACCGGCTGTACATATCACATATAAGATCCCCAGGTATACCGTGTACATATACCATTATATACAGGAGATCCCCAGGTTATACCGGCTGTGTACATATATCATTATATCAGGGAGATCCCCAGGTTATACCGGCTGTATATTATATGCATTATATACAGGAGATCCCCAGGTTTATACCGGCTGTATATATCATTAATACAGGAGATCCCCAGGTTATACCGGCTGTAATATATCACTATATAACAGGAGATCACCAGGTATACCGGCTGTACATATACCATTATATACAGGAAGAATCCCCAGGTGTATACCGGCTGTACATATATCATTATATACAGGAGATCCCCAGGTTATACCGGCTGTACATATATCATTATATACAGCAGATCCCCGGTTATCACCGGCTGTACATATATTATATACAAGGAGATCCCCAGGTTATACGGCTGTACATATATCATTATATTACAGGAGATCCCAGGTTATACCAGCTGTACATATATCATTATATAGAAGATCCCCAGGTTATCCGGCTGTACATATATCATTATATACAGAGATCCCCAGGTTATACCGGCTTGTACATATATCATTATAACATGGAGACCCCAGGTTATACCGGCTGTACATATATCATGTATATACAGGAGATCCCCGAGGTTATACCGCTGTACATATATCATTATATACAGGAGGATCCCCAGGTTATAACGGCTGTACATATATCATTAATTACAGAAGATCCCAGGTTATACCAGCTGTACATATATCATATACAGGAGATCTCCAGGTTATACCAGCTGTACATATATCATTATATACAGGAGATCCCAGGTATACCAGCGTACATATATCATTAATACAGGAGATCCCCAGGTTATCCGGCTGTACATATATCATTATATACAGAGATCCCCAGGTTATAACCAGCTGTACATATATCATTATATACAGAGATCTCCAGTTATACCGGCTGTACATTATCATATATACAGGGAGATCCCAGGTATACCAGCGTACATATATCATTATATACAGGAGATCCCCAGGTTATAACCGGCTGTACATATATCATTATATACAGGAGATCCAGTCTATACCAGCTGTACTATATCATTATATAAAGGAGATCCCCAGGTTATACCACTGTACATATATCATTATATACAGAGATCCCCAGGTTATACGGTGTGTACATATATCATTATACAGGAGATCCCCAGGTTACCAGCTGTACAATATCATTATATACGAGATCCCCAGGTTATACGAGCTGTACATAGATCATTATATACAGGAGTTTCCCCAGGTTATACCGGCTGTACATTATCATTATATACAGGAGATCCCCAGGTTATAACCGGCTGTACAAATATCAATATACAGGGATCCCCAGGTTATACCACTGTACATATATCATTATATACAGGAGATCCCCAGGATATACCGGCTGTACATATATCATTATATACAGGAGATCCCCCAGGTATACCAGCTGTAATATATCATTTATACAGGCGATCCCCAGTTATACGCTGTACATATATCATTATATACAGGAGATCCCCAGGTTATACCAGCTGTACATAGTATCATTATATACAGGAGATCCCCAGGTTATACCGGCTGTACATATATCATTATATACAGGAGGATCCCCAGTATACCGGCTGTACTATATTCATTAATACAGAGATCCCCAGGTTATCCAGCTGTACATATCATTATATACAGGAGATCCCCAGGTTTATACCAGCTGTACATATATCATATATACAGGAGATCCCCAGGTTATACCGGCTGTACATATATCATTATATACAGGAAATCCCCAGGTTATACCGCTGTACATATCATCTATTACGGAGATCCCCAGGATACCGCTGTACAATTCATTATATAAGGAGATCCCCAGGTTACCGGCTGTAACATATATCATATATACAGGAGATCCCCGGTTATACCGGCTGTACATATATCATATATACAGGAATCCCCAGCTTATACCGGCTGTACATATAGTCATTAATATACAGGAATCCCCAGGTTTATAGCCAGAGGCCGGGTACAAAATCATTATATACAGGAGATACCCCAGGTTAACCGGCTGTACATATATCATTATATACAGGAGATCCCAGGTTATACCAGCTGTACATATATATTATATACGGAGATCCCCGGTTATACCAGCTGTACATATATCATTATATACAGGAGAATCCCACAGGTATACAGCTGTTAACATTATAATTATATACAGGAGATCCCCAGGTTATACGGCTGACATATATCATTATATACGGAGATCCCCAGGTATAACCGGCTGTACATATATCATTATATACAGAGATCCCCCGGTTATACCGGCTGGTAGAACATTAGAAGGAGATAAAAGGTTAAAAGGTACATAGAAAATTATAGAAACGGAACCCCAGGTTATACTCGGTGAATATATCATTATATACAGGAGATCCCAGGTTATACCGGCTGTACATATATCTATTATATACAAGGAATACACCAGGTCTATACCGGCTGTACATTACTATATACAGAACACGAGGATACCGGTGTACAGTATATCATATTACATGAGAGATCCCAGTTATACCGGCGTTATACATCATTATAATACAGGAGATACACCCAGTGTTTATACGCGTCTGTAATATTATTATTATATAGCAGGGAGATCCCGGTTATACCGGCTGTACATATATCATATATACAGGAGATCCTCCACGGTGTAACCGGCTGTTATAAATATACATGATCATTAATACACGCTTGATAATTTAGTAATGAGCCCCAGGTGAAACTGCTGTACATATATCATATAATACAGAAGATCCCCACAGGGTTATACCGCTGTTACTTATCATTATATACAGGAGATCCCCAGGTATATCCGGCCTGTTACATATATATTATATACAGGAGTCCCAGGTTATACCGGCTTGTTACATATTCATTATATACAGGAGATCCCCAGGTATAAACCGGCTGTACATATATAATTAATAACGGAGATCTCACAGGTTTACCGCGGTACATATATCATTATATACAGGGACCCCCAGGTAACGCGTCTGTACAGATATCATTATATACAAGAGATCCCAGGTATTACCGGACTGTACATCTATCTTATATACAGGAGAATCCATTTCCAGTGCATTTATCATATCATGATCCCGTTTGTACAGTATATCATAATATACAGAGGAGATCCCCAAATGTCTATACAAAGTAAATCTATAATCAAAGACAGGAGATAACCAGGTTACTACTACTTCGGATTTGCAGAATATATCTATAAAGGAGTAAAGGTCTTCACCCCAGGTCTATGAATACCGGCTGTACATATATCATTATAACAGAGGATCCCAGAGTTATACGGCGTGTACATATATCATTATATACATAGAATCTCCCCAGGGTGATACGGTCTTAACATATAATCATATAAGGAGAACCACAGGTTATACCGGCTGTACATATTATCATTATATACAGGAGATCCCCAGGACTTATACCGCTTACTATTGTACAGGGATCCCCAGTATACAGCACGATCATTATATAAGGAGATCCCCAGGTTGTATACGGCCTGACAAGCATTATATCTATCTCTATGGGATTCCTGCCAGCTTATCGGGGAGACTTTCGTGGCCTATTATGCTGATTGCATGATACCTTGCGTGTCCCCGGCTACTACCGCATGCATTATTCCATTACTTCATATAAACAGCAACTTCGTCTTCTCATCGTTATAATTGTTCCTTTCGTACATAACATGGAATCAGAATTCCCGGTCTTATCCGCTGCATTACCATGATATCAGGCGATCGCTCCAGTATCCGCGGACTTATCATATATCTAGGAGTATCCCAGTGTTATACCGGCTCGAGCAAATGTATCGGAAATTAATTCTGCTTCAATGCCCTGATTGGGCGTCATGCACCTTTGACTCGCCCGCTGACTGATAGTAGAATCGACGCTGATATTCCCATGGAGTACTATTCATGAACTGCTCTTCTCACTATTTATAAACTTGACACAGTCCACTACACACAGCCTAGGACGAAGACCTAACTAAAATCCGAACAATAATAGGACTGGTCGTATCTGGGCAGTGCTGTTTTACATGTTATCCATTGTGGCGCGGCAAACACTAATACGGTAAAAATTGCGGTATCCTGCGACTAGCGCACTGAAAGAATCCTACTCCGTTGTTATTTATGATTTGTTTCATTATATTTGTTATCCAGTAAGTGTCTAGGGCAGTATTACTGTGTGTAATCCTTATCATAGACCGCACCATGACTTATTATCTGGGCATAAGGGAGGCTAACCCACTGCCCAAAAAACCATTACTACACGTAGCTTATCACTTCCTGTATTCACTCATGGAGCCAGTTCTCTAAAGTAGTTAATCTGACTGGCATTTAACTATTTATATACTTTAATTGGCAGATATGAGTAATCAGACCTCCTATTGGACATTATACACCAATAGCTTTTATGTTCATAGGGCAGTATTACTAGTGTTAATATCTGCATAAAGACATTCTTTATATATATTACGAAAAAAGACTAAGAGAATAACAAGACGAGACACTACGATTCCTTAAAGTCTTCTTAGGGGATGAGATAGAAATAGCATAGTGGTATGATATGTGTAGATCAAACATATGTCATGGGCATTTTAACAGTCGTGATTCTTCATAGATGGCCGTGCAAAAGATATAGATTACATACTTATCAAATAGAGCTAATGATGATTGGTTTTAATATACACTGTTATATATCTTGATAGTTCGGTACTAGGGGCAGTATAGTAGTTATATTCTGTACATAGGGACAGTATTAGTAGTTATATTTTGTACATAGGGGCAGTATTATAGTAGTTATTATTCTTGTACATGGGGGCAGTATTATAGTAGTTAATTCTTGTACATAGGGGGCAGTATTATCGTAGTTATATTCTGTACATGGGGGCAGTATTATAGTAGTTAATCTGTGACATAGGGGGGCGATTATAGTAGTTATATCTCTTGTACATAGGGGGGGGGCAAGTATTATAGTAGTATTATCTGTACATAGAGGGGCAGTAGTATCATAGTAGTTATATTCTTGTACATAGGGGGCAGTATGTATAGTAGTTATATTCTTGTACATAGGGGCAGTATTATAGTAGTTATAGTCTGTACATAGGGGGCATTTTATAGTAGTTATATTCTGTACATAGGGGGCATATTTATAGTAGTTCTATTACCTTGTACATAGGGGGGAGGCAGTATTATAGTAGTGTTATCTGTACATAGGGGGAAGTTTTATAGTAGTTATATTCTGTACATTAGGGGGCAGTATTATAGAGTTATATTCCTGTACTAGGGGGCAGTATTATAGTTAGTATATTCCTTGTACATAGGGGGCAGTTATTATAGTAGTTTATATTCCTGTACTGAGGGGGCAGATTATAGTAGTTATATTCTGTTACATAGGGGGCATATTAGTGTGATATTCTTGTACATTAGGGGGGCAGTATTATAGTAGTATTATTCTTGTACATCGGGGGACGTATTATAGTAGTTATATCTTGTAAATAGGGGGCAGTATATAGTAGTTATTATTCTGTACATAGGGGCGGAGTATTATAAGTTATAGAATAGGCGGGGGTATTATAGTAGTTATATTCTTGACATAGGGGGCAGTATATAGTTATATTCTTGTACATAGGGGGCAGTATTATAGTAGTTATATTCTGTACATAGGGGGCAGTATTATGTCAGTTATATTCTGTACATAGGGGCAGTATTATAGTAGCTTATATTCCTGGACATAGGGGGCAGTATGATAGTAGTTTATTCTTGTACAAGGGGGCAGTATTATAGTAGTTATATTCTTGAACATGGGGGCAGTATATAGTAGTATATTCTTGTACATATGGGGCAGTATTTAGTAGTTATATTCTGTACATAGGGGGCAGATTATAGTAGTTATATTCTGGTACATAGGGGGCAGTATTTAGTATTATATTCTGTACATAGGGGCATATATAGTAGTTATATTCTTGTACATAGGGGGGGGGCATATTATAGTAGTTATATTTCTGACATAGGGGGCAGAGTATTATAGTAGTCATATTCTTGTACATAGGGGGCCAAGTATTATAGTAGGGATTATTTTTCGTGTACATAGGGGGCAGTATTATAGCAGTTAATTCTTGTACATAGGGGCAGTATCATCGAGTAGTATATTCTGTTACATAGGGGCAGTATTATAGTAGTTATATTCTGTACATAGGGGCAGTATTATAGTAGTTATATTCTGTACATAGGGGCTAGTATTATAGTAGTTATATTCCTGTACATAGGGGGTAGTATTATAGTAGTTATATTCTTGTACATAGGGGCAGTATTATAGTAGTTAATATCTCTGTACATAGGGGCAATTATATAGTATATTCTTGTACATAGGGCAAGTATATAGAGTTATATTCTTGTACATAGGGGGCAGTATATAGTAGTATATTTTTCTTATACGTAGGGGGGCAAGTATTAGGGACAGTATTATAGTAGTTATATCTGTAATAGGGGGCTTAGTATTATTCGTAGTATTATTCTTGGTACATAGGGGGCAGCATTATAGTAGTTATTCTTGTACATAGGGGGGCAGAGTTTATAGTAGTTATTTCTGTTACATAGGCGCAGATTAGAGTATTATTCTTGTACTAGGGGCAGTATTATGTAGAATATTCTGTACATAGGGGGCAGTATTTATACGTAATATTCTTGTACATAGGGGCAGTATATAGATAGTTATATTCCTGAATAGGGGGCAGTATTATATAGTTATATTTCCTGTGTACATAGGGGCAGATTAATAGAGTTATATTCTTTGTACAATAGGGGGTAGTATATAGTAGTTATATTCTTGTACATAGGGGGGCAGGATATAGTAGTTATATCCGCTTGTACATGGAGGGCAGTATTATAGTAGTTATATCCCTGTTACATAGGGGGCAGTATAAGTAGTATTATGTAGTTAATTCTGGTACATAGAGGGGCAGTAATTAGTAGTTATATTCTTCGACATAGGGGGCAGAGATTATATGTAGTTTAGATCTTCTGTACATAGGGCGTAGTATTATTATAGTTTATTCTTGTACACTAGGGGCAGTATTATAGTTGTTATATTCTGCTACATAGGGGGGGGCAGTATATAGTAGTTATATTGTAATATAGGGGGCGTTATTATAGTTAGTTATATTCTCTATACATAGGGGCAGTATTATAGTAGTTTATTTTCTGTACATAGGGGGAGTATTATAGTAGTTATATCCTGTACATAAGGGGCAGGTATTATAGTAGTTATTTCTTGGACATGAGGGGGCAGTAGTTATAGTAGTTATAATTCTTGTAAATAGGGGCAGATTATAGTATGTGTATTCTTTGTACATAAGGGGCAGTATTATAGTAGTTTATATCCTGTACACGGGGGCAGTATTATAGTGAGTTATATTCTGTACATAGGGTCGGGCAGTATTAAGTAGTAGTATATTGTCATAGGGGGAAGTATTATAGTAGTTATATTCCTGTACATAGGGGGCAGTATTATAGGTTGTTATTAGTCTTGTACATAGGGGCGGAGTCAGTATTTAGTAGTTATATCTTGTAATAGGGGGCAGTATCTAGTAGTTATATTTGTACATAGGGAGCAGTATTATAGTAGTTATATTTTGTACATAGGGGGCAGATTGCATATGTTCAGATTGTATATTTCTTGTACATAGGGGGCAGTATATAGTAGTAGAATCTTGTACATTAGGGCGGCAGTCAGAGTATCATACAATTGCTGAAGTTTAAAAAAGCAGAATGGACAGAAAAAGAGACAAGCAGATGATCAAAGAAGGTTGTCTTAACTTTTCCAGGCCTGCTAATCAAAAGCATAGTTCAGCAGGGGGCACTGTTTGAGCAGGGAAATTGGCTGCAGCCTGCGTCATGATGAGAGGGGGTTGGAGATAAGAAGGGGGTTATGTAGTGTACGTATGTATAATTATATGTCTATTGGTGATGAATAAGGATTTGCAGTGAGCAGGGAGCAGGAGGACGTCTGTGAAGTGCGAGGCTCTGGTTCTGTGGACTCGTCCGCACAGACGTAAGGTGTTAATAAACTATGTTCGAGACATTGGAGACAGTGTAACACGGAGGATTTCCGGCACATCACTGTGTACAGAAATCCAATAAGGAAAGACCCACCGGGCGGTGGACCAGCAAGCCCGCACTATCTTAGCCACACAGATCTGGCCAATATATCCACTGCTGACAGATACAGGACAATATGTGTAAATTTATTCAGGAAGGAATGAAGGAAAGACGAGTCTATTGCCTTAGTACCAGTGTCAGTATGGAATGTCATAGAATTTCAGTAAGAATGGGCGAGCAGGGTGGGGAGGGGGGTAGTGGGAAATGTAGTCACCGGTTTCTTTGAAAACAAATATAGACTTAGATGTTGTAGAGTTTACACTGACATTTCTATGGAATTTGTGTGCCATTGATATTTCTGGATGATTAAGAGCGCGCGGTCACAGCCACTGGAGCGTAGTGTGGTGGTCCGACACTGGATTCCAATTTACATCCAGAGGTCAGGAGGTTTTGATATGTGGCAAGGATTCTACTCATAAATTTGACAAGCTTGGGATGTTTGTTTGCCCTATGACAGACAAGCCTCAATCACCACATATAACTGGTTATGTGACAAGGCAACCTTCTACCATGGAGAAAGGTGCCTGCTGAGCAATAAGGTGGGCCTAGTGCCCTTCAATGGTATGGTTGGACATCTGCCTTGAATCTCACTCTTACCTCCTTGCACACCCTGACCACTCATTGCCTGTCAATGATGAGCGTGTATCATGGGACCCAACTTGGCGGTTCTATTGAATGAAGACGCCCCAAGAGATGTCAACCTGGTGTAGCTTGAATTCAAACTCCAGGCTAAGGAGAGCATCATCTAAACAACTCTCTATTTCAATGATGGGTCCCATACCTCGAAACAACACACATCGAAACCTCCCGTATTTATCCATAAAATCATCGCCAGACCATTATTTCTCATCAATAAAACTCAGAGTGGAGCCAAAGCGGCTTCTCCGGATAGTATCCAGTATCGACCAAAAGCCCAATCGCAAGATCCACAGGTCTCCTGTGTGGTCCTCAATCCAAGAAGAATATCCAAGTTTTTAGGTAGCAAAGTCTTCAACGTTTGCTTCTCAGAGATGGAATGTGGTTGAGTTTGGGGGGAGAAGAAAGAGTTATGCAGTCAATGTGGGGGGACCAATCTAGGACAGTGATGGCAAACCTTTAGCGGCCCTGAGTGCCCAAACTGAAAACCAAAACCCCCTTTATTATCCGCGACACCCATTGGTCTTTTTTTGGTGCCAAACCAAAAATGAAAGCTGTATTATTGCCCTCCCATTAACAACTTCATATTTACCTCCTGAGGACATAGACACAGTTGACTGAAGATGGAACATTTCATTCATTTTAGCTTCTTTCCAGTGTCCCTCTCTACACAAGAGAATGTGGGCCCAGCAGGAGGCCCTTCAGAGATTAATGCGGCACCTGTCTAATTCTCCTCTTCTACAGTTCAAGTAGTGGGAGTAAAGTATGAAAATATCACTGAAAGCAGCATTTGTAAGTTGCTGGAACTGCAGGAAGATTCTGTCTGGTGTGCTGGGGCGGATGGTCAGGGTCACAACAAACAGGGCTCTGAGTGCGTCTCTGGCACCGTGCAAGGTTCGCCACCAATGATTAGGTGATGTTCTTCCTTTCAGACCAAACACCATGCTTGGGTGCTTGGTGCTCCTTCTGTACCCCTAGAGCAGTGGTGGAGAACCTATGGCACGGGGAGGCCAGAGGTGGCACTCAGAGCCATTTCTGTGGTGCGACTCAGGAAAGAGTTCACCAAATAGGGACCAAATCCACCAATCTTCCGACGTCCCAGGCAACTAAGAGATGTGCTCTCAGTGCTACTTTCAAGCAACACTTCATTGGTCTGTTTTAAACTGCAGGAATATAAATTAGGGGGACTGGAATTGCAATGTTTTGGAGGTTCTCTGCTGACCCACCATTTCCTGTATAGAGAGAGGACCCTGGGAGAGAAGCAAAACTATGATGGTCTGTAGTTGACCTCCTTCTTTCAAACCTGTATTTGTGTCCTCAGGCGGGCTTTTATACGATTGAAAGATGTGGAAGAAACAGGTTAGCAATAGTGTACTGCTTAAATGCCATGTTGGCCACTCACAGTAAATAAGGGATTTCGGCTTGTATTGGGGCGCTCTGGTCTCAAAAGGTTCGCCATCAACTGCCCTAGAGACCTCTGAGGGAATCCCAGGTTATGGGAACATATTAATCCGCACTTGTCAGTCTAATGACCCCCACCCGGACCTGATACAAACCTCTAACCCCTCAATAATCTCACCCGTGAGGGTGTGCCAGTGCAGTGATCCCTTGGCCTACATCCATTACCAGACTTTACATTGCTAACTTGAAACCGAAAACCAAACTTTTTGTCCCAGGCTCAGTGAGTGGAAATTTCCAAAAACATCCAAAAATAAAGATCCATATAAAAGGTACTAGAGGAGATCTTGGAGATCTATTAACAAACATGATGTTGATGGCCCCTATATCAAGGTAGACGAACACTGCCGGCGCTTCTTCTCGTGACCTGAGGCCTAGGGAGGGGAGAAATATTTTAGTAGTTTACTTTTAAAATTTAGTTTCTGTAATATCCTTTTTTTTGTTATGCCAGGGTCGCTGTTGTCCTCGGGGCCTGATGAAAGACCCTCACAACCATACAAAATCTCTAGTGGGAAAGTGCAGAAATGTGAGCGGAATATCAGATGTGATCAGAGGGGAGAATCGAAAATTGAAAATAGGAAATGTGACTGAATTATTAACCTGAGCAACATTTTTATGAGGTTTATGCGGCCTGTAGCCTGGTGTTGTCACACTGATAAACGTGTAGCGGCGGGATGGGATACACACTACTGTAATGGAATACCACCAGGAAGCCTAGTGGTCGTTCGGTACTGCAGGAGACACCAGTACAGTGAGAAGACCACCATGCCCACAAGACCCTCCACTTTAAGAGAATGCCTGTAGGACCCATGGCACTAAGAGAAGAATGCCTACAAAACATGTCATAGTAAGTGAGCACCCAGAGGACCCGTCACCGTAAGTGAGCACCCAGAGGACCCGTCCACCGTAAGTGACACCCACGAGACCCGTCACATAAGTGAACACCCACACAGACCCGTCACCGTAAGGGAACACCCACAGGACCGTCACCATAAGTGAACACCCACAGGACCCGTCACCGTAAGTGAACACCCACAGGACCCATCACATAATGTGAGCACCCACAGGACCCGTCACCGTAAGTGAACATACACAGGAACCGTCACATAAGTGAGCACCCACAGACCCGTCACCGGAATGTGAAAAACATCACAGACCCGGTTCACCATAAGTGAGCACCCACAGGACCCGTCACCATAAGTGAGCACCCACAGGACCCGTCACCATAAGTGAGCACCTACAGGACCCGTCACCGTAAGCAAACACCCACAGAACCGGCCACAGTAAGTGAACGCCCACAGGACCCGTCACAGTAAGTGAGCACCCACAAGACACGTCACTGTAAGCAAACGCCCATAAGACCCTTTACTGTAAGTGAGCGCTCAGAGAAGCCGTCACTGTAAGTAAAGCCCACAGGACCCGGCGCAGTAAGTGAACGCCCACAGGACCTGCCATGATAAGTAAACCCTCACAGAACGTGTGTTTTTCCTGGTCTTGCAGTATGATTAGTATGACACAGGTTAGTTTTTTGCTTGTCATTTATAAGGCCTTGATATCACTGCTTACTCAGCACTATTATATACATTTTAAGTAAAAAAAACAAAAAACAAAATTTGTGATCACCTTGTTTGTCACCAACACAATTGTGTAAAAAATTTAGTAGCAAGTCTTGAAAACCTCTTTCAAAAATAAATCCAAATGTTCTATGATATCAAGACCTTACTGAGGACCATAAAAGAAGACAACCACAACCACATCTTGGACCCACAGTGGTCAATCACTTCTAAAAGATTTGTCACCTGATTTGTCACCAACACAATTGTGTAAATTGTGTAAATTGAATCCAAATGTTCAAGACCTAACTGAGGACCATATGAGAACACAACCACGACCACATCTTGGGCCCACAGTAGTCAGTAGACTATCGGAAGTTTTGACCTAATCAGTTCTTGAAGATTTGTGATGACCGCATTTGTCACCAACACAATTGTGTCACAAATTTTGTAGCAAATCTTGACAACCTCTTTCAAAAATGAATCCAAATGTTCTATAATATCAAGACCTTACTGAGGACCATAAAAGAAGACAACCACAACCACATCTTGGGCCCACAGTGG
The DNA here is from genome assembly GCA_019512145.1 of Engystomops pustulosus. Classification (NCBI taxonomy): domain Eukaryota; kingdom Metazoa; phylum Chordata; class Amphibia; order Anura; family Leptodactylidae; genus Engystomops; species Engystomops pustulosus. The sequence goes on along the minus strand of CM033647.1, from coordinate 160,117,129 downwards.
TCAAAAGACCTATCGATGAGTCCAACATAATCCCTTCTCAAAGCTTTGACACAATTGTGTAACAAATTTTGTAGCAAATCTTGAAAACCCTCTATCAAAAATTAATCCAAATGTTTTTGATATCAAGACCTGATTGAGGACCATATAAGAAGACAACCACAACTATATCTTGGACCCACTGTAGTCAATCACTTCTCTAAAATTTGTGATCTCCTCGTTTGTCACCAACACAATTTGTGTAAAAAATTTTTGTAACGACTTAATTGTAACTTTACCACCAAATCGTGAAAACCTCTTTCAAAAATTCTCATTCTTATCTGTTCTATGATATCAAGACCTGACTGAAGACCATATAAGAAGACAACCACAACCTGTACGTGCCGTAGTCATCAGACCATCGAATAGTCCGATCTAATCACTTTTCGGAGATTTGTGATCACTTAGTTTGTGACCAATTGTGTCAAAATTTTTGGAACAACTTCAATCTTTAATACCAAATCGTGAAAGCCCCTTTCCGAAATCAATCTGTCCTGTGATATCAAGACCTGACTAGGACCCATGTGAGATGACAACCACAACTGGGGCTCGCAGTAGTCATCAGATCATTGACTCTTCGGACACAATCACTTCTGGAATCGGAGTGAGGGTTTCGGCTAAATGCTGCAAAATTGTCCGTGTCAGGAAAGGGCAGGATTGGCAATTTGGAGTTTGATGGATGAAGTCGCGGCTGTTATCTGCCTTCTCAAGATAAAGAAATTGAAGACGGCAGATTTCTGGAAATTGACTATTGACAGGTGCAGCCTAGAGGTCACATCCTGGGTCAAAAAGGTCATAGATAAGGCTGAAAGAATTTATTAGTCTCGATCTTGGCCACCGCATGCAGTAGATCTTTAATCAAGGTTAACATACTGGAAGGGGAAATGGTAATTGGCCCATAAAATTTATCCTGACTCAAAAACACATTCCAGGATCAATGTCCCATCCCATTAATTTACCTTCCTGAGGCCGAGATTACTGCGCATGTGCAAAGCCATGAGAGCATCGAAAATATCTGAGCATAGAAACTCAACACTCAGCACACAATGGGGCACATTTACTTACCCGTAACGTTGACGCCGCCGATCCGGAATATCCGACGAGGTTTCGGGTCTGCCGTGATTCACTAAGATCGTGAGCCGGATATCCTGCATGTGTCGCTTCCCCGCTCAGGTCCCCGGAGTCCACCTTCTTCTTCCCGATGCGTGTAAGTGCATTGTCTTGCGACACAATTTAAATTTTAAATCCCGCACTTAGTCCGAATCAGTCGGGTCGGCCACGCCCACTGATTTGTGTCCCATGAAATTTGGAACAATTGCGCCAAAATCCGATTGCGTGCGCCAAAACCCCCTGTTAAATGCAGCGCAAAACGGATATAGTCGGGAAGCCTGGCGGTAAAGCAGTCCGCGGACCCTTAGTAAATGTGCCCCAATATCTGCAAACCCACCAGACCCATCAGGTAGTTATGACCTATCCCATGGAGAAAGAAAACCCCTTTCCGTCCCAAAATAATTGGCTTATTTTACTTGACTCATTTCATCTGAAAGATGAAGTTCTTATCTTTAAAACGACACCAGCAATATGTTTCCAGGTGCTAAAGAACAGAAGCCGTCTGAAGTGATGCTTTTCCTGCAGCCTATAAACTTGACTCATCTCAGGTAAAATCTAACTCTTCTCTGATCATTGTCACATGACTTCAGAGGAGATTATTTGTTTTTAATAGGTAAACAAAAAGGGGTAAATTCTAGAAAGGGCATCTCATCCCCTTTCTATGGGGAGTGGTTGTTTAATGGAGTAAAATCTGGTGCCAACTTTCCCATAAAAACCTTAAACCATTTCTTTATCCAAGCCAGCAAGATCCTCCTGAAAAATTATACTATCCTGCTCTGTGGTGATTTCTTTACAGAGCGTGATATCATCCTCTGTAATTGTCAATGACACAAGACCACACAGGCTTTATAGAAGGTAGAGATACATTAGGAACTGGTTAACCATGCCGCACTATTGTCCAAAAATAGAAATTTTTTATTATTTTACAATTCAATTACATCTCACAGCAGACACATTTTCCTGCGTTCCCTCTCCGTCGATATTTCAGGTAGGTATTTCCTTCTGAAGAGCGAAGGTCGTAACCTATTGACTACACATCAGGCGGCGAGAGACCTTTGCCTGGTAAAACTATCGATTTTATCTAGTAGGAAAAAAACCTCAAAGGGGAAAAGATGTTTTTTTTTTCCTGCAGAATTACCCAATTTCATTATATTTCCCTCCTGGAATCCACAATCGGCCTCCAAGACTCTTGTTTTGTTTATTAAATCTCCTCGGAGACGCTCCGCAAACACCTCCTAATCTGCGCTCACCCCGTCTGATTGTGCCGGCACCTGACTGCCAGATACTTCTCATCCGCACCACGAAGTGTCAGAGGACAGAAAATTATTATCACAATTAACTCTGATGTAATTAAAGATGTTCTATTTACACTTCTCATTTATAAGAAGCTGCTTAATAGTTTCCAGATACAGGAGGTCCCCAGGTTATACCGGCTGTACATATATCATTATATACAGGAGATCCCCAGGTTATACCGGCTGTACATATATCACTATATACAGGAGAGCCCCAGGTTATACC
>CM033647.1:160073944-160114382 GCA_019512145.1 Engystomops pustulosus | reverse complement strand
TCACCTCCTAATCTGCGCCAACCCCGTCTGATTGTGCCGTCACCTGACTGCCAATACTTCTCATCCGCACCACGAAGTGTCAGAGGACAGCAAATTATTATCACAATTACTCTGATGTAATTACAGATGTTCTATTTACACTCTCATTTATAAGAAGCTGCTTAATAGTTTCCAGATACAGGAGATCCCCAGTTATACCGCTGTACATTATCATTATATACAGGAGATCCCCAGGTTTACCAGCTGTACATAATCATTATATACAGAGACCCCCAGGTTATAGCGGCTGTACATATATCATTATATACAGGAGATCCCCAGGTATACCGGCTGTACATATATCATTATATACAGAGATCCCCAGTTATACCAGCTGTACATATATCATTATATACAGGAGATCCCCAGGTTATACCGGCGGTACATATATCATTATATACAGGAGATCCCCAGGTTATAGGCTGTACAATATCATTATATACAGGAGATCCCCAGGTTACCGGCTGTACATATATCATTATATACAGGAGATCCCCAGGTTATACCGGCTGATATATATCATTATATACAGGAGATCCCCAGGTTATACCGCTGTATATATATATTATATACAGGAGATCCCCAGGTTATACCGGCTTACATATATCACTATATACAGGAGATCCCCAGTGTATACCGGCTGTACATATACCATTATATCAGGAGATCCCCAGGTTTATACCGGCTGTACTATATCATTATATACAGGAGATCCCCAGGTTATACCGGCTGTATATATATCATTATATACAGGAGATCCCCAGAGTTATACCGGCTGTTATATATATATATACAGGAGATCCCCAGGTTATACGCGACGATATCACTATATACAGGAGATCCCCAGGTTATACCGGCTGTACATATACCATTATATACAGGAGATCCCCGGTGATACCGGCTGTACATATATCATTATATACAGGAGATCCCCAGGTTATACCGGCTGTACATATACATTATATAAAGCGATCCCCAGGTTATACCGGCTGTACATATATCATTATATACAGGAGATCCCCAGGTTATACCGGCTGTACATAATCATTATATACAGAGATCCCCAGGTTATACCAGCTGTACATTATCATTTATACAGAGATCCCCAGGTTATACGGTGTACATATATCATTATATACAGGAGATCCCAGGTTATACCGGCTGTACATATATCATATATACAGGAGATCCCCAGGTTATACCGCTGTACATATATCATTATATACAGGAGATCCCCAGGTTATACCCGGCTGTAATATATCTTATATACAGGAGATCCCAGGTTATACCGGCTGTAATTCATTATATACAGAGATACCCGTTATACCAGCTGTACATATATCATTATATACAGGAGATCCCAGGTTATACGCGACTGTACATATATCATTATATACAGGAGATCCCCAGGTTTACCAGCTGTACATATCATCATATACAGAGATCCCAGGTTATACCGGCTGTACATATATCATTATATACAGGAGATCCCAGGTATACCAGCTGTAATATATCATTATATACAGAGATCTCAGGTTTATACCGGCTGTACATATATCATTATATACAGGAGATCCCCAGGTTATACCAGCTGTACATATATCATTTATACAGGAGATCCCCAGGTTATACCGGCTGTACATATATCATTATATACAGGAGATCCCCAGTTATACCAGCTGTACATATATCTATATAAAGGAGATCCCCAGGTTATACAAGCTGTACATATATCATTATATACAGGAGATCCCCGGTTATACCGGCTGTCATATATCATTATATACAGAGATCCCCAGGTTATACCAGCTGTACATATATCATTATATACAGGAGAATCCCCAGGTTATACCACTGTACATATATCATTATATACAGGTTCCCCAGGTTATACCGGCTGTACATAATCATTATATACAGGAGATCCCCAGGTTATACAGGCTGTACATATATCATTATATACAGGGGATCCCCAGGTTATACCAGCTGTACATATTCATTATATACAGGAGATCCCCAGATATACGGCTGTACATATATCATTATATACAGAAGATCCCCAGGTTATACCAGCTGTATATATATCATTATTACAGGCGATCCCAGGTTACCGGCTGTACATGAATCATTATATACAGGAGATCCCCAGGTTATACCAGCTGTACATATATCATTATATACAGGAGATCCCCAGGTTTACCGCTGTACATATATCATTATAACAGGAGATCCAGGTTATACCGGCTGTACATATATCATTATATACAGGAATCCCCAGGTTATACCAGCTGTACATATATCATTATACAGGAGATCCCCAGTTATACCAGCTGTAACATATATCATTATACAGGAGATCCCCAGGTTATACGGCTGTAATATATCATTATATACAGGAAATCCCCAGGTTATACCGGCTGTACATATATCATTATATACAGGAGATCCCCAGTTATACACGGCTGTACATATATCATTATATAAAGGAGATCCCCAGGTTATACGGCTGTACATATATCATTATATACAGGAGATCCCCAGTTATACCGGCTGTACATATATCATTATACAGGAGATCCCAGCTGTATACCGGCTGTACATATATCATTAATACAGGAGATCCCCAGGTTATAGCGGCGTGTACATATATCATTATATACAGGAGATCCCAGTTATACCGGCTGTACATATATCATTATATACAGGAGACCCCAGGGTATACCAGCTTACATATATCATTATATACAGGAGATCCCCAGGTTATACCGCTGTACATATCATTATATACAGGAGATCCCCAGGTTATACCGGCTGTACATAGATCATATATACAGGAGATCCCCAGGTTATAGCGGCTGTACATATATCATTATATACAGGAGATCCCCAGGTTATACCGCTGTACATATATCATATATACAGGAGATCCCAGTTATACCGGCTGTACATATATCATTATTACAGGAGATCCCCGGTTATACCAGCTGTACATATATCATTATATACAGGAGATCCCCAGGTTATACCGGCTGGACATATACATTATATACAGGGATCCCCAGGTTATACCAGCTGTACATATATCATATAACAGAAGATCCCCAGGTTATACCGTGGTACATATATCATTTATACAGGAGATCCCCAGGTTATTAACCGGCTGTACATATATCATTATATAAGAATCCCCAGGTTATACCGGCTGTACATAATCATTATAAGGGATCCCAGGTTTACCGGCTGTACATATATCATTATATACAGGAGATCCCCAGGTTATACCGGCTGTACATATATCTTATATACAGGAGATCCCCAGGTCTATACCGGCTGTACATATATCATTATATTACAGGAGATCCCCAGGTTATACCGGTGTACATAATCATTATATACAGGAGATCCCCAGGTTATACCAGCTGTAATATAATATATACAGGAGATCCCCAGGTTATACCGGCTGTACATATATAATTATATACAGGAGATCCCCAGGTTATACCGGCTGTACATATATCATTATATACAGGAGATCCCCAGGTTATACCGGCTGTACATATATCATTATATACAGGAGATCCCCAGGTTATACCGGCTGTACATATATCATTATATACAGGAGACCCCAGGTTATACCGGCTGTACATATATCATTATATACAGGAGATCCCCAGGTTATACCGGCTGTACATATATCATTATATACAGGAGATCCCCAGTTATACCGGCTGTACATATATCATTATATACAGGAGATCCCCAGGTTATACCGGCTGTACATATATCTTATAATACAGGAGATCCCCAGGTTACTACCGGCTGTACATATATCAGTATATACAGGAGATCCTTCAGGTTATACCGGCTGTACATATATCATTATATACAGGAGATCCCCAGGTTATACCGCTGTAACATATATCATTATATAAAGAGATCCCAGGTTATTACCGGCTGTACATATATCATTATAACAGGAGAACCCCAGGTTAGTACCGGCTGTACATATATCATTAATATACAGGAGATCCCCAGGTTATACCGGCTGTACATATATCATTATATACAGGAGATCCCCAGGTTATACCCAGCATATACATAGAATCATTATTACAGGAGATCCCCAGGTTATACCGGCTGTACATATATCATTATATACAGGAGATCCCCAGGTTATACCGGCTGTACATCATATCATCTGCAATGTATCCCCTTCGGCTGACATTATGATACGTCCTACCTTTCTGTTTGGCTTCGCCAGCTCTATGACTCCGGTTCACCATTTCCCATGCCTCCTGGTACCCTCCTTCCTCCATAATTTCATTCGATCGCTAACTCTTCCATCTTTTCCTAATCGTTTCCATATTTTCCCGTGACTCTCCTTGCATGTTCCGCCTCTTTCACAGACCTCTCTTTCGCTCTAATCTCCTTCTATCGCGGTTTTTCACACTATTCCTCTATGGCCTTTCTTCGCTTCTCACCTTGAATCTTCCCACTCTTACCATCTCTCGACTCGCTCTCTTCGCCTTATTTTCGTCGTTCGCATCCTTTCCCTGTTAATGCTCCTCGATTCTTCTCCATTCATGTTTTACAGTCCATCAGGCTCATCATTCCTCACCTAAGAATCCAGGAGATCCAAGGTATAATGTGCTGTCATGATATCATTCTTTTACATGAGATACCCACTTATGGCTGTAGCACTATCATTATAGGAATTATTACATACCTGCGATACACTAATCATATATACAGCAGCTCCGGATATTCAGGTGTACTATTATCATTAATACAGTGTAATCCAGGTGTATACCTGGCCTGTCATTAATGTATCATTAAATCCTATTGTAGTTCTGCTTTGGGATGTTTACTTCTGTCGGTGCCTATATATTATATTCTTGTACATGGGTAGTATATTTGTAGTTTCATCTTGGACGTCCATCATATTATAGAGTATATCTATATAATTATACTGTCTTTATATATATTTTACTCGGGGCAGATTTCAGATTTCCTTATGGGCATAATTAGTTATTTCGTCCTACAATATAATATTCGGCTTCTCATGCCTAGGGGAGTAGATGGATTATAATTAGTATATTCGTTTCAAGTCAAGCAGATGTACGAATTATCTAATTAATCCTGGATTATAGTAAACGGACTTGTAGCAAAATAGTACTGAACAAGGGATGCTATTTAGTATATTCACTGTCATGGAGAGTTATCTATTATATATTATATCTTGATCATGTTCATATGTATATTATTGCTTGACAGTAGAATACATCCACATAGGGGTCAGGAGTATTATAGAGTATATCTCCTAATAGATACATAGGTATATTTTGTATATAGTCTGCTTTACATGATGCCACTTATCGTGTACTCGTAATACATGTATTATAGATATCTGTACATGCGATAGCATGTTTATATAGATGATGGTTTTATCATTACATGCTTATAAGTAGTTATATTCTTGTACATAGGGGGCAGTATTATAGTAGTATATTCCTGTACATAGGGCAGTATTATAGTAGTTATATTCTTGTACATAGGGGGCAGTATTATAGTAGTTATATTCCTGTACATTGGGGGCAGTATTATAGTAGTTATATTTTCTGTTTAAATAGGGCGTATTTTACTGTTTAGCTGTGTACATAGGGGGCAGTATTATAGTAGTTATATTCTTGTACCATAGGGGCACGTATTATAGTAGTTATCTTCGTACATAGGGGCAGTAATTATAGTAGTTATATTCCTTTACATAGGGGGGCACGTATATGTAGTTATATTCTTGTACATAGGGGCAGTATTATAGTAGTTATATTCTTCTGTACCTAGGGGGCAGTAGTTATATTGTGCAGTATTATATAGTATAGTCTTGTACATAGGGGGGGCGTTTGTAGTAGTTATATTTTACATAGGGGGCATATTATAGTAGTTATATTCTTGTACATAGGGGGCGTATTAGTAGTTATATTCTTGTACATAGGGGGCAGTATTTGTAGTTATATTCTTGTACAAGGGGGCAGTATTATAGCTTAGTTATATTCTTGTACATAGGGGGCAGTATTATTAGTAGTTATATTCCTGTACATAGGGGAGTATTATAGTAGTTATATCTGTGTACTAGGGGGCAGTATTATAGTAGTATATTCTGTACATGGGGCAGTATATAGTAGTTATATTCTTGTACATAGGGGCAGTATTTATAGTAGTTATATTCTTGTAACATAGGGGGCAGTATTATAGTAGTTATATTCTGGTACATAGGGGGCAGTATTATAGTAGTGTTATTCTTGTACATAGGGGCAGATTATGTAGTATATCTTGTACATAGGGGGCGTATTATAGTAGTTATATTCTTGTACATGGGGGCAGTATTATAGTAGTTTATATTCTTGTACATAGGGGGCAGTAGCAGTATTATAGTGGTTATATTCTTGTACATAGGGGGCATAGTTATAGTAGTTATATATCTGTATTCCATCAGGCACGTATTCATCTTTCTTCTTTCCCTACTTTATACACATTTACCTTATAATTGTCATTTCTATTGTTTTATCTTCAATTTCATCTTGTCAGTCGTATCTTGTACCATTTATCATGGTATATTATTCACTTTCGCATATACAGCAGTTTATGTTTGTTCCTTTTGTCATAGGGGCTTTCAAGTTTGTAATTTTAGTCCCTTACCTTCATGGGCGTATTATTCAGTTTCCTTACATGTCTATTGTATATTATATTCTATTCCTGTACATAGGGGGCAGTATTATAGTAGTTATATTCTTGTACATAGGTGCATATTATAGTAGTTATAGTTCTTGTACATAGGGGGGATGTATGATATGTAGTTATATTATTGTACATGGGGCAGTATTATAGTAGTTATATTCTTGATACATAGGGGCAATAATAGTAGTATATTCTTGTACTAGGGGGCAGTATTATAGTAGTTATATTCTTGTACATAGGGGGCAGATTATAGTAGTTATATTCTTGTACATAGGGGCAGTATTATAGTGTTATATTCCTGTACATAGGGGGGCAGTATTATAGTAGGTTAGTATTCCTGTACATAGGGGGCAGTATTATAGTAGTTATATTCGTTACATAGGGGCAGTATTATAGTAGTTATATCTTGTACATAGGGGGCAGTATTATAGTAGTTATATTCTTGTCATAGGGCAGATTATAGTATCTATTGTACAGGGGGCAGTATTATAGCGTTATATTCTTGTACATAGGGGGCAGTATTAAGTAGTTATATTCTTGTACATAGGGGAGTATTATAGTAGTTATATCTTGTACATAGTGGGCAGTATTATGTAGTTATATTCTGTACATAGGGGATGTAGTATATAGTAGTTATATTCTTGTACATAGGGGGGCAGTATATAGTATTTATAACTTGTACATAGGGGGTCAGATAGTATAGTAGTTATATTCTTGTAATAGGGGAGTTTATAGTAGTTATATTTTGTACATAGGGGCCAGTAGTATAGTAGTTATATTCTTTCCGTAGGGGGGCAGTATAGTATATGCTAGTTATATTCTTGTACAAGGGTGGGCAGTATATAGTAGTATATTCTTGACATAGGGCTGGCAGCAGTTTATAGTAGTTATCATCTGGTACATAGGGGGCAGAGTATAGTAAGTTATTTCTTGTACATAGGGAGGCCAGTATGTTATAGTAGTTATATATTGTACATACGGGGCAGTATTATAGTAGTTATATTTTTGTAAATAGGGGGCAGTATTATAGTAGGCATATTATTGGACATAGGGGGGCAGTATTATAGCAGTTAATTCTGTTACATAGGGGCAGTAATAGTAGTTATGTCCTGGACATAGGGGCAGATTATAGCAGTATATTCTTGTACATAGGGCGGTAGTCTTATAGTAGTTATATTCCGGACATAGGGGGCAGTATTATACGTAGTTATATCACCTGTACATAGGGGGCAGTATGATAGTAGTGTATATCCCTGTACATAGGGCGGGCAGTATTATGGTAGGTATAGTCATGCCATGGGGGCAAGTTGGGGGGCAGTAGTTTATAGTAGTTAATTCTTCTGATACATAGGGGGGGGAAGTATATAGTAGTATAATTCTTGTACATAGGGGTAGTATATATAGTAGGTTATATTCTTCAAGACTCTTGTTTTGTTTATTAAATCTCCTCGGAGACGCTCCGCAATCACCTCCTAATCTGCGCCAACCCCGTCTGATTGTGCCGTCACCTGACTGCCAGATACTTCTCATCCGCACCACGAAGTGTCAGAGGACAGCAAATTATTATCACAATTAACTCTGATGTAATTACAGATGTTCTATTTACACTTCTCATTTATAAGAAGCTGCTTAATAGTTTCCAGATACAGGAGATCCCAGGTTATACCGGCTGTAACATTATCATTATATACAGGAGATCCCCAGGTTATACCAGCTGTACATAATCATTATATACAGAGACCCCCAGGTTATAGCGGCTGTACATATATCATTATATACAGGAGATCCCCAGGTATACCGGCTGTACATATATCATTATATACAGGAGATCCCCAGTTATACCAGCTGTACATATATCATTATATACAGGAGATCCCCAGGTTATACCGGCGGTACATATATCATTATATACAGGAGATCCCCAGGTTATAGGCTGTACAATATCATTATATACAGGAGATCCCCAGGTTACCGGCTGTACATATATCATTATATACAGGAGATCCCCAGGTTATACCGGCTGATATATATCATTATATACAGGAGATCCCCAGGTTATACCGCTGTATATATATATTATATACAGGAGATCCCCAGGTTATACCGGCTTACATATATCACTATATACAGGAGATCCCCAGTGTATACCGGCTGTACATATACCATTATATCAGGAGATCCCCAGGTTATACCGGCTGTACTATATCATTATATACAGGAGATCCCCAGGTTATACCGGCTGTATATATATCATTATATACAGGAGATCCCCAGAGTTATACCGGCTGTTATATATATATATACAGGAGATCCCCAGGTTATACGCGACGATATCACTATATACAGGAGATCCCCAGGTTATACCGGCTGTACATATACCATTATATACAGGAGATCCCCGGTGATACCGGCTGTACATATATCATTATATACAGGAGATCCCCAGGTTATACCGGCTGTACATATACATTATATAAAGCAGATCCCCAGGTTATACCGGCTGTACATATATCATTATATACAGGAGATCCCCAGGTTATACCGGCTGTACATAATCATTATATACAGAGATCCCCAGGTTATACCAGCTGTACATTATCATTTATACAGAGATCCCCAGGTTATACGGTGTACATATATCATTATATACAGGAGATCCCAGGTTATACCGGCTGTACATATATCATATATACAGGAGATCCCCAGGTTATACCGCTGTACATATATCATTATATACAGGAGATCCCCAGGTTATACCCGGCTGTAACTATATCTTATATACAGGAGATCCCAGGTTATACCGGCTGTAAATCATTATATACAAGAGATACCCGTTATACCAGCTGTACATATATCATTATATACAGGAGATCTCCAGGTTATAACGCGATGTACATATATCATTATAGTACAGGAGATCCCCAGGTTATACCAGCTGTACATATCATTCATATACAGGAGATCCCAGGTTATACCGGCTGTACATATATCATTATATACAGGAGATCCCCAGGTATACCAGCTGTACATATATAATTATATACAGAGATCTCAGGTTTATACCGGCTGTACATATATCATTATATACAGGAGATCCCCAGGTTATACCAGCTGTACATATATCATTATATACAGGAGATCCCCAGGTTATTACCGGCTGTACATATATCATTATATACAGGAGATCCCCAGTTATACCAGCTGTACATATATCTATATAAAGGAGATCCCCAGGTTATACACAGCTGTACATATATCATTATATACAGGAGATCCCCGGTTATACCGGCTGTCATATATCATTATATACAGAGATCCCAGGTTATACCAGCTGTACATATATCATTATATACAGGAGAATCCCCAGGTTATACCACTGTACATATATCATTATATACAGGGTTCCCCAGGTTATACCGGCTGTACATAATCATTATATACAGGAGATCCCCAGGTTATACGGCTGTACATATATCATTATATACAGGGGATCCCCAGGTTATACCAGCTGTACATATATCATTATATACAGGAGATCCCCAGATATAACGGCTGTACATATATCATTATATACAGAAGATCCCCAGGTTATACCAGCTGTATATATATCATTATATACAGGCGATCCCAGGTTACCGGCTGTACATAATCATTATATACAGGAGATCCCCAGGTTATACCAGCTGTACATATATCATTATAACAGGAGATCCCCAGGTTTACCGGCTGTACATATATCATTATAACAGAGATCCCCAGGTTATACCGGCTGTACATATATCATTATATACAGGAGATCCCCAGGTTATACCAGCTGTACATATATCATTATACAGGAGATCCCCAGTTATACCAGCTGTACATATATCATTATACAGGAGATCCCCAGGTTATACGGCTGTAATATATCATTATATACAGGAAATCCCCAGGTTATACCGGCTGTACATATATCATTATATACAGGAGATCCCCAGTTATACCGGCTGTACATATATCATTATATAAAGGAGATCCCCAGGTTATACGGCTGTACATATATCATTATATACAGGAGATCCCCAGTTATACCGGCTGTACATATATCATTATACAGGAGATCCCAGCTGTATACCGGCTGTACATATATCATTAATACAGGAGATCCCCAGGTTATAGCGGCGTGTACATATATCATTATATACAGGAGATCCCAGTTATACCGGCTGTACATATATCATTATATACAGGAGACCCCAGGGTATACCAGCTTACATATATCATTATATACAGGAGATCCCCAGGTTATACCGCTGTACATATCATTATATACAGGAGATCCCCAGGTTATACCAGGCTGTACATAGATCATATATACAGGAGATCCCAGGTTATAGCGGCTGTACATATATCATTATATACAGGAGATCCCCAGGTTATACCGCGTGTACATATATCATATATACAGGAGATCCCAGTTTATACCGGCTGTACAATATCATTATTACAGGAGATCACCCGGTTATACCAGCTGTACATATATCATTATATACAGGAGATCCCCAGGTTATACCGGCTGGACATATATCATTATATACAGGGATCCCCAGGTTATACCAGCTGTAACATATATCATATATACAGAAGATCCCCAGTTATACCGTGGACATATATCATTTATACAGGAGATCCCCAGGTTATAACCGGCTGTACATATATCATTATATAAGAATCCCAGGTTATACCGGCTGTACATAATCATTATAAGGGATCCCAGGTTATACCGGCTGTACATACATCATTATATACAGGAGATCCCCAGTTATACCGGTGTACATATATCATTATATACAGGAGATCCCCAGGTCTATACCGGCTGTACATATATCATTATATTACAGGAGATCCCCAGGTTATACCGGTTGTACATAATCATTATATACAGGAGATCCCCAGTTATACCACTGTAATATATATATACAGGAGATCCCCAGGTTATACCGGCTGTACATATATAATTATATACAGGAGATCCCCAGGTTATACCGGCTGTACATATATCATTATATACAGGAGATCCCCAGGTTATACCGGCTGTAATATATAATTATATACAGGAGATCCCCAGGTTATACCGGCTGTACATTTCATTATATACAGGAGACCCCAGGTTAACCGGCTGTACATATATCATTATATACAGGAGATCCCCAGGTTATACCGGCTGTACATATATCATTAATACAGGAGATCCCCAGTTATACCGGCTGTTACAAATAATCATTATATACAGGAGATCCCCAGGTTATACCGGCTGTACATATATCATTATATACAGGAGATCCCCAGGTTATACCAGCTGTACATATATCATTATATACAGGAGACCCCCAGGTTATAGCGGCTGTACATATATCATTATATACAGGAGATCCCCAGGTTATACCGGCTGTACATATATCATTATATACAGGAGATCATCCCCAGGTTATACCAGCTGTACATATATCATTATATACAGGCAGATCCCGCAGGTTATACCAACGTCTGTACATATATCATTATACAGGAGATCCCCATTTATACCAGCTGTACAATATCATTATATCCAGGAGATCCCATGTTATACCGGCTGTACATATATCATAATACAGAATCCCCAGGTTATACCGGCTGTAACATATACCATTATATACAGGAGATCCCCAGGTTATACCGGCTGTACATATATCATATATACAGGAGATCCCCAGGTTACCGGCTGTATATATATCATTATACAGGAGATCCCAGGTTATACCGCTGTATATATATCATTAATACAGGAGATCCCCAGTTTACCGGCTGTACATATATCATATATAACAGGAGATCCCCAGGTTTCGCCGCTGTACATATATCACCTTATATACAGGAGATCCCCAGGTTATACCGGCTGTACATATATCATTATATACAGGAGATCCCAGGTATACCGGCTGTACATATATCATTTATACAGAGATCCCCAGGTTATACCGGCTGTACTATATATTATCTATAAGGAGATCCCCAGGTTATACCGGCTGTACATATATCATTATATACAGGATATCCCCAGGTTATACCGGCTGTACATAATCATTATAATACAGAAAGATCCCAGGTTATACCGGCTGTACAATATCATTATATACAGAGATCCCCAGGTTATACCGGGCTGTACATATATCATTATATACAGGAGATCCCAGGTTATACCGGCTGTACATATATCATATATACAGGAATCCCCAGGTTATACCGCTGTACTATATCATTATATCAGGAGATCCCCGGTTATACCGGCTGTACTATATCTATTATCAGGAAATCCCCAGGTTATACCGTGTACATATACATTATATACAGAGATCCCAGTTATACCGGCTGTACATATATCATTATATACAGGAGATCCCAGGTTATAACCGCTGTACACTATATCATTATATACAGGAGATCCCCAGGTTATACCGGCTGTACATATATCATTATATACAGGAGATCCCAGTGTATACCAGCTGTCATATAATCATTATATAACAGGAGATCCCAGGTTTATACCGGCTGTACATATATCATTATATACAGAGATCCCCAGGTTATACCGCTGTAACTATATCATTATATACAGGATTCCCCAGTTATACCGGCTGTACATATATCATTATATACAGGAGATCCCAGGTTATACCGCTGTACATATATCATTATATACAGGGATCCCCGGTTATAACCAGCTGTACATATATCATTATATACAGGAGATCCCCAGGTTATACCGCTGTACATATATCATATATACAGGAGATCCCAGGTTTATACCAGCTGTAACTATATCATTATATACAGGAGATCCCCAGGTTATACCTGTACATATATCATTATATACAGGAGTTCCCCAGTTATACCGGCTGTACAATATCATTATCTACAGGAGATCCCCAGGTTATACCCTGTACATATATCATTATATACAGGGATCCCCAGGTTATAACCAGCTGTACATATATCATTATATACAGGAGATCCCCAGTATACCGCTGTCATATATCATATATACAGGAGATCCCAGGTTATACCACTGTATATTATCATTATATACAGGATCCCCAGGTTAACCGGCTGTACATTATCATTATATACAGGAGATCCCCGGTTATCCAGCTGTCATATATCATTATATACAGGAGATTCCCCAGGTTATACCGGCTGTACATATATCATTATATACAGGAGATCCCCAGGTTATACCGGCTGTACATATATCATTATATACAGGAGATCCCCAGGTTTACCGCTGTACATATATCATTATATACAGGAGATCCCCAGTTATATCCGGCTGTACATATATCATTATATACGGAGATCCCCAGGTTATACCGGCTGTACCTATATCATTATATACAGAAATCCCCAGGTTATACGCTTACATATCATTATATACAGGAGATCCCCAGGTTATACCGGCTGTACATATATCTATATATAAGGAGATCCCCAGGTTATACCGTGCTTACATATATCATAATCAGGAGATCCCAGGTTATACGGCTGTACATATATCATTATATACAGGAGATCCCCATTATACCGCTGTACATATATCATTATATACAGGAGATCCCCAGGTTTACGGCTGTACTATATCATTATATACAGGAGATCCCAGGTTATACCGGCTGTACATATATCATATATACAGGAGAATCCCCAGTTATAACCAGGCTGTACATATATCATTATATACAGGAGATCCCCAGGTTATACCGCTGTACATATACATCATATACGGAGATCCCCAGTGTTATACCGGCTGTACTAACATATCATATATACAGAGATCCCAGTTTAGCGGCTGTACATTATCATTATATACAGGAGATCCCCAGGTTATACCGGCTGTCCATATATCATTATATACAGGAGATCCCCAGTTTATACCGGCTGTACATAATCATTATATACAGGAGATCCCCAGGTTATACCAGCTGTACATATATCATTATATACAGGAGATCCCCAGGTTATACCGGCTGACATATAACATTATATACAGGAGATCCCCAGGTTATACCAGCCTGTACATATATCATATATACAGGAGATCCCCATGTTATACCGGCTGTACATATATCATTATATACGAGATCCCCAGGTTTACCGGCTGTACATATATCATTATATACAGAGATCCCCAGGTTACGGCTGTACATAATCATCATATTTACAGGAGATCCCCAGGTTATACCGCTGTACATATATCATTATATACAGGAGATCCCCAGGTTTACCGGCTGTACATATATCATTATATACAGGAGATCCCCAGGTTATACCGGCTGTACATATTCATTATATACAGAATCCCCAGGTTATACCGGCTGTACATATATCATTATATACAGAGATCCCCAGTTATACCACTTACATATATATTATACAGGAGATCCCCAGGTTATACCGGCTGTACATATATAATTATATACGGGAGATCCCCGAGTTATACCGGCTTGTACATATATCATTATATACAGGATCCTCCCCGGTTAACCGGCTGTACCTATATAATATATACAGGAGATCCCCAATCCGGGTTACATTACCAGGCTGTACATATATCATTATACAGGATATCCCCAGGTTATACCGGCTTGTACTATTCATTATATACAGGAGATCCCCATGTTTTACACGGCTGTACATATATCATTATATACAGGAGATCCCCAGGTTAACCGGCTGTACATATATCATTATATACAGGAGATCCCCAGGTTATACCGGCTGTACATATATCATTATATAACAGGAATCCCAGGTTATACCGGCGGTACATATATCATTATATACAGGAGATCCCCAGGTTATACCGGCTGTACATATATCATTATATACAGGAGATCCCCCAGGTTTACCGGCTGTACATTATCCTTATATACAGAGATACTCCCCAGTTATACCGGCTGTACATATATCATTATATCACATGAATCCCCAGGTTATACGGCTGTACATATATCATTATATACAGGAGATCCCCAGTTATACCACATGTAACTATATCATTATATCCAGGAGATCCCCAGGTTATACCGGCTGTACATATATCTATAACAGATTCCCCAGGTTATACCGGCTGTACATTAATATATACAGGAGATCCCCACAGTTATACGGCTGTACATATATCATTATATACAGGAATTCCCCAGTATCACCGCACATATACATTATACAGGAGATCCCCAGGTTATACCGCTGTACATATATCATTATATACAGGAGATCCCCAGGTATACCCTGTACATATCATCATTATATACAGGAGATCCCCAGGTTAACGGCTGACATTAATTTATCTAAATCTATTTATGGGTTTCCTGCCCTTTGGGGTCCATGACCTTTCTCGGTGGCCTATTAGTGCACTGATCTGCATGATACTATTTGCTGTGTTCCCCATCCTGACCCCATCATTTCCATTAGCGCATCATAAAAACATATTACTTCGGTTCTCTTCTCATTTACGTTATGAATTGTTTCCATTTCGCCACAAACTAATAAATTGCGGCTTCTCCTCGCCTGACGGCCGCGCTCCTTCCGTGGCTTCTCATTATTAGGTTTATTCTGTTATCCAGAGTCACAGATGTACGGACAATTACACTTCCTGACATTAATCCCTGGATTAAGGGCGCAACACCGACTGCGCCCAAAAACTCCATGACTGAACCCCTAAGTGAGAAATCGCACTGTCCTGATATTCACCTCATGGAAGTTCATCTAATTATCACATAACTGACTCATTCTTCCACTATTTTATATATTCTGTTGCACAGCTCCACGACAACACCAAGCCATATGGGTAATTACAGGAAAGAGACTAATTCTACTACCTAAAATCCAGAACAATACAATAGGTATCTGTGTGTATGATATGGGCCAGTGCTGCTTTTACAGTGATGGCCACTTGATGGCGCTGGCAAAGCATCTAATACATGTAAAAATATACATATCCTGCAGATACCACTGCAAAGAATCAGCACTGCCATTTATATTATGTATGATTGGTTTTAATCAATTACATGTCTTGTATTATAGCAGTTATATTCTTGTACATAAGGGGCAGTATTATAGTAGTTATATTCCTGTACATAGGGACCAGTATTATAGTAGTTATATTCTTGTACATAAGGGGCAGTATTATAGTAGTTATATTCTTGTACATTGGGGCCAGTATTATAGTGTTTATTCTTGTACATAGGGGCAGTTTATAGTAGTTATATTCTTGTACATTGGGGCATAGTTATATAGTAGTTATATTCCCTGTACCTATGATTAGCCGTACTAGCATTATTATAGCAAATTAGAATTTTATATATATTTCTGTACATAGGGGGCAGTATTATAGTAGTTATATATCTTGTAATAGTAAGTTATTGTTTATTCATAGGGTATTTGTATCAGTAAAGAACTATCAGGAGCTTATAAAGAAGATACGGTTTTTGTATATCTTCGTTCTCCTTAGGGGAGCAGTAGGGTGATAGTGGGATATTTTAGATATCTATGTCCACTAGGGGGCATATATTAGTAGTCTTATATTCTTGTACATAAGAGAGATAGGTAGCAATTATAAAGTAATATAGTAGTTATATTCTTGTACATAGTTAGCATATTATAGTAGTTATATTCTGTACATAGTGGCCGTATTTAGTAGTTATATTCTTGTACATGGGGGCAGTATAATATAGTTTATATTCATTCTTGTACATAGGGGGGCAGTATTATAGTAGTTATATTCTTGTACATAGGGGGCATGTTATAGTAGTTATATTCCTGTACATTGTGGGGCATGTATTATAGTATGTTATATTCTTGTACATAGGGGCATTATTATAGTAGTTATATTCTTGTACAAGGGGGCAGTATTAGTAAGTTATTTTTCTTGTACTAGGGGGGCAGTATTATAGTAGTTATTTCTCTGTACATAGTGGGCGTATTATAGTAGTTATATTCTTGTACATATGGGGCACTATTATAGTATGTTATATTCCTTACTTGGGGGCAGTTATAGTAGTTATATTTCTTGTACATAGGGGCAGTATTAATTTAGTTAGATCTTGTTACATAGGGGACAGTATTATAGTAGTTATATTCTTGTCCATAGGGGCAGTATTATAGTAGTTATATTCCTGTACATAGGGGGCAGTATTAAGTAGTTATATTCCTTTGTACATAGGGGGCAGTATATGTAGTTATATTCTTGTACATGGGGCAGTATTATAGTATTTATATTCTTGTACATAGGGTGGCTATTATAGTAGTTATATTCTTGTACTAGGGGGCAGTATTATTGTAGTTATATTCTTGTACATAGGGGCAGTATTATAGTAGTTATAGTCCTTGTACATAGGGGACAGTATTATAGTATTATATTCCTGTACATAGGGGGCAGTATTATCGTAGTTATAGTTCTTGTACATAGGGGGCATATTATAGTAAAGTTATATTCCTGTACATAGGGGCAGTATTATAGTAGTTATTTCTTGTACATAGGGCAGTATTATAGTAGTTATATTCTTGTACATCGGGGGCAGTATTAGTAGTTATATTCTGTAATAGGGGCAGTATTATAGTAGTTATATTCTTGTACATAGGGGGCATAGTATTATAGTAGTTATATTCTTGTACATAGGGGATAGTATTGTAGTAAGTTATATTATCTTGTACATAGGGGGCAGTATTATAGTAGTTATATTCCTGTAACATAGGGGTATATTATAGTAGTTTATATTCTGGTACATAGGGGGCAGTATTATGATAGTGGGTTGTTGGGGGGAGTTATATTCTTGTACATAGGGCGAGTATTATAGTAGTTATATTCCTGTACATAGGGGAGATAGTATAGTCCTGACAGGGCAGTATTATAGTATTTATATCTTGTACATAGGGGGGCAGTATTATATAGTTATATTCTTGTACATAGGGGCAGTATTATAGTAGTTTATATTCTTGTACATAGGGGGCAGTATTATAGTAGTTATATTCTTGTACATAGGGGTAATTATAGTATTATATTCTTGTACATAGGGGCATTATAGGTAGTTATATTCTGTACATAGGGGCATATTATAGTAGTTATATTCTTGTACATAGGGGGCAGTATTATAGTAGATATTCTTTCTGTACATAGGGGGCAGTATTATAGGTAGTTATATTCCTTGTAATAGGGCAGTATTATATATTGTTATTTTCCTGTACATAGGGGCAGTATTATAGTATTTATGCTTGTACATAGGGGGTATTTCATTTGTAGATGTATGTTATATTCTTGTACATAGGGGGCAGTATTATGTGTTTACCTTACTAGGGGGCAGTATTATAGTAGTTATATTCTTGTACATAGGGGCAGTATTATAGTAGTTATATTCCATCCTGTACATAGGGGGCAGTATTATAGTAGTTATATTCTTGTACATAGGGCAGTATTATATAGTTTATTCTGTAGATAGGGGTATATTATAAGTATTATATTCTTGTACATAGGGGCAGTATTATAGTAGTTATTTCTTGTACTACATAGGGGGCAGTATTTGTAGTTATATTCAATTGTACATGGGGGCAGGTATAGTGTTATTATTCTTATAACTGGGGGCAGTGTTATAGTATATTCTTTTGACGAGGGAGTATTATAGTAGTTATATTCCTTGTACATAGGGGCAGTAATTATAGTAGTTATATCTTCTTTCAAAAGGGGGCAGATATAGTATTTATATCTTGTAATAGGGGCAGTGTTATAGTAGTTTATTCTTGTACTAAGGGGCAGTATATATATTTATATATTCCTGGACAGGGGGCAGTATTATAGTTTTAGGTTATATTCTGTACATAGTGTCAGTATTATAGTATTTATTTCTTTACTAGGGGGCAGTAATTATATTAGTTATATTCCTGTAACATAGGGGGCAGTATTATAGCGTTATATTCTTGTACATAGGGGCATTATTAAGTAGTTATAGTCTTGTACATAGGGGGCAGTATTATATTAGTTATATTCTTGTACATAGTGAGCATATTATGTAGTTATTTTCTTGTACATAGGTGGCAGTATTATAGTAGTTATATTCTTGTACATAGGGGGCAGTATTATAGTAGTTATAATCTTGTACATAGGGGGCAGTATCATACAATTGCTGACGTAAAAAGCAGAATTGGACAGAAAAAGAGACAAGCATATGATCAAAGCAGGTGTCTTAACTTTTCCAGGCTGCTAATACAAAGCATAGTTCAGCAGGGGGCACTGTTGAGCAGGGGACATTGTGCTGCAGCCTGAGGCATGATGAGAGGGGGTTGGAGATAATAGCGGGTTTATTGTAGTGTGACTATGTATAATATATTTCTATTGGTGATGAATAAGGATGCAGGTGAGACGTGGAGCAGGAGGACGTCTGTGAAGTGCGAGGCTCTGGTTCTGCTGGTGTCCGCACAGACGTAAGGTTTTAATAATACTATGTGACATGGAGACAGTGACACGGAGGATCCGGCACATCACTGTGTACAGAAAATCAATAAGGAAGACCCCCGGGGGTGGCCAGCAAGCCCGCACTATTCTTAGCCACCAAGATCTGGCCAATATATCACTGCTGACAGATACAGGACAATATGTGTAAATTTATTCAGGAAGGAATGAAGTGTAAAGACGAGTCTATGCCTTAAGTACATTTGTCAGTATGGAAATGTCATAGAATATTCCAGAAGAATTGGGCGAGAGGGTGGGGAGGGGGGTAGTGGGAAATGTAGTCACAGTTTCTTGGAAAACAAATATAGACTTGAGATGTTGTAGAGTTTACACTGACATTTCTATGGACTTTTTGCCTATTGATATTCTTGGATGATTTAGGAGCGCGGTCACAGCCACTGGAGCGTAGTGTGGTTGGGTCCTGACACTGGATTTCCAATTTATTCATCTCAGAGGTCAGTAGGTTTTGATATGTGTCAAGATTCTACTCATTAAATTTGACCAAGCTCTTGTGGATGTTTGTTTGCCCTATTGAGCAGACAAGCATCAATCACCACATATAACTGGTTATGTAAGGCACCTTCTACCATGGGAAGGTGCCTGAGCAATAAGGTGCCTAGTGCCCTTCAATGGTATTGGTTTGACATCTGCCTGAATCTTCACTCTGTACCTCCTTGCCCACCCCTGACCACCTCATTGCCTGTTCCATGATAGCGTGTATCTGGACCCAACTTGGTCGGTTCTATTGAATGAAGACTACTCCAAGAGATGTCAACCTGGTGGTAGCTCTGAATTCAACTCCAGGTTAAGGAGGAGATCATCTAAACAACTCTCTATTTCATGATGGGTCCCATACCTCGAAACCACAACACATCGAAACCTCTCCGTATTCTCCATAAAATCATCGCCAGACCATTATTTCTCCTCCATAAAACCTCAGAGTTGGAGCCAAGCTGTTCTCCGGATAGTCTTCCAGTATCGACCAAATCCATATCTCAAAGTATCCACAGGTCTCCTGTGTGGTTCCTCAATCCAAGAAGAATATCCAAGTTTTTAGGTTAGCAAAGTCCTTTCAACGTTTGCTTCTCAGAGATGGAATGTGGTGATGTTTGGGAGGGAGAAGAAGAGTCATGCAGTCAACTGCTGGTGGGACACTCTAGGACAGTGATGGCAAACCTTTTAGCGGCTGAGTGCCCAAACTGAACCCAAAACCCCCTTTATTTATCGCGAGGTGCCAACCAAAAATGAAAGCTGTAACTTATTGCTCCCTATTTAACAACTTCATATTTACCTCCTGAGGACATCGACACAGTTGAAAGATGGAACATTTTCATCATTTTAGCTTCTTTCCAGTGTCCCTCTCTACACAGAGAATCGTGGGGCCAGCAGGAGGCCCTTCAGAGATAATTCGGCCCTGTCTAATTCTCCCTCTTCCTACAGTTCCAAGTAGTGTAGTAAGTATGAAAATATCACTGAAAGCAGCATCTTTTAAGTTGCTTGGAACTGCAGGAAGATTCTGTCTGGTGTGCTGGGGCGATGGTCCGGGTGCCCACAAAAAGGGCTCTGAGTGCCGTCTCTGGCACCTGTGCCATAGGTTCGCCACCACTGCTCTAGGTGATGTTCTTCCCTTTCAGACAACACCATTGCTTGGGTGTGGCTGCTCCTTCTGTACCCCCTAGAGCAGTGGTGGCGAACCTATGGCACGGGTGCCAGAGGTGGCACTCAGAGCCATTTCTGTGGGCGCTCAGGACAGAGTTCACCAAATAGGACCAAATCCACCAAATCTTCCTGCTGTCCCAGGCAACTTAAGAGATGCTGCTCTCAGTGCTACTTTCAAGCAACACTTCATTGGCTGTTTGGAACTGCAGGTAATATATAATTATAAGGGGTGGACTGAATTGCAATGTCTTTGGAGGTTCTCCTGCTAGACCCACCATTCTTCCTGTATAGAGAGAGACCCTGGAGAGAAGCAACTATGATGGTCTGTATTTGCCCTCCTTCTTTCAACTGTATTGGTGTCCTCAGGGGGCTTATACGATTGAAAGATGTGGAAGAACAGGTAGCAATAAGTTACTGCTTAAAATGCCATGTTGGCACTTCACAGTAAATAAGTGGATTTCGGTTGTAGTTTGGGCGCTCGGTCTCTAAAAGGTTCGCCATCACTGCCCTAGAGTTACCTCCTGGGAATCCCAGGTATGGGAACATTATTCATCCGCACTTGTCAGTCTAATGACCCCACCAGGACCTGATAAAATCCCTCTAACCCCTCAATACATCTACCCTGAGGTTGTGGCCAGTGATCCTTTGCTACATCCCTACCACGTACTTTACTTGCTAACTTGAAACCGAAAACCAAACTTTTTGCCCATGCTCAGATGAGTGGAATTTTCCAAAAACATCCAAAAATAAAGATCCATAATAAAAGGTCCTAGAGGAGATCTTTGGAGATCTATTTAACCACCAATGATTTGATGGCCCCTATATCTGAATGGTAGACGACTGCCGGAGCTTCTTCTCGTGACCCTGAGGCCTCGGGAGGGAGCAATATTTTCGTAGTTTACTTTTTAATAATTTAGTTTTCTGTAAATATTCCTGCAGGGGTCGCTGTTGTCCTCGGCTGATGAAGACCCTCACAACCTACAAATCTCTCAGTGGGAAGTGCAGAAATGTGAGCGGAATATCAGATGTGATCAGAGGGGAGAATCGAAAATTGAAATAGGAAATGTGGACTGAATTATTAACTGAGCGATACATTTTTATGAGGTTTATGCGGCTGTAGCCTGGTGGTGTCACATGCTACACGTGTAGCCGGGGGATGGGATACACACTACATGTAATGGATACACAGGAAGCCTAGTGGTCAGTTCTGGTACTGCAGGAACATGGCAAATTAAAACAACGATACAAACACTATGTCCCCGAAGCGAGTACCGTATGTGTAACCGGATCTACAGCAGGACATAAGAGGAAACCCTCCTCTGGTTCTGCTGCATTGTGGGTTTATGTCATCCCTGCCTGCTGACTTCTCTGCTACATACAGCAGGAGAGAGGAGAGAGAAGCTGCTGCAGGGAAACAAAGGAAAGGAGAGTACAGGCGGTCCCCTACTTAAGAACACTCGACTTACATACGACCCCAAGTTACAAACTGACCTCTGGACATTGGTAATTTATTGTACTTTGGCCTTAGGCTACAATGATCATCTGTAACAGTTATCACAGGCGTCTGTAATGAAGATTTAGTGTTAATCCTGATTCTTATGACAACCCAACATTTTTAAAATCCAATTGTCACAGAGACCAAAAAGGTAGACCCCAGCCCAGACCCTAGAAACTAAACAAAACTAATAGAGAACCCATCAGCCCAGACCCAGAAAACAAAAACTTCACTAGAGACACCTCAAGCCCCGACCCTAACTAAACCAAAACTAATAGGAGGACCCAGCCCAGACCCTAAATAAACAAAACTAATGTAGACCAAGCCAGACCCCTAGGACTAAAACAAAACCTTAATAGAGGACCTCAGCCCAGACCCCTAAACAAACTATATAGAGACCTCATGCCAGGACCCCCTATAAACTAAAACTAATAGGGAACCCAGCCCTAGACCTAAACTAAATTTAAAGACAGGTGTAGACACCCAGCCCAGACCCCTAAACTAAACAAAACTGATGGAGACCCCTAGCCCAGACCCCTAGACGTTAAAAAAACTAATTAGAGACACTGGAGCCTAGACCCCAGTAAAATAAACTAAACTTAATGGAGACCCAGCCCAGACCCCTAAATAAACTAACAAAAACTAATAGAGACCTCAGCCCAGACCCCTACTAAACTAAATAATGTAGAACCCAGCCCAGACCCTAGACTAAACAAAACTAATTAGAGACTCAGCCCAGGCCCCTAAAACAAAATACTAGAGACCATCAGCCTCAGGCCCCTAAACAACTAATAGAGACCCCCAGCTGACCCTAAACTAATTAAAACTAATGTAGAACCCAGCCAGACCCCCCTACTAACCAAACTAATGGCGACCCCAGCCAGACCCCTAGACTAAAAAAACTATAGAGACCTGAGACCAGACCAGGGGGGGGGGGGGGGGGGGGGGGGGGAACCCTAATCTAAAATTAAAGCATAGGATTGGTAAATTATGGAGACCACAGACGATACCTAAAACTAATCCAAATCCAATTAAACTAACACAAGTCAGATCAGATTTCATCTCAGAAAAACAAACGCCAAGACTGATCCCAACACCTAAACTAATACATATCTGACAAGACTCTTAAACTAATTACCAAACCCAGAATGATATACTAGTACAGACCCCAGCCAGCTATAATAAAACAATGTAAATCGACTCCTAAACCAACCTCAGATGAGCCTCTCCAACTGATAGAAACCCAGACCCCTAATTCTATAGAGATTCCAGTCCCAGACCCCAAACGCTAAGATAAACTCCATTCCGGACCCCACAATAAAACAAACATAAGAGCAAGGACCCAAAAAAGTCTGATAGAAACCGTCCCCCAATAATAATACAATCCTGAGAGGATTCGTACATCCCAGTAACAAACCTCCAAACGATTTTTATTGTAAGAACATAAGACCAAGACAAACCCGGACTAGACCACGAAACTTAGTTATAGACCTCAGACAAGGTCCCTAAACTAGTACAGACCTCAGACAAGGTCCCTAAACTAGTACAGTCCTCAGACAAGGTCCCTAAACTAGTACAGACCTCAGACAAGGTCCCTAAACTAGTACAGTCCTAGACAGGTCCCTAACTATAAAGACCTCAGACAAGGTCCTAACTAGTACCGACCTCAGACAAGGTCCTTTGTGTTTTAATTCAGACCGCGTCTCATAACAAGACATCCAATTGATCCGCCACTACCTATCGTCAGAGTAGCGTGATGTCTGTAATCCAGACACAACATGTGGAGCAGGGGGCGCACTCCTCTGACCTTCCGTTTGCTTCTGATTTCCCATTCTACCTGGATACAGTCCTTCCATGAAATAAAGTATCGCCATCCTAATATTGCGTTGACATTTGTTCCTTCCTTTTTCGTTCCATCGTCTGGTGTGAACGGTGGTTGAGGGGCTGTCAGTCAGCGCCGCAGAATAAGTGCGCCATGTGACCCGCTGCGATGATAAGTTTGTCAGAACATTTAGACGTTTACCGTGTTAGCACAAGCATCGTATTTACCCCGGACCGATGGAGGGGTTTATGCCGCCATTACTGCATGTAGTTGATGGAGCGAAAGAGGTATAGACCGCCGAAGCTTCTGCCTGCTACATCCCCGGTTTTATTAAAGCGATTATAGAGAGTACAGATCCTGAGCGATATTTGATCTGATCAGAGCGATATTCACATAGGGGATAGTCTGAAAAAATTTGGATGCTTAACACCTCATTTATTGCCGCTGTTCTTACATTAAAAGTTGGGGTTGTTTTTTTAAAATCCGTCCACCCGTTCAAAATATATGGCTCCTGGAAAGATTTATATCTAATTAGCTCATGCTAGTCAAAGGGGTGGAGCCTTTTTTGCAGGGTGGGTCTTATGTAGTTAACACCCCCTTGGCTACTGTAATCAGATGAACATATAAAACTTTCGAGGTTATATCTCATGAAGGGTTGGACAGGATTATAAAAAAAACAAACCCAAATGATCAGGGCACAACCTGGCCATCAAGTGTAGCGGTTTATTATTTTGACTTGGTGACAGGTCATCTAGGTATCCTAATAAAATGGGGTGGTAGATTCTCCACCATTCATCCAGCCCAATTCTTTCAACCAGGCAATTGGCGTTGAAGGTTACAGAGTCCTTCCCCAAGCTCATCTTGGCTTAGTAATAATTGGTATTATAAATTTTTTAAAAAAAAAAAATTGTGAATGAGAGCCAATGAGAAATTAAGCCAATAGATATTATCCGAGAATCGATCATGTTTGAGACCATCTGGCCGTGAGAGGACATCCGGATCCAGCCTTCCACCTTCAGTGTCAGCGCACCCCAGCCGCGGCACCCCATCAACGCACGTCACAACCGGCCTGGAACAAAGCGCCAGGAATTCAAGGACTCGTAATGGCACCCGGGAGTGACACGTGTAAAATCTTATCGCTCCTGGGGGTGGAGGGCAAAGGATAGTCACATTTGAATGGCCAGGGATCACAAGGCGCTGCAGGCTGTGGATGGCGGGATTATTTGGGCTGGTTTTGCCATTGGAGGAAGGTAATTTGCAGTACCACGTGGAACTCTCTATTAAATACTCGAGGCACATACTGAAACTATGTGGCGCTATTATTTACAGTAGGAGCTTGGACAATTATTGGTGTACTGAGTGGCACCTTAATGATGCACAGGACTGTGCCCACTGTATAGCGCGTTATTACAAGTTACTGTTATAGCACATGTACAGTTGGGCCCCGGGTTAAGGACACCCTGACGATACAGACACCCCTAGGTTACAGGACAGACTTGCCACTGTATAGCCTGTTTGTTTAGGTACGTATAAAACACATTCATTGCTCCCGACTTCAAACGTAATCTACCAGATGTTTTCAGTGATCCAAACATCCCTTGAGAATGCGTATCTACAATGATGCGGAACACATAATCTTGTTATTCCCTGAGCGAGTGGTTCTGCTCAAAAAAAAATTATAAAATTCAGGACCTTGGGAAAGTTGGCTGCACTCATAAACACATAACATGAGCTTCCTGGACTGTCCAGACAGACTAATAACGAGCTGTTATACACAGCAGCGGGGGAGGGTGCAGTGATTGATTACTCTGCCTGTCAGAAACAACGCAGTGATGACGTATCCTCGGCTTAAGCTGAGTAGGACAAGGCTAAAGCAGTTTATAATTAGAGTGAGGAGAAGCGCTGGAGCTTATTATCATAATTTTATAATAGTTTTTTCAGCAAAACCACTCAGCCCAGGGATTAAACAAGAT
Organism: Engystomops pustulosus; assembly: GCA_019512145.1. Classification (NCBI taxonomy): domain Eukaryota; kingdom Metazoa; phylum Chordata; class Amphibia; order Anura; family Leptodactylidae; genus Engystomops; species Engystomops pustulosus. Next base: position 160,087,140 of record CM033647.1, on the reverse strand, counting down.
ATGTTTCTGCATCAGTGTAGAGCTAACGCTACAGGCATCTCAAGGTAGTTTGGTCATAATACCTCAAGTAAAATGTAGATTTCCTTTGAAGAACAGATGACTTACAGGACACAACCCAATCGTTACAGGACAGACCTCTCGGCCACGGTTATAGCGCTGGTGTTTTAGGCCACTGTATAGCAACATTATTGAGCACTGAGTGACTTTATTATTTGGGAATGGTATAGCACGAATAGGTGTAGCACATTATATGCGAACATTATGCATGATATACCGCGTACGATGGGAATGTAAGCGCCCTACCTTGTCAGAGGCTGGCTTGGTTATGCATACACAGGGGGGCGGACACTACAGCTGGGGGCACCCGATTATACACGCCAATGACCGGTTGACCCCAGTACCCAGCCCATTGTGTAAACCCTAAGAATAAACATGAAAGTCACCACCCTATACTATCACCAACTAAAGAGACTCACAAATGTGACCAAAATAATAACAGTTACAAAAGGACTGGCAAGTTCGGCAGAATAGTTTAGGTGATTTCAAGCTCAATTTAATGGGGGCATTATAAAAGAAGTGCTTCAGTAAATAGCTGAATTCCGGGAGCCGAGATTTCTATAAAAAAGGAGCAGCCGCAAGCCAAATTTCCGCCACAGAAACGCACAATAAAATTATTTCGTTTCGGTAACGCGGCGCTATTTATGAGGAAACGGCGAATATATCACCGACAGTTACCACAATATTGTGAGCAGAAAGGGATATCAAAAAAAACTGTAATCTTATATAAATTCAGTATGTAGCTCAGGAGAATATAATATATACCTGTATGAAGAAGATTATATTTACCAGGCAGAATCCGGCGCTAACACAGAGAGATGTATATCATATAGAAGGGAGATCCCCAGGTTATCTCCCGGTGTACATATATCATTGAGATACAGGAGATCCCCAGGTTTACCGCTATACATATATCATTATTATTAAGGAGGATCCCCAGGTTATACCAGCTGTGTACCATATCTAATTAATAAGGAGATCCCCAGGTTAACGGCTAACAATAGCATTGAAACAGGAGATCCCCATGTTATAACCAGCGTAATATCATCATTCTACAGGAAATCCCCGGTTATACGGCGTACATTATAGATGAGATACAGGAGGATCCAAGGAATATACGGCTGTACATATTAATATATATTTACAGGAGATCCAGGTTAACCGGCGTTACTTCTATCATTATATTACAGGAGATCCCCGGTAACCGGCTTGGTACATATAATCATTGTATACAGGAGATCCCAGGTTTATACCCGCCTGTAATATATCATATTATACAGGAGATCCCATACGGTAATCTTATACCAGACCCGTTTCGGCTTATAAATATAGCATTTATACAGGAGATCCCCAGGTTATACGCTGAACATATATCATCTATATACAGGAGATCCCCAGGTTATTTATAACGGCATACATATATCATTATATACAGGAGATCCCCATGTTATCCAGCTTGTCATATATCATTATATACAGGATTCTCCAAGGTTATAACGGCAGAAGAATATATATATATACAGGAGATCCCAGGTTTATACCAGGCTGTACATATTATCATTATACTACAGGAGATCCCCAGGTCATACCGGTTACGTGAGACATATATCCAATTATATACAGGAGATCCCCAGGTTATACGAGCTGTCAATATATCATTATATACAGAGTCCCCAGGTTATACCGCTGTACAGTATATGCATATATAAAGATATTCCAGGTTTATACCAGCGCTGGACATTATCTTATATACAGGAGATCCCCCATTGATGGTATATCGGTGGACATATATCAGTATACAGGAGATCCCCAGGTTAACGCGGTACATATATCATTATTAATCAGGAGATCCCCAGGTTATACCAGCGGTACATATATCATTATATACAGGAGATCTCCAGGTTTATAAGGCTGTAACATATATCATTATAGTACAGGAGATCCCAGGTTATACCGGCTGAATATATCATTATATACGGAGACCCCAGTTTATACCGGCGTTAACATAGTACTCATTATACTGACAGGAGATCCCCAGGTTATACCGCGTACAAATTCATATATACAGGGAGATCCCAAGGTTTATACCGGTTGTACTATATCATTATATAAAGGAGATCCCCAGGTGCTACGCTGTACTAGATCATTATATAGGAGATCCCCGGTAACGGGTATATATTATAGACCCAGGTAATACGGGCATGGTACATATATCATTATATACAGGTAGATCACCAGGTTATACCAGTGATAAATTTTCGGAGTCAGGTTAACCGGCTGTCATATTATTTATATACAGGAGATCCCCAGGTTACAGGGATACCGCCGAGGTACATAATATCATATACTACAGAGATCCCCGTCTATACCGGCTTACATATTATCATTTATATACAGGAGACCCCAGGTTTATAAGCGGACATGATATTCATTATATACAGGGATCCCAGGTTAAGGCAGTGTACATAGCATTATATACAGAGATCCCCAGGTGATACCAGGCTGTACAGTATATCATTTATAAAGGAGATCCCAGGTTTGTATACGCAGTGTGACATTAATCATTAGTATACAGGATCTCCCAGGTATGGGACGCAATATCCACTCCCGGTATACTCACGCCTACCGTATACCAAGAGTAAGAAATCCCCTAGGTTCCCAGTGACACGAGGTCAACTATTTAAGTGCCCAGTACTACTGCCATGACCATATGAGCATGAAGGATTTCCAGTCTACCAGCTGACATAATCATATATACAGGATCCAGGTATCCCGTGAACTTATATAAGAGATCCCCCGACGGCACTGTCCACAAATTCATTATATACAGGAGTCCCCGGTGATAGCGCTGTACTAGATCATAGTTATACAGGAGATACCAAGGTCTATACACGCTGTACAAATATCATTATATACAGGAGATTCCCAGTTTAACCGGCCTAAAAATGTATAAGGGACGCCGGTTACGCTGTACACATATATATTATATGACAGGAGATCCCAGGGTTATACCGGCTGTACATATCATTATATACAGGAGATCCCCAGGATTATATCGTATCCAGTAGTACATTTTTTTTACTATCATATATATACAGGAGATCCCCAGCAGTTATACCGGTGACATATATCATATATACAGGAAGATCCCAAGGTTATACCGGCGGTACAATATTTCCATGATATAAGGAGATCCCAGGTATACCGGCTATGTACATATACATATTATACAGGAGATCCACAGGTTTGATACCGGCCTGTACATTATATCATAGATTACATGAGACTCCCAGGCTCTATACCGGCATGTAAATATATTTTCATTTTATATACAGGAGATCCAAGCGTTTGTATACCAGCAGTACATGATATATATACAGGAGCGATGCCCAGGTATACCAGCTGTACATATATGTAGTATACAGGAGATTCCCCAGAGGGTTTCCGGCGGGGGCTGTACATATTCATATACACAGGATGATCCCAGGTTATACCGGATGTACATATATCCTTTATACAGGAGATCCCAAGGTTATACCAGTGTACATATATTCATATATACCGAGAGCCCCAGGTTGTTAAGACACTATGTACATATTCATTATTACAGGAGACCCCAGGTTACCCGGACTAGCTAGTATATTATACTACAGGGAGATCCCAGGTGTTTATACCGCAGGGACGATACTACATATATACAAGGAGTTCAGGTGTATACCGCTGATACATAATACATTATATACCGAGGAGATCCCCAGGTTGAACCGGACGACATATATACATTATTATAACAGGAGATTCCCAGGTCTATACGAGCTAGTACTATTAATCATTATATAAAGGAGATCCCCAGGTTAACCGTCGTGTACATATATCATTATATACAGGGGATCCCCAGGTATACAGCTGTTACCTATCTCAGTATATTACCGGAGATACCCAGGTTATACCAGCCGTGTACATTATCTCATTATATACAGGGAGATCCCAGGTTATACCGGTCTGTACATAAGATATTGTAATTATAGGAGTCCACAGGCAGGCCCCAGGTATACCGCATGACATATACATATAGACAGAGAGATCCCGAATACGCGTATAATCTTAGATGCGGACTTGTTATAGCGAATATATCATTATATACAGGAGATCCCGGTTGGTATACCAGCTGTAATATATCATATACAGGAGATTCCCAGGTATACCAAGAGTACATATATCATTATTACAGGAGACACCCAGTTTATACGGCGTTTGTAACCTTAATTATTATATACAGGAATCCCAGGTTTTTAACCGGCTGAATTACTAAAGGAGTTATCATTGCATATTATTATACGGAGATCTCCAGGTTATACAAGCGTGTACATATATCCTTGATATACAGGAGATTCCCCAGGATGGCTGTCATACTAAGCTGTGTATACATTTCATAATCATATATTACAGAGATCCCCAGGTTATACGGCCTGTCCAATATATGTCATTATATCAGGAGATCCACAGGTTATACGGGTACATATATCATTATTTACAGGAGATTCCCCAGGTTTATACCAGCTGTACATATGATCATATATACAGGAGACTCCCCAGGTCTTTACAGGCTGTACATATCCAGTATATACAGGAGTTCCCGGTTATACCAGACTGTCATATATCATTATCTAACAGGAAGATCCCAGGTATTAAAAATTACATACATTTAAAGGGACCAGTTAGCTGTACATGATATCTATTATTATAACCAGTTGAGGATTGGCTATATTACAGGGCCAGGTAAAGCTGATATATCAGACAGGAGCTCCCGTTACGTGTATAATTACAGAGTCCCGTCATACAACGTACATTATCATTTACGGAGATCCCAGGTATACCGGCTGTAACATATATCATTATATCAGGAGATCCCACAGGTATCATGTATTACCGGTGCTACATATATCCATTATATACAGGAGACTCCCAGGGTATACGCGCTGACCTAGTGATCATTATATACAGGAGATCCCCAGGTTATACGGGCCGTACTATATCTTCTATACAGGAGATCCCAGGTTATTAGCGCTGACATATCTATATATACTAGGAGATCCCAGAGGTTATACCTGGCTGTACATATATCATTATATACGGAGATCCCCAGGTTTATACGGTGTACAATAACTTCTATCGGATCCCCAGTCTAGTTCATATACATAAGGGAGATCCCCAGATTATACTCGGTCTGTACATATATTCTATATACAGGAGATCCCCAGGTTAGACGCGTACACAGTTTAAAAAGGGATCCAGTGTTATACGGCGTCTATATCTATAGACAGGAGATCCCCAGGTTTAACCAGCTGTAACACTATACATATATACAGGAGATCCCAAGGTTATACAGCTGTACATAGTTCATTATATGTACAGGAGATCCCCAGGTTATACAGCGTGTACATATATCATTATATACAGGAGTATCCCCCCAGGTCTAACCGGCGTGTACTATATCATTATATACGGGATCCCCAGGTTGATACGGCTGTACAATTATTATATACAGGAGTATCCCGAGGTTATATACCGGTTGTACATATAATCTATTCATATACAGGAGATCCACCAGGTATACCGGCTTGTAACATATGTCATCTAATACAGGAGATCCAGGTATACCGGTGTACATATATAAACTACTATAACAGGAGATCCCCGGTTATACCAGCTTGTTACATGATCAGTTAATATAAGGAGATCCACCAGGTTAGACCGGCTGTTAGCATTACTTCATTATTAAGGAGATCCCCCAGGTTATACCGGCTGTACACTAGGCATATATAACAGAGGATCCCAAGGTTATACCCGGCGTACAATATCATGTATATACAGGAGATCCCAGGGATATACGCCTGTACATATCTCACTATCTATACCGGAGATTCCCAGGTATATTAGCCAGGCCTACATAATAACTATATACAGGAGATCCCAGGTTTATACCGGTGGTGATACATATATATTATATACTAGGAGTACCGAGTGTCTTATCAATTGTACATATATAGTCATATTACAGGGGATCCCTACAGCGTATTCATAGAGATCCAGTATCGCGGTACGCAAATACGACTCCCGAGGTATCGGCATAATTTATCACTTACAGGAGATCCACAGGTTAACCGCGTAGACAGTATATCGATATATACGGACTGATCACCAGGTTGATACCGGCTGACATATATCATTATATACAGGAGATCCCAGGTTATACGCTGAATATTATTACGGGATTCAGGTTAACTGTACATATCATTATATACAGGAGATCCCCGTGTTATACCGGGCTGTACTATATATATTATATACAGGAGATCCCCAGGTTTATACCGGCTGTACATATATCTATTATACAGGAGATCCCAGGTTATGACAGAGCTTACATTTCTATTACAGGATGATCCCCAGGGTATAACAGTGTTACAATTATTTTCAGTAGATCCGTATCAGTGTACAGATATCATGATAAGGCTCCCCGGTTTTATTACCGGCCGTGCTACAATATCATTATATACAGAGAATCCACCAGGTGTATACGCTGTACATATCATCAGATTATCACAGGGCAGATCCCCAGGCTTACGCATGCTGTTACCAAATATTATGGATCAATTAACCGGCATAATATCATTATACAGGAGATTCCCCAGGGTTGTTTTAGAAACCCCCATGAGGCCGAAGACTTAAGGTATAGCTATATGTCATATATACAGGAGATCCCAGGTTCTTATACCGGAGCTTGTACATAGATCATATATTAACAGGAGATCTCCAGGGTATACCGCTGTAATAATCATTAATACTACCAGAGATTTCCCCCCAGGTATTACCGGCTTGTACTATATAATATAGACAGGAGTTCCCAAGGTATACCAGCGGTAATATCTGAATATCAGGGAGATCCCCAGGTTATACCGGCGGTCTATATCCATTACATACAGGAGATCCCACGGTTATACGAGGACAATACTATCGGACCCCAGTATTTCACATACATAATATATACAGGAGATCCCCCGGTTTATGTGACCGCGCTGTACCATGTATGCCATTAGTATCACATCACGATTGTCCACCGGATCGACACAGCTGAACACATCCCGCCTTGAATATACAGGACAATCCAGTTACCGGCGTCAAATCACAATACAAGACGTTATATGTGATCTATATACACTACAGTATACGGTGGACAATAATCATTTATCGATCCCAGTAACGGAGAATAAATACAGGATCCCAGGTTATACTGGCTTGTACATATATCATTATATAAGGAATCCCAGGTTATACCGGCTGTACTATATCATATATACAGGAGTCCCCAGGTTATACGGCTGTTGTACATATATCATTATATACAGGAGATCCCCAGGTTATAGGTGTACAATCTTATTATATAAGGAGGTCCCCAGGGTAACCGGCTGTACAGATATCATATATCATAGGAAGACTCGCCAAGGTGCTATACCAGTGACAGTATGAAGGCGTGTGTAGCGGTAATGTGAGGATGATACCCTAGGGGAGAGAAGTATCGTGACTCTCCTATGTGATAATCCGATGTCCTTTCAGGTAGGATATTCGGGAGATACTATGCTGGTGTGTTCTGCTTGGGAAATGGAAATGTACGTTTCTATCGGTAGATGAGAGATAAAGTCGCCCATCCGCACTGATACAATGTCACCAGGAAGGACGCGTCAGGCGGCGGGGGGGACGGGGCGTGCATCTCCAGGCTTAGTACTATATTATATGGACAGAATAGATTCCTTTTACTCACATTGCGCGGGGCAAGAAGATCTCACTATCCTAGGATTCGTCATGGGCGCACACGCAGCAGGGAGAAAGCAAACAGAGGTTTAGGACGTCCTCAGGGGCTCGCTATACGTTGCTCTATAAGGTATGGTGTATATAGCTGCGCTGATCCTGCTCCTGCAGCCAGCACAGGAATACAAACATGCGCGATGCCACCTGAAGTGTAAATAAATTTGCCACTTATGTCAAGAACCAGCGCCACCACATTTCCAGAGTGTTGTAGTCTGGTATGTGCACTTCCACACTCGCGTCGTTATAATTGTTTTTTCTATTAAGGACACCCCCTTTAAAGGAGACCCCGTCATCAAAGAATGTCAATTTTGAGCACCCCATAATTACCTAATACTTTAACAGTTGCGGTGACATGAAGAATGCGGCTGAATGCATTTTTACAACTCATCGTACGCGGCAGGAACTGTCAGCAGTAAAAATGACATCCTGCTAACAGGTTCAGTAAGATCAGTAGTATGTGTAAATTGCATTAAAGATTTACTATATGTGGTGCTGTTAATATCTGAAATGTTGGAGGAGGAATATTCTTAGAATAATTGGCTATTCCAAAGTTCCAAAGGGGTGGAGTTTACGTAACCCCGCCCTAAAGCATTCTGCTAGGACTATCAGGATGGAACACATAGACTAAGCCCCCCTCTGGACTGAAATACCCCAGTTGAGGCTGTGGTTATACCTAACAGGGATTTATTTCTTGCAATGCATATTTCACAGCTGTCGAAGAGAAAGAGGGTCAAAAGATGAAATGTTTTTTTCTTTACCTAAGCCCCATCTTTTGCTCCGCCCCTTACACCACCCAAACGCTATATTTGCCCCCTGCCTAATTGCCCTCCTATCCCTCAAGCCCTCCCCCACACGTGTGTCCCCAAGATGCCTCTCAATCAGTGGGCCCCTCACCTTTACCCCTATATTGAAAAGCCCCTATTTTGTGCCCACAGCGCCCCCGCCATATTGTTGGCTCCAGCAGCAGCTCCCCATTATTGTGCCCCCATTAGCAGTTTCCCCGGTATTGTACCCCCCAGTAGCTCCCTGCTATTACACGCCCCCCCCAGCAGCTTCCCTGTTTTTGTGCCACCCAGCAGCTCTCTGTTATTATTCCCCATCCCCAGCAGCAGCTCCCCAGTTATTGCGCCCACCCTCAGCTTCCCCTGTCTTTGTGCCCCACCCAGCAGCAGTTCCCCTCTTGAAAATCCAGATACAGGCAGTCCCCGGGTTACATACAAGATAGGGTCGTGTAGGTTTTCGTCTAGTAAGTTGGAGCTTTGGTATGTAAGTCGGAACGTATATTATCATTGTAATCCAAGCAGAATGTATATAGTGATATATGTACAGCCGGTATAACCTGGGGATCTCCTGTATATAATGATATATGTACAGCCGGTATAACCTGGGGATCCCCTGTATATAATGATATATGTACAGCCGGTATAACCTGGGGATCTCCTGTATATAATGATATATGTACAGCCGGTATAACCTGGGGATCTCCTGTATATAATGATATATGTACAGCCGGTATAACCTGGGGATCTCCTGTATATAATGATATATGAACAGCCGGTATAACCTGGGGATCTCCTGTATATAATGATATATGTACAGCTGGTATAACCTGGGGATCTCCTGTATATAATGATATATGTACAGCCGGTATATAACCTGGGGATCTCCTGTATATAATGATATAGAAGTTATACGTCTCTCTGTGTAGGGATCATGCTGGTATAATATAATCTTCTATACAGGTATATATTATATTCTCCTGCGCTACATACTGAATTTATATAAGATTATAGTATTTTTCTTGGAATATTCATCTTTCGTGCTGGATATATTCGCCGTTCCTATAAATAGCGCCGCGTTACCGAAACGAAATAGATTTTATTGTGCGTTTCTGTGCGGATTTGCTTTGCGCTGTCATTTTTTATAGAAATCTCGGCTCCCGGAATCAGCTATTTACTGAAGCAATTATTTTATAATTGCCCAATTAAATTGAGCTTGAAATCACCTAAACTATTCTGCAGAACTTGGCCAAGTCCTGTTTGTATAATGTGATTATTGTGTCACTTTTGTGAGTCTCTTTAGTATGTGATATTATAGGTGGGATTTATGTGATGTCTTAGGATAACACATGGGGCGGGGACTGGGGGTCAGACGGTCATTGATATAATCTGGTGCCCCCAGCTGTAGTCACGGATCGTTGTGAAGGTCATAGTGCCCTCCCCCTTTGTATGCAATACCAAGCACAGCCACTGTACAATGTAGGGCGCTGTACATTCCCATCTGCAAGCTGTATATCATGCCATAATGTTCTCATATAATGTTGCTACACATATATCGTGCCATACCATTCCCAAATAATAATGGCGCTCAGTACCCAATAATGTGCTATGCAGTGCCTAAACAACAGCGCTATACCGTGGGCAGAGAGGTCCGTCTGTAACTAGGGGTTGTCTGTAAGTCAGCTGTTCTTAAAGGAAATCTACCATTTGATTTGATGCATTATAAACCAAACATACCTTGAAAATGCTGTAGCTACAGTGATGCAGAAACATATCTTGTTTAATCCCTGGGCTGAAAAACTATTATAAAAAAACTATTATAAAATTATGATAATGTCGCTCCTGTGGCTGCCCCAGAACATCTCCTCTCACCCTAATTATGAACTGCTTTAGCCTTGTCCTGCTCAGCTTAAGCCGAGGATACGTCATCACTGCGTTGTTTCTGACAGGCAGGAGTAATCAATCGCTGCACCATCCCAGCTCAGGTTGATTAGCCCTGTCTGGACAGTCCAGGAAGCTCAGTGTAGTGTGTTTATGAGTGCAGCCAACTTTCCCAAGGTCCTGAATTTTATAATTGTTTTTTGAGCAGAACCACTCGGCTCAGGGAATAAACAAGATATGTTTCCGCATCAGTGTAGATACAGCATTCTCAAGGTATGTTTGGATCACATGAAAACATATGGTAGATTTACTTTAAGTCGGGAGATGTAATGTGTTATACAGTACCTAAACAACAGTGCTATACAGTGGGCAGAGTTCTGTCTGTAACTAGGGGTTGTCTGTAAGTCAGGTGTCCTTAAGCCGGGGGCCCACCTGTAATGTGCTATACAGTACTTATATAACAGTGCTATACAGTGGGCAGTCCTGTGCGTCATTAATAGTGCCACTCAGTGCCCAATAATGTGTCAAGCTCTACTTAAATAATAGCGCCACATAGTTTCAGTAATGTGCCATAGAGTAATTAAATAATAGTTCCACGTGGTACTCAAATTCCAGATCCTGCCAATGCAAAACCAGCCCAAATAATACCGCCATCCACAGCCTGCAGCGCCTTGTGATCACCTGGGCATTCAAAATGATTGACATCCTTCCCCTCCTCCCCCGAGGAGCGATAAGATTTACACGTGTCACCTCCCCGGGTGCCATTACAAGAAGTCCTTGAATTCCTGGCGCTTGTTCCGCCGGTTGGACGGTGCGTTGAGTGGGTGCCGCGGCTGGTGCGCTGACAGCTGAGGGGGAGGCTGGATACTAGATTTCCTCTCACGGCCAGATGGTCGTCAAACATTATCGATTCTCGGATAATATCATATGCTTAATTTCTCATTGGCTCTCATTCACAAAATTAAAAAAAAAAAAAACTATAATGCAAATTATTACTAAAGGCCAATGATGAGCTGGGGAAGGACGTACTGTAACCCTTCAAGCGCCAAGTGCTGGGTTTGAAAGAAATTGGGCTGATGAATGCGTGGAGAATCTACACCCATTTTAGGATACTTAGAGGACCTGTCACCAAGTACAAAATAATAAACGCTACATCTCATTTGATGGTCAGTGTGCTCCTGATCAATTTGGTGTTTGTTTTTTTAAAATCCGTTCACCCGTTCATGAGATATGAACCTCGAAAGTTTATATGTTCATCTGATTACAGTAGCCAAGGGGGTGTTAACCACATAAAGACCCACCCCTGCAGAAAAAGGCTACCACCCCTTTGACTAGCATGATTTAATTCAGATATAAACTTCCAGGAGCCATATCTTTTGAACGGGTGGACGGATTTTTAAAAAACAAACACCAAATTAATCGGAAGAACAGCAGCTATAAAATAAGCTTTAAGCATCCAAAATTTTTCAGACATATCCCTCTGTGTGAATATCGCTCTGACCAGATCCAAATATCACTCAGATCTCTACTAGTCTATATCGCTTTAATAAAACCTGGGATGTTGCAGGCGGAAGCTGCGGGCGGTCTAATCCTCTGCGGCTTCCATCAACTAATGCAGTAATGGGCGGCATAAACCCCTCCATCGGTCAGGGGTAATAAGATGCTTGTGCTAACACGATAAAACGTCTAAATTGTTCTGAAAACTTTCATCGCAGCGGGTCACATGGCGGCACATTATCTCTGCGCGCCGCTGACTGACAGCCTCAACCACCGGTCACAACCAGACGATGGAACGACAAGGTCACGCAATATTAGGATGGCGATACTTTATTTACATGGAAGGACATTGTATCCAGGTAGAATTGTATCAGGAAGCAAAACGGAAGGGCAGAGTGCGCCACCCTTCTCCACAGGTTGTGTCTGGTATTACAGACATCAGCGCTACTGGACGAGAGGTAAGTGGCGGATCAGGGATGTCCTCCTTATGAGACTCGTCTGAATTTAGGGGTCTAGTCTGGGGTTTGTACTTATGTCTTATGTTTGAGAGGTTTGTACTGGTGTACGGAATCTTAGGATTGTATTATTATTGGGGGACTGGTTTCTATCATTTTTGGGGTCTGATCTTATGTTTGTTTTAATTGGGGTCCGGAATGGAGTTTATATTAGCGTATGGGGTCTGGGACTGGAATCTCTATTAGATTAGGGGTCTGGTTTCTATCATTTTGGAGACCTCGTCTGAGGTTTGTTTTAGGAGTCTGATTTAGCATTTGTGTTAGTTATAGTCTGGTCTGGGGTTTGTACTAGTATATCAATTCTGTGGTTGGTATTAGTTTAAGAGTCTCGTCTAGAGATTGTATTAGTTTAGGGGATCCAGTCTTGGGTTTGTTTTACAAGATTCCTGCCCAAGAGGAAGTCTGATCTGACATATGTTTTAGTTTATTGGATTTGGATTAGTTTAGGTATCTGGTCTGGGGTCTCCATAAGTTTACAAGATCCTATTTGGCTTTATGTTAGATTAGGTCTGGTCTGGTCTCAGGTCTCTATTAGTTTTTTTTAAGTCTAGGGGTCTGGGCTGGGGTCTCTATTAGTTTTGTTTAGTTTAGGGGTCTGGGC
>CM033647.1:160046332-160069401 GCA_019512145.1 Engystomops pustulosus | reverse complement strand
ACATGCAATCATACACACGCGTGTTACATGGGAGCCCCGCTAATACCAGCCCTATATACAAGTATAACTGCTCGCTACACGTCCGTCCTCACCAATAACACGTCCCTCATTCACAGCATCGCAAGGAAAATTACAAGCCCGGCCTTTACGTGTTAGATAAGAACCAAGGGAAAACTGGAAATGTTCTACTAACCCTATAAATGCCACAAGGATTTATGTACAGGATAATGGGATATTTTCCCTAGAGTCATCATAAAATGAGTATACACACAGAGACTGCACCAGGAGCAGAATTGTGAGTGCAGCTCTGGAGTATAATACAGGATGTAACTCAGGATCAGTACAGGATAAGTAATGTCATGTATGTACACAGTGACTGCGTGACTGCACCAGCAGCAGAATAGTGAGTGCAGCTCTGGAGTATAATACAGGATGTAACTCAGGATCAGTACAGGATAAGTAATGTCATGTATATACACAGTGACTGCACCAGCAGCAGAATAGTGAGTGCAGCTCTGGAGTATAATAACCAGTCACCATATACCAGGGGGCATCCTCTTATCCCTAGAGAGTAGAGGTTCTATACCATCAACCGATAGACATGGTACTCCTCTAACCTAAAGGATCGGCGTGTCTGACCATCGCCATAGATGGGCGTCCTCTACACTAGAGGAAGAGGTTCGACCATCACCTTAGCCATGGCATTCTCTACCCCTAAAGGAAGTATGTTCTACCATCACCATACCGGGGCATCCTCGCCCTAAGAGAGGGGGTTCGACCATCACACCATATACAGTGTCCATCCTCTACACCTAGAGGAAGGAGGGCTTTCATCGCCCTAGACAGGGGCACATCCTCTACACCTAGAGAGAGAAGGTTCTACCATCAACCATATACAGGGGGCTCCTCCGACACCTAGAGGAGGGAAGTTCTACCTCAACGTAACAGGGTCATCCTCTTACACTAGAGAGGCGTTCTACCATCACCATAGACGGCGCCATCCTCTACAACCTAGGCGAAGGCTATTCTACCACAACATAGACAGTGGTAGACAGGGGCATTCTCTCCAACCTAGAGGAAGATGTTCTACCATCACACCATAGAATGGGGCTCCTCTGCACCTAGATTAGAGAGGTTCGACCCTCACCATATACCGTGTTCTTCTCTTCCCTAATGAAGTGGTTCTACCATCACCATAGACAAGGGTGCATTCCTACACCTAGAGGAGAGAGGTTTCTAACCACACATCTACCGGGGGCATCCTCTACACCTAGATGAGAGAGGTTCTACATCACTCATAGAACCGGGGCATTCTCTACACCTAGAGGGAGGAGGTTCTACCATCACCGATACATGTGGCATCTCTACACCTAAAGCAGGTTCTACCATCACCATAGACCGGCGGGGCAGCCTCTACACCTAGAGGAGAGGTGTTTCTACCATCACCCTCGACACATTGGCATCCTCTCACCTAGAGGCAGAGGAGTTTCTTCATTCGCCATAGACTGGGGGCATCCGTTACACCTATAGAGAAGCGGTTTCTACCATCACCATCGACGGTTGGTGGGCATCCTTGTCTCTATAGGAGAGACTGTTTCTATCAATCACAATAAAAAAGGAACATCCTACACCTAAAGAAAGCGGTTCTACTAACCATCACCATAGACCGGGGGCCTATCTACACCTAAGGAGAGGACATCCCTAACTCCTAGAGGAGAAGTTGGTGTTCGTAACCCTCACCATATACGTTGGCATCCTCTCCAAAACCTTTGAGGTCTACCACATCATAGACAGGGGCAACCTCTACACCTAAGGAGAGTGGTTTCCCTCCCCATAGACAGGGTGGCATCCTCTACCACCTAGAGGAAAAAAAGTGGGACGTTCTTTCCATCACCAGAGACAGGATCACCCTAAACCTAGAGGATCGGAGGTTCTAAACCATCAACCACCATAGGACAGGGGCATCCTCTACACCTAGAGTAGAGAGGTTCTCCCATCAACATAGACAGGAGCATTCTCTAAACCTAGAGGAGAGATGTTCTACATCACCATAGACATGGTACATCCTCTACACCTAAGGAAAGGAGGCTGCTAACCATCACCATAATACAAGACATCTCTACAAAACCTATGGGATATGAGGCTCTACCATCACCATAGCAGGGGGCATCCGCTACACCTAGAGAACGAGGCTCTACCTACCACACCATAGACAGGGGACAATCCTCTCCACCTAGTAGGGAGAGGTTCTACCATCCCCATAGACAGGTGTGACAATCCCCTACACCTAGAGAGAGGAGCCTCTACCATCACCCATTAGACATGGGCATCCCTCTACACCGAGAGAAGAGGAGGTTCTACCATCACCATGACAGGAGGCATTCTCCTAACCCTAGAAGGAGAGGCGGTTCTATCATCAAACATGACAGTGGCATCTGTGATCTACACCTAGAGGGAGGATGTCTTCATCACAGAGACATGGCATCCTCTAACACTAGAGGAGAGGAGGGTCTTTCAATCGCCATAGACAGGGCAATCCTGACACCTAGATGAGAGAGGTTCTCCTATCCCCATATAGACAGGCATCCTCTACTACACTTAGAGAGGAGGAGATTTCTACCTTCACCATAGACCGGAGCATCCTTGCATCTAGAGAGAGACTGTTCTAATCATCACCATAAAAGGAACACCTCTACGACCTAAGAAAGGCGTTCTACCATCACCATATACAAGGGGGCATTCTCTTACACCTAGAAGAGGATAGAACATCCTCCTGACGCCTATGATGAGAAGTGGTGCTAACAAATCACCATAGACGGGCATCCTCTACACCTTGTGGAGGTTCTAACCATCACCATAGCAAGGTCATCCTCTACACTAGAGGAGAGAGGTTCTACCATCGCCATAGAAGGGGCATCCTCGACACCTAGAGGAGAGCGGTTTCGATTCTACCATCCCCATAGACATGGGGCATTCCTCTACCAGCTAGAGGAGAGAGGTCTAACCATCGACCATAGACAGGGGTTATCCTCTACCTATAGGCTCGGAGGTTCTGAACCAATCACCATAGACAGAAGCACCCTCTACACTAGAGGAGAGAATGTTCTACCATCACTATAGACAGGGCATCCTCTACAAACCTAGAGGAGCGGAGATTCTACCATCACATAGACAGGGATTCTGCACTGTAAGAGCAATGAGACTGTGGAACTATTAAGCTCGCATTCGGTTCTAATAGCCATACCTTGTAGCATTTTCCATGATTCTTATATATTGTCTATTGACAGATGGGTGGCAGCAGGCAGACTGACCAGCCATAAATTGCTGAATGACCAATCTGAATTCTGCAGGTCACTTCAGATGTGTTGCTTCAGCCTTTCGGCAAGCGTTCATTCCGGCAAGAACTGCTACAATGTGGAGTGCGGGCTTATGCTTCAGCGAGAACAACTGGGTGGACAAGTCTGATAATTTGCTACATTCACTCGCTAACTTGCGAAAAACAACTGACAGCCTAATAAAGGGTGACTAATTCACTACAAGAGGTCATTTCTAATCATGCAATTATAAGTAGAAAAAGGGCAAACAAGTTTAGGACCCGTAGACAGTATTCCTACAAACTGTCGTTTTCCCATACCTCTAAAAAAGGGGCGAATTTCAGGAAAACGGCATGGGATGTTTAAATAACATTAAAATATAAATGATCCCACTTCTTCATCCCATCAGCCTTCCTCTACACCCTTTATGGTCACTTTTTCGGGGGTGGGAGTACGTAGTGTAAATTTTAATGTTTTTTCTATTATAAATCCATTATTTTGTATAATCCCCCGGACAGAGAAATTTAGGAAATATTTGTAATGCGATTCCATAAGTAAATCTTCACAGTTTCTCTCTCCCATAGCTCCCCATCACTTCCAATTGTTTCTCTCTATACTTTTCAACCAGTGGTGACACTACAGACTCCTGCTTATGTGCACTGTCTAAGTTGATCTGCGAATCGAAAGTCAGACTTTATCAAAGGCAAAGTAAAAGATGTAAGCTGCATATTTGTTTCCGCTTGTTGTGTGTTACATTTTTCAAAGTTCTTTCCAGCTGTCTGTCATAGGGGCCTTTTTTTTTTTTCGTCAAGTTTCTGGAATCCGTAATATATTTTGTAGGATGCGAAGGGGCTATCAATCTTGTCAAAGCGGCAGCTGTATCAAAGCGAGCAGGTATATTACGGCTCTGTATGAAGCCAGGGGCGGCAGAACGCTACAAGATGGAGGTTAAAAGCTGGAAAGTTATGTAAAAGATAAAAAGTATGTGGGATTTTTTTGTGCGTTACTTTATTGTATTAATAATAAAGCGATTTATTGCAGATTGTTATAATCTCTCCCATTGAGGACAGTTTCTTAGGATTGGTTTGTAGTTTGATAAATATTAATGTGTGTTGTAAATGGCAGCAACTTCTCCAAGTGCCCTAGGGGCGTGACCTCTCTGTATGCTCAGAAATGCTCAGCTTAGCTTTAACCCCTTATAGTTAATCCCCTTTATACAATTTGTGTTTTAGTTTTTTGCTCCCCTCCATAACCTTTTTATTATTAATTTTACAGAGATGTATTTGAGCTTGATTTCTGTGTAACAAATTTTAGTTTCAGTATTTAATACCAATGCACTGCATTGGGATGCTGGAAATTGAACTGCATCAAAATTAATTTAAAAAATGCAGAATAGTGAGTGCAGCTCTGGGGTATAATGCAGGATGTAACTCAGGATCAGTACAGGATAAGTAATGTCATGTATGTACACAGTGACTGCACCAGCAGCAGAATAGTGAGTGCAGCTCTGGAGTATAATACAGGATGTAACTCAGGATCAGTACAGGATAAGTAATGTCATGTATGTACACAGTGACTGCACCAGCAGCAGAATAGTGAGTGCAGCTCTGGAGTATAATACAGGATGTAACTCAGGATCAGTACAGGATAAGTAATGCCATGTATGTACACAGTGACTGCACCAGCAGCAGAATAGTGAGTGCAGCTCTGGAGTGTAATACAGGATGTAACTCAGGATCAGTACAGGATAAGTAATGTCATGTATGTACACAGTGACTGCACCAGCAGCAGAATATTGAGTGCAGCTCTGGAGTATAATACAGAATGTAACTCAGGATCAGTACAGGATAAGTAATGTCATGTATGTACACGGTGACTGCACCAGCAGCAGAATAGTGAGTGCAGCTCTGGGGTATAATACAGGATGTAACTTAGGATCAGTACAGGATAAGTAATGTCATGTATGTACACAGTGAGTGCACCAGCAGCAGAATAGTGAGTGCAGCTCTGGGGTATAATACAGGATGTAACTCAGGATCAGTACAGGATAAGTAATGTCATGTATGTACAGTGACTGCACCAGCAGAATAGTGAGTGCAGCTCTGGAGTGTAATACAGGATGTAACTCAGGATCAGTACAGGATAAGTAATGTCATGTATGTACACAGTGACTGCACCAGCAGCAGAATAGTGAGTACATCCTGTATTATACCCCAGAGCTGCACTCACTATTCTGCTGCTGGTGCAGTCACTGTGTACATACATGACATTACTTATCCTGTACTGACCTGAGTTAACATCCTGTTATTATACCCCAGAGCTTGCGACGGGAGGGAGGAGGACGGAGGAGCAGGCGACGGGAGGGAGGAGGACGGAGGAGCAGGCGACGGGAGGGAGGAGGTCGGAGGAGCGGGCGGCGGGAGGGAGGAGGACGGAGGAGCGGGCGGCGGGAGGGAGGAGGACGGAGGAGCGGGCGGCGGGAGGGAGGAGGACGGAGGAGCGGGCGGCGGGAGGGAGGAGGACGGAGGAGCAGGCGGCGGGAGGGAGGAGGACGGAGGAGGACGGAGGAGCAGGCGGCGGGAGCAGCGAGGAGGGATGAGTGGGGGGTGGCGAGGGAGCAGGAGGATGGGCCAGTGGGCGGGTGAGAATATCTGCAGTACCTGGAGGGTTGGGGATCACCGGTGTCATGTGATTCCTCTACAGAGCGACCGGCAGCTGCGGCAGGAGGCGCTAGAGAGGCAGCGGCTGAAGGAGGAGCTCGGTGAGCAGCGGCTGCTGATAGACGCCCTGACTGCAGAGATTCTGGCTATAAAGGACGGCGGCTCATTGTCCCCGGTAATTTCCTGGTGGTTTATCTTTCTATTTGCCTTCAGGGCAGTCCAGTACTTAGCGCCCCTGGTGTCTATGTGGCTGTGTGTGGTACTACATCTCAGACACATCAGTACTGAGGCCTTGGCTGATGCATGGACACTAGTGATTCCCCTGTGCCTCACCCCGGCGGCCATGCTTCTGTCTTCCCCAGGGTAGTTACCATTTTGTCTCTGACCAGTCACAGTCTTCCCCTGGAGAGGCCTTGACCAATATCCGAATGCCCGACCCCGAGGAGGCAAAACTCACAGCCCGAGTGCCCGACTTAAGGACAGAACAAAGTGAGTCCAGGCAATAGTTTCTTAGCTCTTACTGTTTCTGGGAAAGCTGAGTGGCTGCTACTATAGTTCCCAATTAAAACTTTCCTATGATCCTGACAGGTAAATCTGCTACAGTCATATATTTGTGTTTTTTGTTGGCAGGTGGAGAAGACTCTGCAGCGCCTCACACTGGTTATAATGTGTCCACACAGATGACAACGTCACTGCGGGACACGGCTTCTCTTCTGGACTTCCAACCCGCCATCATGTTATCTCCTCCCACACAGAAATCACGGTCCGATATCAGGTCCCAAACTTCATGTGAGTAACAGAATATACACAGTGACTGCACCAGCAGCAGAATAGTGCGTGCAATCTCATTCTGCTGTGTGCTACTGAAGGGTGTGGTTGTTGCTGCTGAGCTCCTGCACCACCTGGTGGAAGATCAATCCTCCCAGGCCTGCTCTCTCCTCCCCAGGGAGGGAGTGGGTTTTCTGGGATGTTCTAGGAAAATGCCTCCACTTTATACTTTCCTAATGCTTCCTGCCACTTCTGCTTTCTATATTGTGAGCGGCAGAGACGTGAGCACCGCACATCGCTCCTTTATATCAGTAACATTTGTGTGTGCAGGGGAGGTTCCTGCAGGTTCCTGCTCACACTCTTGTCAGAGGCATGTGGAAATCAATGGGGCTCATTTACTAAGGGTCGCGCTGTTCACTTTTGTCGGACTGTTTGTCTTTTTCGGGATTGCACGGCTTGGACAGGTATTTAAGTGTCTGCGCTGGGATTGTGTCGCATGAAAGCAGCGCAGCTGCGCCAAAAAAACGATTACATGCGACACTATCCCAGTACAGACACTTGTGAAATACCTGTCCATGCCGCACAATCCCGAAAAAGGCGCACAGTCCGACTAACGTCCGACAATTTAGGGGGGAGCCGTTGGACAATCCGACTGCTTTGGACTGAGCGCGGGATTTAACTTTCAAATTGTGTTGCAAGCCCAAGCACTTACATACACCGGGAATAAGAAGGAGAACTCCGGGGACCTGAGTGGGAAGCTACACATGCAGGATATCGGGTGCACGATCTTAGTGACTTCCCGCACAGCACATTATACACGGACAATGCACTTACATGCACCAGGAAGAAGAAGGTGAACTCCAGGGACCTGAGCGGGGAAGCGACACATGCAGGATATCGGGTGCACGATCTTAGTGACTCCCCGCACAGCGCATTATACACGGACAATGCACTTACATGCACCAGGAAGAAGAAGGTGAACTCCAGGGACCTGAGCGGGGAAGCGACACATGCAGGATATTGGGTGCACGATCTTAGTGACTCCCCGCACAGCACATTATACACGGACAATGCACTTACATGCACCAGGAAGAAGAAGGTGAACTCCAGGGGACCTGAGCGGGGAAGTGACACATGCAGGATATCGGCGCATGATCTTAGTGACTCCCCGCACAGCGCATTATACACGGACAATGCACTTACATGTACCAGGAAGAAGAAGGTGAACTCCGGGGACCTGAGCGGGGAAGTGACACATGCAGGATATCGGGCGCATGATCTAAGTGACTCATTTTTCTGATTGGATCAGATTGTCTACTGTTTTGTTAACAAAAACTTTGTCTTCGGTGGCCAAATCAATCAAAAGAAACAGTTGTAGTGTCATTTCTTGGGGTGCACGGCATTGATCTGGGGTACAGCAGTGCTCCTGGTACCCGGTCATGAGATGGACAGACAGATAGATAAGGAATGGCTGGATAGGTGGCTTGGTATTAGAATCTACAGGAGTTATAAAAGATTGGAAGGGTCAATAAGGGTTAATGCGTTTTAACTACCCCCCCCCCTCCCCACCCCCATAATTACACCTGTATCCTGACGTCTAGATTAGTTGTGTATATCAACAGATCCCCCCGTTACCAAGGAGAAGATTCCTCCAATACCTCCCGGAGTATTTCCAGCATCTTCAGCTCATTATTTATATCCTGTGTACAGCAGCATCTCCAGAGCCTCTAATAACATGCAAGAGGGGAAGGGGTTAAACTGCACCCCGATCCCTGTATACATAGAAAGCATTAGGTGAAGGTCTGTGGGAGGTTTTTTTTCCACATTTGGGGTCTATATTATAAAGATGCCCCCAACACACTGACCCATAATACCAGGAGTATAATACAGGGTGTAACTCAGGATCAGTGCAGGATAAGTAATGTCATGTATGTACACAGTGACTGCACCAGCAGCAGAATAGTTCGTGCTGGCTCATTCCCCTGTGAACTGCTGACGGGTGTGGTTGTCTGTGGCTGAGCTCCTGCACCACCTGGTGGAAGACCAATCCACCCAGGCCTGCTCTCTCCTCCCCAGGGAGGGAGTGGGTTTTCTGGGATGAGTGAACCAGGCAAATCCCAGGCTTCTGCCTCTCGGACCAGGCCGGCGGGGGGCAGGAAAAGCCAGATACCGGCCAACATGGAGGGGGTGAGAAGATCTGCCCGGACCCAAGGACGCAGCGATGTGACCTCGGCTGCCACCCCCAAGACCCAGGGAAGCCGCAAGGTCTCCGGAACACAGAAGATCAAGGCAAGTAACATCAGCCTGAGTGCTCCTCCTGGAAAGCTGAGTGACTGTGCGGGAAAGTTGGGTGGTTCAGCTGGAAAGCTGGGTGCTCACGGAGGTGTGCAAAAAGCATGGGGACATCTAAAGGCCCGGGAGTCTGCTACCATCTATGGCTCCCGGATTGCTGAGCACCTCCGTGAGTACGAGGAAGCTGGCAAGGCGCTGAATAGGCTCCAGGAGGAGATACGTGAGACCTTGGCCCTAGCGGGGGTGGCTACACAGAAGAAAAAGTCTGATCTTCTTAACACCATTGACAGACTTAAAGCCGAGGTCACCGCTCTGCAGGAAAAACGACGGTTGATCCGCGAGCACAGCGGTCCGTTCAGGGAAAAGTTGGAGAACGACGCCAGATTTGAGGAGATGCGCCAGGAGAAGCTGAGAAAGCTGAAGGGGCTTCAGATCCAGGCGGATGAAGGCGATGGCGATGATGAGGAGGATGAGGAAGACCTGCCGTGTCCGTCTGGTGGCCTGCACCAACACCAGCAGGCCTCGCACGACAGGCTGCCTGCAGAGCAAGCGCCATTACCATCAGGCTGCGGCTCTGCCAACCTGGAGGAGGAAAGTGATGACAGCGGTCAGGGGGGGGCGCTAATGGCTCAGATCCGACAGCTCGAGTCCCCAGTTCACCTCCAGAACTTCTCCTTCGGCGATGATTTGCCAGATGACGACCTAAAGAGAAAGAAGAGAGCCAAGAAGATCAAGGCGTCTCAGGAGGTGAATCTGGTGTTTCGTCCCCTCCCTGTTCCCTCCGGGCGGGCAGCAGTGCCAGCCTGTCGTGTAGGCCCCGTTTCCCAGCCCAGCACGAATCCTGCAGTGGACTCGGTGCCAGGGTGCGGGGAGATTGCAAAGCCACGTTCCATCATGGCGCAGAGCACCAGCCTTGTTTGTAGTAGCAAGGATGGTGCAGGGAAGGCATCGGCCGAAAGGCCGGACAGTGAGGGCGATCCAGCAGGTCCTGGTACTGTGCGCTGCCCCCCAGTGGGAGGGGGGGGGTGGCCCTGTGCCAGGGGCAGTGGCGGTGGCTCCTGTGGCCCCTAGCGCTGTGGCTGTTGCTTGCTCCGGTAAGCAGCGGCAGTGTGATGGGGCTGCTGGGGCTTGTGGTGCAGCGCCTCCCAAGCGTCCTGTGCAGCCTGCAGGAAAGGGCGCAGGAAAAATATTATTTTGCATTGGGTCATCAGACCCAGGAGATGGTAACAAGAGACTTTCCGGACTTCATAAAGATAAGAGACCTCATGCATCTAGTGAACAGCGGTGCACAAACATTAAAATAGCTGGTCAACAAGGGGTTAATGCCAATGAGGCAGAGGGCACAAGTAAGATCGGGGTTGGAGCTGCCTCTTCTCAGGCTGTATCAGCTATGGAGGTGGCTCTACCCCCAGTGTCCAGTGACGCCGAGGCAACCCCAGGTCCTCCTGGCCCAGCTGGTGTGAGTGATGCAGGGAAGCGAGGCAGTAATGCACATAGTGTGGTGAATGTGGGGGTGGTGAATGGTGCTGAGGGGGATCCTGGTGTGAGTGCTGGTCCATCTGCACCCCCAGTGGTGGCCGCTCCCATAAGGAGCTATGCGAATGTCACCGCTGGGGCAAGTGGGGTTAACTCCTTGTCTCCTGACTCTGGGAATAGCGTTTTGCAAAGGCGTCTTCTGGAGGCTCTCAGGAGAGGGGAAAAGTCAATCACTGTAGAGGGGAGAGATGTTGATCTGTCCTTCTGGACAGACAGGCATGGCCTGGCAGCCTTCCAAGAGAAAAGGGGGGGAGAGACTGTATGGTCTTTACCCACAACCGGGCCCGGAGCTTCCCGTAGGAATGTGGTTCGTCTTCGCTGGAGGGGCAGTGACGCATGCCCACCCAGGTCAAGGGTGGTGGAGCTCCTCCTGAAGATGAACTTCAGGGCTAGTGACATCTTTGCCCTGATACATCCTTATGGTACTCCGGAGTTCGATGTCAGCTTTGTTCGGCCGGAGGGCTTAGAGCTCTTCTGGTCGAATTATGAGCTGGCAAAGAACGAGCCTGGCTGGCGAGACTTTGCTGTGCAAGCAGTGTCTCGCCAAAACACAGTCAAGAAGGTGACTGTTTTGACCCGTAACGAGTCACTTTCTTGCATGGACATCATGACTTGGCTAAGTCGTTATGGTGAGGTTGTACAGGTACCTCAGAAAAACCGTGATGAATTTGGCATTTGGTCTGGAGCCTGGACCTTCATGATGAAGTTGAAGTGTTCAGGCGGCACAGTCGCCCACATTCCCTCTTCAGCCTTTCTTGGGCGGGACAGAATCCTGATTTTCTACCAGGGGCAGCCGAAGGTCTGTCACAGGTGCGGTGACCCCACACACTTTAGCGCCAGCTGCCAAGTGCAGAAGTGCGCTTTGTGTGGTGGGCTAGGTCATCTCGCTGCATCCTGTAAGGACATTAGGTGTAACCTGTGTGGTGAGCTCGGTCACCCTTTCAGCCGTTGTCCTCGCTCCTTTGCCAATGCGGTTGTGACCCCAGTGGAGGAGAGCCATGAGGTTGCTTCTGCTGGGGAAGGTACCAGCAGAGGTGGAGGAGCTGAGGGGCCTGTGAAGAAAAGCAAGAATAAGTCACCTTCTCAGTTGAGGCGGCTTGAAGCCAGACAAAAAGGGAGAGAACTGGGGAAGCCTCAGGTTGCTGGGGTGACCCTTGGTCCTTCCTCAGAGGCTGGTCATGCTACTGAGGCCCTGAGGGATGATGAGTTGGATGAGGAGGTCAGGAGGATGGAGCGCGAGAAAGGTGCCATGTCCTCCACGTCCTCCCATTATGAGAGTATGGATGAGGATAACAGGATTTGGCTAGAAAATAAGCGCAAGCAGAAAAAGAAAAATTACAGTTAGGCATAAAAGCAAATATTACATGTGATTTATATTTGAAGATGGTTCATATAATAATGAATTGCTTTGGTTTGTTCATATATGTCATGAGAGTGGAAGCAATACGAAACTAATCTTCCCTGTCATATAAAAACAAGGCAAACACCTATTGTATTTTGCATTTTCTGCTATATAGACAGTTACAGATGCATATTTGTTTTCAACTTTTAACAAATATTTTTTTCTTTCTTTAAATGAATGCTAATGAATGAATAGTGTGGAATGTAAGGGAATTGAAAGATCTGATAAAGAGAAAAACGATATTAGATTGTTTTCAGAGACATAACTAAGGACTAGAGATGAGCGAACACTAAAATGCTCGGGTACTCGTTATTCGAGACGAACTTTTCCCGATGCTCGAGTGCTCGTCTCGAATAACGAACCCCATTGAAGTCAATGGGAGACTCGAGCATTAAGATCTCTGCTGGTGGTCATGCTCATCCAGATCACATTAGTAGGGGTCTTGTGTCTGGCACCCCCACCGATTACTTGTTCCCTACAGAGAGTGTAAAACAGGAAGTAAACAGTGTCATACTTTGTGTAGTGGCGGAGTCAGGTAATCGCAGCTTCTCTCCCATTCAAGCCAATAAGAGCAGTAACCTGGTTTGATCAGTACACGGACAACAGAGCTGTATCCATGTGTTCAATGCTGAGAACAGTTGATCTGTTGCGGCGTCAGACGATCCGACGGATTCGGAACTGAGCGCAGGATTTAAGTTTCAAATTGTGTTGCAAGCACTTACATGCACCAGGAAGAAGATGGTGAACTCCGGCGGACCTGAGCGGGGAAGCGACACATGCAGGATATCTGTGTCTGTGAGTGAATGCTGAGAGAGGGGAGAGGGAGCTGCAGACACTGGATTAGCTGTTGTGTCCCAGCATTATCATCACAGTAGTAAAATTCTTGATGGTTTTCACCTTACATATGTATTTGGTCCACTCCAGGAGGTGGAGGAGGATGCAGCTGTGGTTTCTCTCTGTGTCTGTGAGTGAATGCTGAGAGAGGGGAGAGGGAGCTGCAGACAATGTATTAGCTGTGCTTAGCATCAGCTTTTTAACTGGATGATCTTGGATCTGGATGACCTTAAATACTTGCTCTGGTTCCCCTGTATTTGTGGACTTTCCTCCCACCCCTAATAGAACACACAATAAACATGGCTTAATCTGGGAACAAATTATACATTGTAGCTGTACTTTTATATATAGAAGTAGGTGATGTCTGGAGGTTATTACTGGGCGGATTATTGTATATTACTACGAGACCATTGTTCCTGTACATTTTATCGCTAAAGATCTTTTCATAAATTGCACCTTTAGACATTTCAGGTCCGGATTGTGAGTAGGCGGGGAATGCTGGGTAATTTGTATCAAATTGGATAAGTAATAGTTGACCTTAACAGGTAAAAGCAAAGAACAAATGAGAAATCTGAGTACATAACATGCTGTGCCGGATCCAGGAAGCCAAGGCAAGAGGGAAGCAGTTTCTATAAGACTGTTCTTGGCATTTGATTGGCTACCAAAAAAATTCTAGATTCTCCGAAATCAGTAAAGTGACGCCTATTAAAGGATGCAAAACGGGGGAAGATACTCTTTAAAGGGATTGGCAAGACTGATGGTCCGATTACACTTAATAAATTTAAGGGGCAAGCATGTGCCCAATCCCTTTAAGAGCAATCTGCATGACCTGACATGGAAGCCCTGTCTGAATATTTATACCGTGATCTCCCACAATGCACTCTGCTAACACAAGGCAGAACTTTGCTTTGACTCTAAGAAGAGAAGAAACAAAGTATCTCCACATCGGTGGCCACTAAGAACTTGTTAAACTTTCCTCAAATAGTTGAGTAATAAAGGCTCCTCAGACGAGACATACATATGTATCAGGTACCTGGCAGCGTCTCTACAGACCCAGATCTCATCCTCGCTACATGTCACATTGTCTCTGATGGGAGAACTTAACATCTAGGATGCTCTCAGTCCCTTGGCCTAGAATGGAAGTGACAGATGCTGACAGCCTTCACCGCAGCCGCTCCTTCAGAAGTAGGTAATGCACTTTGGGTATTTTTGCCTCAGTCTACTCTCAGAAGTATGAAATGAGGACAGAGACATGGGGTCATAGCAAGAGTCACAGAAATATATCTCATACAGGAAGCTCATATTATTACAGGATCAGCATAGGATATGTAATCCACCAGCAGAATAGTGAGTGCAGCTCTGGAGGATAATACAGGATGTAACTGAGGATCAGTACAGGATAATTAATGTCATGTATGTACACAGTGACTGCACCACCAGCAGAATAGTGAGTGCAGCTCTGGGGTATAATACAGGATGTAACTGAGGATCAGTACAGGATAAGTAATGTCATGTATGTACACAGTGACTGCACCAGCAGCAGAATAGTGAGTGCAGCTCTGGAGTATAATACAGGATGTAACTCAGGATCAGTACAGGATAAGTAATGTCATGTATGTACACAGTGACTGCACCAGCAGCAGAATAGTGAGTGCAGCTCTGGAGTATAATACAGGATGTAACTCAGGATCAGTACAGGATAAGTAATGTCATGTATGTACACAGTGACTGCACCAGCAGCAGAATAGCAGCTTGGGAGTAAAAGTGAAGCGGTGTTAAGCGGTGGACATGCCCTTTAAACTACACTGATTACTGACACAATGCCCCTCTGATTTATCAGCATCATGTATAAATGTCCCTTATACATTATTACCCAGCATTCCACTACAAGAAGCGTCCAATAATGATATGTAAATTAGATCCCATCAGATCACATCCCCCTACGCCTCTTGTCTGTATTTGGGGCAGTGTTATAAATGTCTCATCATCCTAATTATCTCATTACAATATTATTGGGGACACACAATAAATAGGTTACTATGTGATTAATGCTGATTATTTGATACACTGGGATTTTTTCATTATTCACACATTTCTTTACCTCCCTCCACCCCAGGACTGTAAATCTGGTATGGGGGAGGGGTAGAGTTGATGGGGACTCCTCATTGGAAGCAAAGAATCATCTATTAAATAACTTACCCATGATACAACAGTTACAATATGATTGCAACATTGTAGCAGCCTCCATACTGGAACCAGTGTTGACAACCTCACCCTGGTGAGGAAAGGGTTAGCAGCACCTACTGGAAATCATGCATCACGACCCTTAGCTGGAAAAAGGGATTTATTTTAAATCTTATGACAATTGGGTTCTTAAAGGAGTTTTCTAGATTGAAATATTTGGACAGGACATCAATATTAGATCAGTGTCACCTCTACCAATCATGTGCTTTAAATGGAACCTGTCAGATAAGCCAACCCACACTTACTAAATATACCTTGAAAATTGCTATAGTACAACAGTCAAACTATCCCTATAGTGTTCTTCTCCATGCCTTATAAGTCTGTTTGTAAAGTTGACCCATCATCTATGCATATTCATGTTCTTGTAGCTCAGCCACGCCCCTAGCTTCCTGATTGACACAAAGTTTGCCTCCTCTTCAGCCCAGTTAACTTTGCTCTGCTCTCGTGACTCATGAGAAGGTCTTAGGGAAAGGTGAATGAGGGGGTTGAGAGAGACACTGGCTGTCTGTGATCAGCTCCCCCCTCCCTTAGGACTTCTCTTCAGTGGGGTGAACTCGAGTCATGGCTAAGCAGGAAGGACATGAATATGCTGGGCACAGCTCGGAGGAAAGACAATGATTAGACTCACACGGGTTCATCTGCATACATTGTCTGTGGAACTTTACAGGCATGGGTAGGAACAATATAGGGATAGTTGTACTGCCGCATATTAGAAAGATATGTTTAGTTAGTATGGGTTAATTTAAGTGACAGGTTCCCTATTAGATGCAGAGTGTTTCCACTACTGTAGAATCTCTAAGTGCACTGGGGGAGTGTCCTCACACTGCTGTGCTCTTAGCTATTTTTATTGAGCTGCCCCCATTGCACTGAATGTCTGCTATACTATTCAACCAGAAGCTTGCTACAGCACATACTTAAAGTTCAATGCCCAGTTCAATGCCCAGAGCTAAGAGCACAGCAGTGTGAGGATACCATGGAATTAGAATAATCCTGACATGTAAAGGGAATTGTTTGGATATTATGACATATCTGCGGTGTCGTATACAGAACTATCCGTCCCGTTGTTTGAGCGGATGGCACCATTATCCTAGTTTGTATAGGGTGACGTCGCGGCTTTCCTCTGGACATAGCACGGGATCCATAGCCGTGTCCTGTACTCATTACACACAGCAGGTGGGGATCATGTCACACACGCGATGGCTGCACAATCCACCAGTAAACGTCAGATTTTAATTTGTTTTGTTTTTACATAAAACCTGAACTCCTCCTCCGTATCTGACCGCGGACACGTAATAAGCGACAATTCATCATGAAGCAACTTCCCAACCTCCGTGTAATTTAGATGCCAGATGAAGCGTCTGTTGACTTAGACCTGCATTAGAGGAGGTCAGGTGAGCTGTTGGCAAACAAGCTTTCATATACCAGGATGCATTATTAATACGGCGGCATTGTGCGCCGGCCTCCCACCTGTGTACATGCTCAGCGATATGCGAAACGCGCTGCCTACTCCCGGCCATCTGTCAGGTAAATGACTCGTTGGCCCTCGAAATGAACTACCTGGATCATAGAAAGAGGATTTGCTTCTGAATCAATTCCAGAGGGACTCCATTACTCAGTCTAGATAGTAACTCAGCTTTCCCAGGGGACTGAATGACATAGCTGTCTAGGTATACCTCCACGTATGACTATGAGAGATGAATCACAGGATAATGTGAGACTAAGGAGCCTGTAATAGCGTGTCACCCATACAAGGACCCAGTTTCTAAAGGCGGTGCCAGGCTTTATGGTAGCATTGGGACCCCACCAATCACAAGAATAATGGACTCATCTCCACCGTATGATTATAGCAGCAAGGGAACAGTACCCCTAGTTCTTATGGACCCCAGCATTGATCAGAACGTTATCCAGTACTGTACATATGATAGAGGATAAGATTGACACATTGGGGCAAATTTACTTACCCGGTCCATTCGCGATCCAGCAGCGCGTTCTCTTCGGTGGATTGGGGTCTTCCGGCGATTCCTCCGACATCCACCAGGTGTCGCTGCTGCACCGAAGTCCGCCGGAGTGCATGATCCTATTCTTGGTGAAGGTAAGCGCGTGTCCAGCGACACTTTTTTTTTAAAAACACGGCGGTTTTTCCGAATCCGTCGGGTCTTCGTTCGGTCACGCCCCCCGATTTCCGTCGCGTGCATGCCGGCGCTGATGCGCCACAATCCGATTGTGTGCACCAACAACCCGGGGCAATTCAGGAAAAAATCGGCGCAAATTGGAAATATTCGGGTAACACGTCGGGAAAACACGAATCGGGCCCTTAGTAAATGACCCCCATTGTTGTACACCTGGAATGGAAGTTAAAAAAACATGGTTACTCTTCCTAAAGAGATAGTCCCTCTCTTGTCAATAGTCC
Organism: Engystomops pustulosus; assembly: GCA_019512145.1. Taxonomy (NCBI): domain Eukaryota; kingdom Metazoa; phylum Chordata; class Amphibia; order Anura; family Leptodactylidae; genus Engystomops; species Engystomops pustulosus. Next base: position 160,051,941 of record CM033647.1, on the reverse strand, counting down.
ATAAGTGTGAGCTACTGCGAGATGGCGGCCCTAAACACATTACTGCCTGACCAAGACAGCGTCATACCAGTTAGGAAGACGCAGAACACGTAAGCGCAGTATATCGCATGGCACAAGCCATAGGGAGGTGGGGAGGAGAATGGTCAGAAATCCCACCTGTCATCACTGTCTGTCCTGTAAATCCTCCTGTCTAGACAAAGAGACATTGCCCGCATTCTCCACCAAGTGATATGAAAATGCCGTCTGACAGGGGATCAATTAAAGGGAACCTGTCACCAAGAATATCATTTTAGCTGGTGACAGGTTCTAATAGTCTGATCATTTCAATAGTTTATATAAGTTTACTAGCTGTAGCCCCCAACTTTACCCAGGGTAGTAAATACCTCTCTCTTTCTCTCTGTCTGTCTATCTGTCAGTCTGTCTCTTTGTCTATCTATATGTATGTCTGTCTGTCTATCTGTCAGTCTCTTTGTCTATCTATATGTATGTCTGTCTGTCTATCTGTCTGTCTCTTTGTCTATCTATATGTATGTCTATCTGTCTGTCTCTTTGTCTATCTATATGTCTGTCTGTCTATCTGTATGTCTGTCTATAATATTATTTATTATTATTATTATCTGTATGCTGCTGGCAGGGATCAAGGTAATGTGAAATAAACTTATGTAAACTACTGAAATGATTCAAAATTCTGAAAAGAACTTCAGTATAGCATAGGCTTTAGGCTTTAGCTGTCACCAGCTAAAAATGACATTCATGGTGACAGGTTCCCTTTACGCTGGAAGTTTATTCAGAACTGGGGCTACAGTAAAAAAAAGTAATCTGTCTTAGAGGCAGCAGAGATGAGACGTGATATGTTTATGTCCCCTGCCGCACACCACCTCCTCCTCCGCTACCTGTAACTGTATTCTTCTCCTGTTCTGTCATTAAGGGTTTGATTCATTATTCCACGGAATAGAACATGGATTCAATTAGAGGCTCCCAATGTAATTCCCACCCTTGCTGCACACAATTGTATTTATTAGCTACATCTCAGGTAACAGGAATGAGTGTGGGAAGACAGCGGGTAATTAGGATGTACACGGGTACACAGATGTAGCAGTGCTGAGAGTGTCAGGAACAGCACCATGATATCAGGGCATCCACCCTGATGAAGGGGCTAGTGGAGAATCGCAGAATCGTGTGCCTGTATTACAGTATATGGAACGGCTCAGCTCATAGATCTATGATCTATACACCTATTGCTAGTAAAAAAAAAAATTAGTTTTCCTACATCCGATCTTGATATAGAAAATAATGGTATAACACATGAGAGGCTTCAAGTTAAGAGACCCCATTACACAGCCGGACATTGGAAAACTGTAGCAGACAAGTGCAACAAAGTAGCCAATGACTACAGGATCAGACTACACAAATCGTGTTTTGTAGTCTGTTGTCATGGAGACAAATAGATCTGCATAGGAACTGTTTTCAAAAGTTTTGACACCCTGAAAAAAAAAGTTTATACCCCTTTCAGGCCTAGGTTTTCGGTGAAATACTAAACAACAGGGAGTCGGCGTCTGCTCTCCGGCCGGGACTACAACCATTAGCGGAGTTATCAGCACAGATAAAAGGCGATGTAGACTGGGAACATCATAATCCACTGATAAAATCAACATTTCGGAACACAATTACCGGAATTACGATAGAAGCACCTTCCACCCCAGTCCTCACCGCCGTTCATTAGGTACGGAGAGGCTGTGAACCCATAAACTCCCGTAATTTACGGACAAAAAAAGTTGCAACATTGTAACAATCTCCCTTTCATCATGGAACCTCTCGGATATCTCGGGCGGCTGTTTCCAGGACATTAACTATGTCCTGTATCTGTCTAATTATACCGCCGCTGCCGGTTATGGTGTAATTATACGACGGCTGCGGATGAGATAGGCGCGCAATTCTCAACCGTGGATATTGCAGGTCGTTCGCTGTAAACTCCGCCATAAAGATGTTCTGATCGCCAGATGGATAGAGAGAAATTAATAGGAATTTAATGAATGTGAAAAGGACACGGAGCCTCGTTATAGGTGGAAAGAAAGGATTTTTCCGATAGAATAATTGTAAAGTGATTAGAAAGTCGCTTAAAGGGATAGAAAGTGACCCCATTACATTAAAGGGATTTGCCACTTTTACGCCATATGGTGCTAGAGATGAGCAAATTGTAAGAATCTTCAGATTTTCCAGACACAAATCAAAATCGCTTGTACAGTGATACGTAATTAAAGTGAATTTAGGAAATTAATTGTAACGTTTGATCTTAAATTTTCCCATCTATTGTCCATATCAATTACCATATTTTTGGAACTATAAGGCGCACCGGATTATAAGGCGCACCATCAATAAATGCCTGTCTAGGTGCGCACCTGATTATAAGGATGAATGACCAGCAGGTGGCAGACCTGTCTGTAAGTACAGTTCATATATAAGGCGCACTGGGCTATAAGGTGCACCTTTTGATTCTGAGAAAGGATTTTTTGTGCGCCTTGTAGTCCGAAAAATACGGTGTTTAGGATTAAGATCTCTGCTGGTGGTCATGCTCATCCAGATCACATTAGTAGGGATCTTGTGTCTGGCACCCCCACCGATTACTTGTTCCATACAGAGAGTGTAAAACAGGAAGTAGACAGTGCCATACTTTGTGTAGTGGCGGAGTCAGGTAATCGCAGCTTCTCTCCCATTCAAGCCAATAAGAGCAGTAACCTGGTTTGATCAGTATACGGACAACAGAGCTGTATCCATGTGTTCAATGCTGAGAACAGTTGATCTGTGGGGTGCGAGGTGTAGGACCCCAACCAATCTGGCATGTGTGAGCTATCTTTCGCCTGGAAGATCCCTTTTAATACAGAAACAATGGGGCTTATTTACTAAGGGTCCGCAGTCACACTTTCGTCGGATATTCTGATGTTTTCGGGTTTCGCACGACTGGGACAGGTATTTAGAAGGGACTGTGTCGCACGTGATCGGATTTTGGCGCATCGGCCCTGGCTTTCATGCATCTGAAATCAGGAGGGGGGGGGAGCGGCGTCAGACGATCCGACGGATTCGTAACTGAACGCAGGATTTAAGTTTCAAATTGTGTTGCAAGCACTTACATGCACCAGGAAGAAGAAGGTGAACTCCAGCGGACCTGAGCGGGGAAGCGACACATGCAGGATATCGGACGCACAATCTTACACAGGGCATTCCGGATCGGAGAATGCGCCAGGAACTGGTAAGTAAATGTGCCCCAATATTGTATAATTTCACTATCCTTTATTTTATGAATCCGGAATCCCCCTTTAACATCCCCCGGTATCGTTTTTACCGCAAAGTCGGAAGTTTTATCCGTAACCTTTCGACCTCGACCCAAATCCTGCTCCCCCTCCTTCTCTCCTCCCATTGACAAAGCTCCTTAAGGCGAAGCAAAGAGCCGAAAAATGTCTCCTTTTTCACGCCAGACGGAAAGACTAAATTTTAACGATTCTGTCACTTCAATTAAATGGCCCTTTCTATCCCCTTTTCCGCCGTCTTACGGATTTTCTCTCCTCTTCTCCCAGATCTGCGCCGTTTCATCTCCCCATAAATCAGACGGTGACAAAGCCTCCGAACCCATCAGGTTTTATGTCTTTCTCGCCACGACTTCTTTCTATACTTTTATGTGAAAAGTGTTAAATCAAGTTTTCTGAGCTGGTATTTTAGCCCCGTCAGCAGCCGCGCGACCGTGCGAGAGAGACGGCCATACACCTGCGGAGGAGAGAAAAGAGGATTTTCTGCCATAGAAATTGCTATTTTGGTTCGTGTGACTGGAGGTAATGCGGAGCAGAAATGTCATTTTCTAATGCTCTTTGACAAACTGTGAAATGAGATGGTTGTACGATCCGCGCTTCAACAACTGTGTCATCGCTTTCACTCTTATTGACACAGAATACGACGGAGGAGGTGATTTATTAAACTTTCAAAGAGACATTGCTGACTCGGGGATGACTGCCTGACTACACAGCCTCGGGGGGAGGGGGGACACCGACAATTTGAATACCCTCCCCACTACCAGCAAACTTTTTGACTTCCATCCTTGCAGAAGACTATTATGGTCAAAGTCTTGACCGAGTACACACTGACATTGCCGAAATATTAAGGGATTTTTGATATTGATGACTTGTCCACTGATTAGGTCAACAATAATAGATCAGAGAGGTTCCAAGAGCAGCCGATCAGCCATTCACAGCAGAACCAGAAGCTGATGAATCGGGTCCGTGTAGTGGTCAAACTGGGTGACTGCAGCTCAACTCCCATTCACCTGAATGACACCTGAGATGGAGTTAAAGGGGTTTTCCAAGAATCTATTAAAGTGCCGCGACAGTAGACAGGACCAGAAGAAGTGATGTAGGTCATGGGACCCACTTTGGGCAATCAGGGACCCCAGCGAAAGATCATGATGGGTGTAGTGCTGAAGAATGGTCCAGGGTGATGCTGGACCCAGGTGTCAGAGCAGAGAACGTTCAGTGGGGGAGATTTATCAGTACTCTTGATGGGTCACATGTCTGTAATTTTGCCATTTTTGAGTCATTTTGGTGCCATTATGGACATGAAACTTTTTGGGTGTGAAAACATGCACATGTAAACTGTTTTGGTGCAAAAATGGTGCAGTTACAGACTTTCTTGGTGGAAACACATGAGCATCAGACCTGTCAGAGTTTTATTAATTACCCCCCTCTGTAATATTTTTTGGCAACCGTTTCTTGGTGCCGCGGGGGAAGGGATTCCGAGATTCCAGTAAAAAAAAAACCCTTTAATCGGCTCAAAAAACCCAGGTTAAAAATTACAATGAACAACTCATCAGGGGGAATTCAGGGTGTTGGTCCGGATTGATATTAATGGCCTATTCTATGGACAGATTCCCAATATCAATAACCCATAAAACCTTGTTAGAGGGGGTCTACCAGCTAGTTACCTGAAAAGTAATTTTTTAGGGCTCTTTATAACCTTTCTAGGCACTTTCACTATTGCATGTCTTGTGTTGAGCTGTGTAGCACTGTCACTTTGTACAATGATTGACATCCATTGTGGAAAGAAAGTGTATAAGGAATAAAACAGATGCACCAACAGGCAAGGCCCCCGTTCCTGATGATCAATATTAGGTTGGTGAGTGTATGGCGCTGCATGTGCTGCTTCTACTTCCCAGGCATGTGACCTCACATGACCTGGTTGAAGTTCAGTCCCCTTTAAGTGCATAGGGTTGAGTTGTAATACCAAGAAGGAGCGTAACCATCGCGGTCTCAAGGGGTGCGACTGGGGCTGGGAATGAAGGGGAGGCTGCTTGATATTAAATAATTGGTGGCTGATGGACATTCAATGAATAAGGGAAAGCTGCTGGACATTTCATTAGTGAGGGGAGGCTGCTGGACATTTCATTAGTGAGGAGAAAGCTGCTGGACATTTCATTAGTGAGGGGAGGCTGCTGGACATTTCATTAGTGAGGGGAGGCTGCTGAAAATGTCATTGGTTAGTGGAGGCTGCTGGACATTTCATTAATGAGGGGAGACTGCTGGACATTTCATTAGTGAGGGGAAAGCTGCTGGACATTTCATTAGAGA
>CM033647.1:159999430-160046204 GCA_019512145.1 Engystomops pustulosus | reverse complement strand
GTGAGTGGAGGGCTGTGGACATTTATTAGTTAGGGGAGTATGGACATTCATAGTGAGGGAGTACGGAATTTCATTAGTGGGAAGCTGCTGGACATTTCATAGTGAGGGGTAGCTGGGGATTCATTAGTGAGGGAAGCTGCGGAATTTCATTAGTGAGGGAAGCTTCTGGACATTCATAGTTAGTGGAGGGCTTCTGGACAGTTCATTAGTGAGGGAAAGCTGACTGGACATTTGTTGTGAGGGAAGCTGCTGGACATTTCGTTAGTGAGGGGGGGGCTGACTGGGACAGTATACATTATATGGAAAGTGTGTGTGGTGCTGTGTGTTATGTCTGTGTAGCGTTATGTGTATTATCAAGTGTAATTTGCGGGATAGGGGTGAGAGAGAGTTTAGATCAAAGTTCATACTAGGGCCTCTAGATCTTGTTGCGCCACTGATAACCAAGCCAGCAATTGCAATGTATGGCGCTGTGCTTGGAAGATAAGAAATGAGTTCTGTGTCACTATAGAGTTGGGGAATAGGCTTAATGATCTACGGATTAAGATCCTGGGAACTCCTTTGTCTACACGTCAGTGCATGTTCCTTACATAACGTATATAGAATTATCTAGTTGAATAGTCCTCGTCTTCCTACCTGGATGTCCAACATTGTGTACAAGTGGCCAACAGGCAGTTCTATCAGCTATACAGGGACGATCCTCCATATAACACTGATTGTTTATGATAACTGGAGCCATGGGGTATAGTTACAAGGAATCGATAGGACTTCGATTTGCCAGTGGATTGTGCCTAGCGAGGGTAGAGGGAACGGAAGAGGTGGACTGGTGTGAGGTTTTGGAGGCCTCATCATCAATCAGCAGTCCTAGGGACCTGAGATAGTCTCATAGAAGTTTTCTGTTAGTGGTAATGACAAGCATGGAGGATCCTTCCACACAGGCTTTGCATTGACTGGGCCTGAGGCGAGCCATTGTTTTCACTACCTCACGCTATCAAAAAGTAATTGGAGGAACTTTAACATGCAGAGTCTGAGAATTTCATTAGGAGGCACAGACGTTGCGGAGATTTGTTCTGTGACGAGCCGTCTCCCTCCTCCTGATTTACACAACCCTCATGCCGGGAGCAGCTATCAGAGAGGCGCAAATTCTATATTATTACAACATCATATATTTTGGCGCGAATACACGAGCGGCATCTGGGAGACCAAAGTTTCATGAGACGACTTGTATAATAGATCGGGGCTGGAGCTGCTTTCAGGACCTACATGAAAAGGCCCGGTTTACAGATGGAGCGTCTTTTACATCCTGTGACCCAGTATATCCATGTTATATGGAAGCCAAGGGCAGCAGCCTTATTCCACGTGAAGGAGGTATGAGATAAGCAGGAGACGAATGAGTATATCCGCTGAATGATAAAATCAAGGCATGTGGTCATATCCTGCTGGAGAATCAATTGTATTGTGTGAACACATCAGGCTATACAATACATGTCTGATACTCAAGATATGGTCTGTTCCTACAGAGATAAACAGATTGTCCCAGGTTGTAGGCAGCTGATCCAGACAACGATGAGAACATAAAAAAGGATGAGTGGACCACCAAGGTAGCTGGGGAGGGTCATGGCAAGCCAAGGTCAGGACAGGCAGAGTTCTACTGTGTCATGGCCAAGGTCAGGGCATAACAAGTCCATATATAAGTCGACAGGACAGGAAATTTGGGATATTTTTCTATAAGAAGCCATGTTCTTTACCACCCTTGTGGTTTCCATTCTACTACAACATCCACCTCAATGAGAGTTGTCCCGTCCTTCACTTGCTGACTCAGACATTTGAACATAAATAAAGAGAACACACATTTTTGTGGGAGGCGTTGGCGATGAAATTTTGCATAGATATTGACTACCACGGTGACAACAGTGGTTGATTCCAGTCATCAATGGAGGTCATGAGAAGGAACACATTGGATCGGAGAGATTTGAGATCAGTGGAGCAAGTTTTACTGAAAGTTAAGCTTTTGAACAAATATTTAAGGGGCTACCAACCTTTTAACATATCATGAGTCTATTATGTAATTTAGTAGCTTGACCAATTATGTTTGGAAGAGTTGTCGTTCCTGATGAGATAAAGTTGATCGGTCACCACCACCATCTCCAACCACAGCTACATCCTTCAATAAGTGTGATTCCGGCCTAGTCTGTACCTGTTTCAACTACACCAGAATCAGTGCAGTGGCGCCTATTGAAGATGAAAAAAGTTGGAGTTGATTGAGGCGGTAAAAGGTCCTCCTTAAGTCTTGAAGAAAATCTATTGTACGACAACTGCTATAGACATTTCCATACTGTGTTATACATATTGGGGGTCATTTACTAAGGGCCCGATTCGCGTTTTCCCGTCGTGTTACCCGAATATTTCCGATTTGCGCCGATTTTCCCTGTATTGCCCGGGTTTTTGCGCACGCGATCGGATTGTGCGCATCTGCGCCGGCATGCAGCGGCGGAAATCGGGGGCGTGGCCGAACGGAAACCCGACGGATTCGGAAAAACCCGCCGCATTTAAAAAAAAAATTGTCATCAGCGCGCACTTACCTTCATCAGCCCGGCTCGTTGTACTCCAGTGCGTTCGATGCTCTTCAGCGCAGCAGCGACATTTGGTAGACGGCGGAGGAAACTACCTTGTGAATCGCCGGAAGACCACGAAATCCACCGCAGAGAACGTGCCGCTGGACTGTGAATGGGCCGGGTAAGTAAATTGCCCAATTATATTCCGCCTCATCTATTATCTAAAAATCTCCAAAACCCAGAGATTTATCAGGTCTCAGGTCTTAATCAATGTCTAGCTTCACAATCAGGAGTCAGACAAGACAGAATTGACTGAGAAACCCTTTGAGAGCTCGGAAAGTTTCCTGAAGAAAAAGGCAGAAGAAAAGTACAATTGTAATTCACTCTTGAAACAAAAACTAAATTACAGACGGAGAGCATTGGCATTTGGACACTCTGCGGTGAGCGGCTCCATTGTGTTGCTCGACGTCCGTCCCTGATTGATACCGGTCTGGAAACAGCTCTTAAATCTTCTTCTCCGCAGAATTCCATTAGCATTTGTTTAGGAAGAGAATCGGAACAGAACTCTCAAAGTTGACAATTATTTTTGGCCTCTACCTGGCCGGTTGTCATGGTCAATGACCGGTCTGGAGACGATGGATGAGTGCATGAACGCATTGTTCCTATTGGTTGGATCAGTCATGTTCTAGAGGGCAGTTGGCACGCCATAGATCAATGGCAGGGGGTGGTCATGACCGGAGATGGATCTGAATAAGTTCTGGTGCACTCAGTTGACCCTCTGGCTCCAGGTTGGTGTATTGACTTTGCAGTTTCCAATTTCCTTGGAGGCTTTATTCTGATGAGTCTGGATTTAAATAATACATTTGGAGCGAAGGTGTAGTTCATTTCATCGGATATGGAGATGACTGTGCTCAATCTTGTCTCGAGCTATTACCACAAAGGCACACAAATCACAAAACCTTCTCCTCATGGTGCACTAGTGATTGCAGACAAGAAGAATTGGGAGACTCTTTAAATTGAATCTCAGCACCTTCCTTATCCGAGGTTTGTGCCGGAGCAAGGTCTGCAGATCTGTATCACTGGATGTGGAACCTGTGATGTTTTGTGGTAGGCTCTCACTGTTTGTCACTGTTTTCATTGACAGTCAGTAAGTTCTCTGAGCTGGGGGTGTGTTTTGGTACATTTGTACCTGCCTTAACAGGACCTGTTCCTGTTTATTGACATTGGGGCAGATTTAACCTACCCGGTCCTTCGCGATCAGCGGGGTTCTCTTGTGGTGGATTCGGGTCGGCCGGGATTCACTAAGGTAGTTCCTCCGACGTCCACCAGGTGGCGCTGCTGCGCTGAAGTTCCCCAAAAAGCACTCAGTTACCGGCCTATACCTAGTGAAGGTAAGTGCAGACTCGCGACACTTTTTTTTTTTAAATGCGGCGGGTTTTCCGAATCCGTGGGGTTTTTCTCTTTGGCCACGCCCCCCGATTTCCGTTAGTGCATGACGGCGCCGACTGCGCAAAATCGATCACGTGAGCCAAATCCCGGGGCAATCGGCGCAAATCGGAAATATTCGGGTAACACGGGGAAAACGCGAATCGGGCCCTTGTAAATGACCCCCATTGTCTTTTTGACTCCTATAATATTCTCATATTTTCTGCTGAGATTTTGTCGTGATTCTGATCTTTTGCCCGAAACTGTGACTACTCTTCGCTTCACAATGTTATATCGCCGCTATCTTGGTTTTGACCCAGTTTGTTAGCTTTGCCTGTGGTACTGAGATCTTATAGAGACCACTGTCCAGTTGTCACCTGGCAGTTAGAACAGGACCAAACCAAGACAGGGTTCAGGTAATCTGGAAGGCTCCACACGTCTTAGTGTCTTGACAGGACCTTACAAAAAGTCAAGGATTCTTGTGTTCATGGTTGTGATGATCAGAGGCAATGGCAACGATGGAAAGAAAAAAGCTACTATAAGTCAATAAAATAAAGCTCCTGGAATCTATTAACTCAACTCAACAAGGGACCAAGGAGAGTAAGTCCTCATCAGACACTTCTGTCCATCTTGATACTTTAGTTGTACAAACTTTTGTATCTACATCATCCATTGGGAGGGAGAAGACTTGTATCCACTGGGAATCAGTTTGGGTTTGTGTGTAGTTACAGCAATGGGCTGTCAGTGATTGAACATGGAAGTACCATCCGGGGCATAAAATGAGGAGGTCCAAGAGTTTGGTTATCCAGGTTGCCTTAGACCATTACATTATACATTCAGAGGTCTGGGTTAAAATTTTGCTTTGGGGTCCCACAGTTTGAGTTTTTAGGCTCTGGGTACCAGTAAGGACGACTTCAGGAGGTCATGGTATGGTTATTGAGGAGGTATGGTTGATCAGGTTCAGGAGCCTGAGTGTCCCACAGACCAGTATCTACCACCCTAATTATGATTGGGCACTGGTTACATTTCTTGCACTGGGGTCTCAGTAGAACAAATTTGGACACCAAGAGAAACATATTAGCTGTTGACTACATGGGAGCATTTTAATACCCTAGGCTCTCAGAGAAGTAGAAATGGAGCCTAATGATACCCTCGGTACAGATGGAGTGAACCCCATGGACTACACGTCAGCAGCCCCGAGGTGTCACAGTATGTAGTTGCCAAAACTTGACACTTCCTCTTGGATTTTATTATGTCCTTTCACTCCCAAGTATTTTTTGTTTTTTACCCGACCGTAATGATCAGATTTTGTTTCAAAACCCAAATTCCCCTTAGGAAGAAGCGAGGCAAACATCAGACCCGGCGCTGGTCATTCTGCGGGCGAGAGGAAAAGATCTGAGTTCCAGTAAGCTGCATAAATACTGTCAGACTTCAAAAACAAGACAGAAAGCCAAAAGGATCATAGAAGGCAAGAAACAACCAACAGACCGCTCATCGCTGGCAATACCTGAGACAGCAAGTGCCTCGTGCCTCCAAACACTCCTCACAGCCACACAAGCCAAACAATTATTGATCATCTCTGCTCATAAGCTGTTGATGGTTTAATCTGTACTAACAAAGACAGAAGACACTGCAAGTCAGGGGAAGATAGCAATTCACACAACCAATAGATATATATGAAAGACTGGTACATCTATAAGAAAGACATTGTCTTAATTATATCTGTATGCAGTACATCACTATTTGCTAGGGGAGTCACCGTCACTGTGTACACTGACATTAACTTACTGTACTGATCCTGAGTTACATCCTGTATTATACCCCAGAGCGCACTCACTATTCTGCTGCTGGTGCAGTCACTGTGGTACATACATGACATTACTTATCCTGTACTCATCCTGAGTTTCTCTGATTATTCTCCAGCTGCACTCACTATTCTGCTGCTGGTGCAGTTATGGGTACATATATGACATTACTACCTGTACTGATCCTGAGTTACATCTGTATTATACCCCAGAGCTGCACTTCACTATTCTGCTGCTGGTGCAGTCACTGTGTACATTACAGAATACTTATCCTGTACTGATCCTGAGTTACATCCTGTATTATACTCCAGAGCTGCACTCACTATCTGCTGCTGGTGCAGTCATGGTGGACATACATGACATTACTTATCTGTACTGATCTGAGTTACATACTGTATTATACTCAGAGCTGCACTCACTATTCTGCGTAGGCAGTCACTGTGTACATACATGACATTACTTATCCTGTACTGATCCTGAGTTACATCCTGCATATACTCCAGAGCTGCACTCACATTCTGCTGCTGGTGCAGTCATGTGTACATACATGACATTACTTATCGTACTGATCCTGAGTTACATTGTATTTACTCCAGAGCTGCACTCACTATCTGCTGTGGTGCAGTCACTGTGTACATACATGACATTACTTACCTGTACTGAATCCGTGAGTTAAATCCTGTATTATACTCCAGAGCTGCACTCACTATTCTGCTGCTGGCAGTCACTTGTTACATACATGACATTATTATCTGTATGATCCTGAGTTACATCCTGTATTATACTCAGAGCTGCACTCACTATTCTGCTGCTGGTGCAGTCACTGTGTACATACATGACATTACTTATCCTGTACTGATCCTGAGTAATCCTTATTATACCCCATAGCTGCACTCACTATTGCTGCTGGTGCAGTCACCGTGTACATACATCGACATTACTTATCCTGTACTGATCCTGAGTTACATCCTGTATTATACCCAGAGCTGCAACTCACTATTCTGCTTGCTGGTGCAGTCACTGTGTACATACATGACATTATTATCCTGTACTGATCCTGAGTAACATCCTGTTATACTCAGAGCTGCACTCACTATTCTGCTGCTGGGGCGTCACTGTGTCATACATGACATTACTTATCCTGTATGATCCTGAGTTACTCTGTATTACCCAGGAGCTGCACTCACTATTCTGCTGCTGGTGCAGTCACTGTGTACATACAGACATTACTTATCCTGTACGATCCTGAGTTACATCTGTATTATACTCAGAGCTGCACTCATATTCTGCTGCTGGTCGGCATAGTGTACAACAAAGACATTACTACTGTACTGATCCTGGAGTTCATCTGTATTATACCCATAGCTTGCACTCACTTCTGCTGCTGGTGCAGTCACTGTGTACTACATGACATTGCTTATCCTGTATCGATCGAGTACAATCCTGATATACTCCAGAGCTGCACGTCACTATATGCTGTGTGCAGTCACGGTGTACATTACATGACATTACTTATCTGTACTGATCCTGAGTTACACTGTATTATACCCCTAGCTGCACTCACTATTTGTGCTGGTGCAGTCACTGTGACATACATGACATTATTATCTGTATGATCCTGAGTTACATCCTGTATTATACCCCAGAGAGCTGCACTCATATTCTGCTGTGGTGCAGTCACATGTGTAATACATGAATTACTTATCCTGTACTGATCTTGAGTTAATCTTGTATATACTCCAGAGCTGCACTCACTATTCTGCTGCTGGGGCAGTCACGTGTACATACATGACATTACTATCCGTATGATCCTGAGTTACATCCTGTGATTATACCCAGAGCTGACTAATATTTGCTGCTTGTGTGCAGTCACTGTGTACATACATGACATACTTATCCTGTACTGATCCTGAGTTACTCCTGGATTATACTCCGAGCTGCACTCACTTTCTGCTCGCTGGGGCAGTCACTGTGTAATAAACTGACACTTATCCTGTACTGATCCTGAGTTATATCCCTGTATTATACCCCGAGCTGGCACTCACTATTCTGCTGCTGTGCAGTCACTGTGTACATACATGACATTACTTATCCTGACTGACCTGAGTTACATCCGTGATTATACTCCAGGCTGCACATCATATTCTGCTGCTGTGCAGTCACTGTGTACATACATGACATACTTATCCGTACTGATCCTGAGTACATCCTGTATTATACACCAGAGCTGCACTCACTATTCTGCTTCTGGTGCAGTCACTGTGACATACATGACATTACTTATCCTGTATATCCTGAGTACATCCTTATATCTCCGAGCTGAACTACTATTCTGCTGCTGGTGCACGGTCACCGTGTACATACATGACATACTTATCCTGTACTGATCCTGAGTACATCCTGTATTATATACAGAGCTGCACTCACTATTCTGCTGATGGTGCAGTCACTGTGTACATACATAACATTACTTATCCGTACTGATTGAGTTACATCCTGTATTTACCCCAGAGCTGCATCACTATTCTGCTGGTGGTGCAGTCACTGTGTACATACATGACATTACTTATCCTGTACTGATCCTGAGTTACATCCTGTATTATACTCCAGAGTTGCACTCACTATTGCTGCGGTGCAGTCACTGTGTACATACATGACATTACTTATTCCTGTACTGTCTTGTTACATCCTGTATTATACTCCAGAGCTGCACTCACATTCTGTGCTGGTGCCAGTCACTGTGTACTACAGGACATTACTTATTCCTGTACTGATCCTGAGGTTAATCCTGTATTATACCCCGAGCTACACTACTATTCTGCTGGTGGTGCAGTCATGTGTACATACATGACTTACTTATCCTGTACTGATCCTGAGTTACATCCGGATTATACCCAGAGCTGCATTCACTATTCTGCGCTGGTGCGTCCTGTGTACATACATGACATTACTTATCCTGTTCTGATCTGAGTTACATCCTGTATTATACACCAGAGCTACCCTCACTATTCTGCTGGTGGTGCAGTCATGTGTACATACAGACATTACTTATCCTGTACTGATCCTGAGTTACATCCTGTATTATACTCCAGAGCTGCACTCACTATTTGCTGTGGTGCAGTCACTGTGTACATACATGACATTACTTATCCTGTACTGATCCTGAGTTACATCTGTATTATACTCCCAGAGCTGCACTCACTATTCTGCTGCTGGTGCAGTCACTGTGTACATACATGACATTACTTATCCTGTATGATCCTGAGTTAATCTGTATTATACTCCAGAGCTGCACTCACTATTCTGTGGTGCAGTACTGTGTACATACATGACAATATTATATGTACCGCTTGAGTTACATCCTGTATTATACTCCAGAGCTGCACTCACTATTCTGCTGCTGGTGCAGTCACTGTGTACATACATGACATACTTCCTGTACTGATCTGAGTTACATCCTGTATTATACTCCGAGCTGCACTCACTATTCTGCTGCTGGTGCAGTACTGTGTACATACAGACATTACTTATCCTGTACTGATCCTGAGTTTACATCTGTATATACCCCAGAGCTGCACATCACTATTTGCTGCTGGTGCAGTCACTGTGTAACAACATGACATTACTTATCTGTAATGTATCCTGAGTTACATCCTGTATTATACCCGAGCTGCACTCACTATTCTGCTGGTGCAGTCACTGTGTATATACATGACATTTATCCTGTACTGATCCTGAGTTACTCCTGTATTATACCCCAGAGCTGCACTCCTATTCTGTGTGCAGTCATGTGTACATACCTGACATTACTTATCCTGTAAGTTTTAATAACTCTTTATGGCCACAGCTCAGTCACTCTCTGGTCCCTCGTATATATCTGTACGGACTTTCTTTGTCGGCCATTTTCCAGTGAACTCCGAGTCTCCACGTTCATGGATGTGTGGGTAACACGGCCAAATGCAAGGGAAACAACATTTACATTTTAATTTCTGATGATAAAAAGTATATGACCATCTACAGAAATGTAACTCATTTTGCCCTTTTAGCTGGTGTTTCTCTGGGGAGATGTTCCAGGCGAGCGCTATCGATAAATCTCTATTATAGACATTGGCTGGCACAGTACAAGGGCAGCGGACAATTGGCGCAGGATTTCGCTGGGGCCCGGCGGCGCTCGGTTCTTCTAGTGTATAATCTACATTCAGCAGCGGTGCGGGCGGCTAAAGATCACTTCCCGCTAATGCAGGTTAATCGTCTGTCAGGACTCATATTCACAAGGGGGATAAAGCATAAATTTTACCCTGCAAAGTAATATTGGTTCTTCAATTGATCCTCACAGCCCCAGGATCCCTGGAGGTTTTAAGTATTTGTGTTAGAGGGGGTCATGCCATAGAATCATTGTAATACTAAAAGCCCTGAAAGTCGTTATAGTGGATTTAACGTAATTCAGTATTATAATGTAAAAAAAATCCAGAATTTTGGCTTTAAGTGAATTTTTTCTTGCTGCTGGGGATTGGGTCTGCTCAAATCATTCTCCTTCCCTCTGGCAGGTGCTCGGGACAGGCTTTTGCCATAATATGTCTCTTCCTTTGGCAGCTGCGGGTAAGACTTGACAGAAAAAAAAATAATCTTCCAGGACAGAATCTGGATGAAATCAGTCTCTTCCCTCTCTGGCAGTGCTAGGGACAGGCTTTAGAGAAAATCGTCTACTTCCCTTTCTGACACCTGCAGGTTCGGGCAGATCATAACTTCTGTGGGAGCTACCGTGGGTAGGTTTGGATAGATTCTGTCACCTCCCTCTCTGGCAGTGCTGGGGGAAGGCTCTGGACAGAATCCGTTCTACTTCCTTCTCCGAAGTGCTGGGGAAGGGATCTGGACAGAATCAGCTCTTACTTCCTCTCTGGAAGGGTTGGGACAAGCTCTGGACAGGTTATGTGCTTCCCTCTCTGGCAGCTGCTAGGGACAGGCTTTAAAGAGAATCAGTCACCTTTATCTGGCACGTTCTGACAGATTGTGGCAGCTACTGTGAGTAAGCTAGGAGATACATTCGTACACTCCTCTCTGGAGCTGCTGGGGAGGCTATAGACTCTGACAGAATCAGTCTACTTCATTTCTGGAAGCTCGGAGGGGCAGTCTTGGCAAAATAAATCCCTTCCTCTTTGGCAGCTGCTGGAAAAGGATCTGGGTCAGAATCAGTCTCTTCCCTCTCTGGCAGCTGCAGAGGCAGGCTCTATACAGTATGATCCCTCCTCCCTCCTCTGTAAGATGATCACATAATCCCTTTGTAATTTCGGTGCAGAAGGGTCTGCTTTTGAGGTTTAATTTGCAGGGAAATATCGAAGAAAAGCTGAGGAAAGCCACAACACCCAAAATTGCAATTTCTGAGGGATTTGGGCTCTTATGGGTTAGAACATACCTCAGCCGTGGCTACAAAGCATGCTGGAACGTTATATTTAACAAATTGACCTTCCAAATGCCATGAAGATAGTGGAGGGGCCCCAAATCTAGGGAAGGTGTGAGGTACGGATGGGAGTAGGTGTGTCATACACACGTAAGAGATGTAGTTGCATAGAATAGGACGCAGGGTGCCATTTGCTTCCTGTTCCACATTCAACCAATACTGTCAAACAGTACAGACAAGCATTATTGGAGTATGATCTGTGGGACACTGGGGGTGGTTATTGGGGTGCAACAAGGATGAATTTTCTGTGTCTCTCCCCATTCAGCTAGGAGCCCCAATCCCGTAAATTCCCAGCGCACACTGTGCCGGCCTAACACCGAGCACCCGGACTACCTGGTCATGTAGATGTAAAGGCAAACATGAAAGTTCTGTGGCCGGAAATAATGAGAGCGCGAGTAGAAACTGAGTAAATTGACTTTTGATCTTTTTTTTCTTCTTTAGACTTTTTTTTTCCCTCTCGATTCGAGGGCATACGAAGCCATTTACTGAACACAAAAAGACGCCATTAACTTGCACGCCAGATAAGATGACATCGCTTCCGCGTTTAAATACGCCGCCATCACTTCAAGTTTACATTCCAATTTTAGGCAATTTCCATGATAGAAACCAATAAAAAAAGAAAAAAAAAGAAAAATTCATTTACGCGATTAATTCATATAAAATTGACAATGTCACAAATGGGTCTGCTAATGGTACTTCTGTCTTTTATTTTGATGACTGTTAAAACGGTTAAATGAACGTCTCTCAGAAGTACTACGAACCGTAAGAAGTTGGGTGGAAAAAAAAACAAGCAAAAGCCAAACAAAATTTTCATGTTTATGTCTGCGGGGCGGGGGGGGCGGGGGGGGTTTGGGAGCGCTCGCGGTGACACTTTACAACACCCCACTGGGGTTATTTCTGTTGTCTATTGGGTCAACGGGGAGTTTAGCCAAGGGGAGTGAACTCGGGTTATTAAAATTATAGCAAGCGTCTTAATGTCCCTGACAGGTGTGTGAGACGCTGTAACTCAAGTATGAATGATGTCTGACATCGACGAACAAACACAACTGAAACAAAGAAATGATGAAAAAATAAGAAGTCTCCGACTGCCATCACGTTTTGGCCCATTATGCACAACGAATTTCTAAGCAGAAAAGGGTTTGGCGTTAGTTTAAAATTAGATACTTTCGTTAACACAATCGTGGCCAATGTCACATCAGCCAAATGTTCTGGTGCACTTGATGGTGGCTGTCGGAGAGTCGGTTGAGCTGAGTCATGCTTTGATGTTGACCGGCACCGTACTGTGGTCCGGAAAGACTGGATGGACATGACACTATCACTCAAGCCAATGTGGAGGGCATGTATCATTTCGATAGTGGTGTCTAGACAAATCATGATAATCCTGACATGGTGGAGAGAGGGTACATCCCGGGATATCACGACCCGCCCGGTCATCACAAGTTGGACCTACCACTCTCGAGTTTCCAAAAAAAGTTCCAATGTGGTACCAACATAAGGGTATCAGTTAAACAAATAAAAAATAGTAATGCCCACTTACTGTTTCCGTTAAATACCCAGTCAAAGGATTTGATGAAAGTATCTCTAATAACGTTCAAAAACCAGTTGCGCTTTAACTAAAACTTTTCCATTTTTTGTGTTTGTTTTATGAACAAAGAAATTGTGTAAATTAAACATTGCTTGAACGGGAACAGTCACCGAAAATTTCAGCATAGTAGTGTTACTGAAGTAAGCAGCTCCTAGTGCTGAACAAACGCCGCATGTAGTGAGAAGGATAGCGTTACGGAAAACCTCGCAAACCTCGAAAGCTCGCAAAGCTGTCCGACGGATTCATGAGTGAGCGGGGCGGTGGTCTGGGGCGGTTGACGTCCGCCTGGGGGTGGCAGTCAACTGCCCGCCTATGGAAGCAAGCGGGGCCGGACCGGGGTAGTGGCAGACCTCGGACAGCCACCACCCCCTGTTACAAGCTGCTCGCAAAAGCGCCAGTTTTTGAGGGTTTCGGTACGCTATCACTCTAACACATGCGGCGTTTGTCAAGCACATAGAGCTGCTTATTTAGTAAATTGTTGGTGACAGGTCCTCTTTAAAGAGATGTCTATCCGAAACACACCCAGAACTGTGCCATCATGGAGATTTCTGACCACCACCAGGGTCTCTGCACTCTGGTTTTCGATCCTCGTTATTCCGAATTAATTCAGCTTATTCAGAGAACATTGAGCGACATCATGCCAACCCTAATAATAGAACAGATCCAGTTAACACACGTTGTACCCAGTGGCCCAGTCATTCTAGACTTGGAGGGTCCTTATAAGGGGATCCGTCTCTAAGATGATCTCATAGCAGGGCCTACATACTACTAACTGAATATACCGTCTGCTTCCATCCAACAAATCACATTACCGGTAAATAATTTTCCACATGTTTTGACCACTTTTTGATTCATGAATAGCTCATTGATGTGAGAAGACAACCCAACCATCTAGAAGACCGGCATTATCTTGAACTATCACTTTTCACATGAGCTTCTGTTGTAGTAGTATAAAGTAAGCCGCCGCCGCGACTCGAGGAGAAACCTAAATTCTAGAGTAAATCTTTTCATGCATCTGTGTTCTATCGGCTGTAAATCCTGCTCGTGGATTAAGTCCTGGCCGGAGGGCTTGATTCTGAGCTGGATCAAACTCAATCTGAAAAATTCCCATTATTTATTCATTAGCAGTGCAATTAGAGTGATTTATCCAACACGGTGACCATCGCCACATATAAACCAATGTTTTGCCTCATGAACTTATGGCTCTGGCCTGCTCCACCAGAAGTGGCCAGGATCCACTTTCAAGAATTTTTATTTTTAAAAATAGAAATTATCGTCCAAATTCGTGTTTGATGAAACGGAACACTAAGTCCTTGGCAGCTCCATCGAAACTTTGTCTGCAGGCCATAATGTTGTGAATTGCACTGGGAATATGGGGAAATCTCAAGAAGATGCTTTTGTGTTCTGTGGCAAGTTGAGTTGACGGGATCTTGAACATGGTGCCCATCCCTGCGAGTTAATTAGTGATGGGTCAAGTTAGCGTTCTGTCAGTCAGACCCGCTAAGGGTAGTGGATGTGCAGAGAGAGGCTCATGATTCCCCTATAGGAAGATCGGTCAAATAGGATGAGCAGGTTTGAAGGGCATTTACCCCATCCCTAAAATTAGGGGAAAAAAAATATAAGATTGGGTTTTGATCTATGTGTATAATCTTAAATAATATGCAGAGGTTGTACCCAGCTTTTAGGGTAAAATTTGAGAAGTACAAAATGGAGAAAAATAGTAGTGAAATTGGGTTCGATCTTCTATTGAAGCTTAACAGAAGCCAGGCTGTGTTCTTCTCTTGCCCACCGGGCCAGGGGCTCTGAGTTACAGCAACGGACAAATTTAACTAAGGGTCGCGGAAGCATTTTGTTGGGTTTCCCAATATTCCGATTTGCGCCGCATTAACAGGCGTTTTGGTGCGTGTGTGGGGAAGATTTTGGATTTGGCGCCACTTGCGCCAAATCGGGGGGCGGGCCGTTGGAAAACCGCGGCTGATTCGGACTAAACGAAGGAATTTAAAATTTCAATTGTGTCGCAACAAGACAATGCACTCACTGCATCGGGAAAGAAGGTATGGTGAATCCGGGTGGACCTTCTTGGGGAATCGGGCCAGACTTATCCTCATTGGACAGTCCAGCTCGGGAGCGCGAAAGGGATGGGTAAGTAAATGTGTCCATGTCTGTAGGGCCCCCACTGGGAAAAAATTATACTAACTTTGTATTGCTCCAGGCAACACCTAGGACCTGTTGGCGAATACAGCTTCTCCTCTGAGAGTATAGTCTTTGTCGGAAGTTTTCAGTTGGAGAGATTAGTCTTACCAAAAATGCCTCAGCAGTGTCTGGAGGTGGCTACAGGTTACTATGTCAGTGCCAGACTAGATCATAAATAATATCCAGATTCTTGACCGCTGATTTGGTCATGTCCTTGGATAGTTCTGTCTATGATTTGACACCTGCCCCGACAATGGCCGATAACTGGCTCTGCCCGCACTTGACCTTGGTGCTCTGACATTATCTGCCTGTTTGGCAAGGTCGTTCTGATCCACCTAGATTCCACCAAAAACATGAACCAATGAACATATGGAGTACATAGAAACAAACAAGGTATTGCTACGCGTTTCGGAGAATCGAACGATGCATGATGAAGGAATCTCGAAACGCGGAGGCGATAACTGGTGTATTTCAGAGGTTAAAAGGTTTCTCTATGGATTTTTTTTAAAAAAGATGAAATAAATTTTTTTCAGGACCATCCTAAATGTGTATGAAGCTGGATTTAAAGTACTTCTAGGCCCAGGGATTGGTGGAATCTAGTGGACCAAGAGACGCCCATTGCGAAGAGAGTGTTGCCTCTTGTACAGGCTTACACGTCCATTGAGACCACGTTCGAGTTCACTGTAGTCGTTGCGCCCTTTTCCAGAACATTAACATTGGAATGCATATAGACTAATAACATTTTCCCCCAAATCTGACGTAAACGTCTCACTTCATGTGTTATGCAATAAAACAGTCAAAATTAAGTTAAAAATCCACCCACAATAATTGACTAGAACGGCGCTGATTCCCCTTAATTACAAACACAAATCAGAGTACAGAACTGGCATTAGCCGCGATGGATACGGGAATATAATACAGATGCCTAAATGCTAATTGGAACCAAATTCCGGATGAGATGCTGGATGAACACTGGTGTAGGATCAGCTGATGAGCTCCAGCTCTCTTCCCTATTGGTGCAATAGGAGGGGAAGTTGGAGACCCTATCTGCAACTCTATGGTCTACTACTTGACTGTTTTTTTTGTCCCTGGAGGACCGATATCATTGACAAGCCTTATACCTTAAGTCAGTTGTGAGTTTGCGATGTGGGCCCTATATTGGAGTAAAGGCATCTGAAATACTAATTTGTAGTTGCCTTCTGGCAACCCCTAGACCTGTGGCTATGACTAGCGTCTCCAACTAAAGAGTGCTTGATTGGAAGTTTTTAGTTGGGAAGCTTAGTCTTAGCCAACATGTTCAGTAGTAGCAGCATGGAAGTAGGGCTAACAAACGGGTACTATTTCAGTGCAGAGACTCGTCCCACAGTAAGTAAAATCCCAATGGTCACAGAATGGGTTGTTCCACATTTTCTGACATGGTTATGTCCAAAACTGAAGGTTCTAATCTGTCCAAATTATCATCGACAGAAGAAAACCAATTGCACATACGAGAATAAATATAGTTCAAGAGCGTGATGGCCAACCTTTTAGGGGCAGTCTGTCCCTGATGATCAGTATCAGGTTGGTGAGTGTATGACGCGCATGTGCTGCTTCTTACTTCACGTATGTGATACATGACCTGGTTGAAGTTCAGTTCCCTTTAAGTGCATAGGGTTGAGTTGTATACAAGAGGAGCGTAACCATCGCAGTCTCAGGGGGTGACTGGGGCGGGAATGACGGGGAGGCTGCTGATATTAATATGCGTGGCTGTGGGCATTCAAGACTAAGGGAAAGCGCTGGACATGCTTGTGGGGGAAGTGTGGACATTCATTAGTAGGGGAAGCTGCTGGACATTCATTATGAGGGGAAGCTACTGGACATTCATTAGTATGGGGAGGCTGCTGAAAATGTCATTAGTTAGTGAAAGGCTGCTGGACATTTCATTAGTGAGGGGAAGTACTGGAAATTTCAATAGTGAGGGGAGCTGCTGGACATTTTATTAGTTAGGGGAAGCTGTTGAGACATCATTAGTAGGATGGATAGTGAGAAGCTCGGACATTTAATTAGTGAGGGGAAGCTACTGGACATTTCATTAGAGAGGGGAAGCTGCTGGATCGACATTTATTAGTTAGTGGAGGGCTGTGGACATTTCATTAGTTAGGGGAAAGATACTGGCCATTTCATTAGTGAGGGGAAGCTACTGGACATTTCATTAGTGAGGGGAAGCTGCTGGACATTTCATTAGTGAGGGTAAGCTGCTGGACATTTCATTAGTGAGGGAAAGCTGCTGGACATTTCATTAGTGAGGGAAAGCTGCTGGACATTTCATTATTGAGGGGAGGCTGCTGAACAGCATATATATACATATGCTATAGTATATGTGTTAGGTGCTGTGTGTATATGTCTGTGTAGCTTTATGTGTATTTTTAGGTGTAATTTGCGGGATAGGGGTGGCAGAGATTTAGATCCAAAGTTCATACCGGGGCCCTCTAGATCTTGTTGCACCGCTGATACCATGGAGGGATACTGCTTGGGAGGAAGTGAAGAATGTAGTGCTGCAGTCACTATACAGATCTCGGGAATAGGCTTTAATGATCGATTCTAAGGATTACGATCCTGGAGAACTCCTTTGTCCCGTTCCTTGATCTTACATAACTATATATAGAATTATTTTAGTATGAATAGTCCTCGTCTTCCTACCTGGATGTCCACCATTGTGTACAAGTGGCCACAGGCAGTTCTATCAGCTATACAAGGGACTGCTCCTCCATATAACACTGATTTGTTTCTGGATAACTGGAGCCATGGGGATATAGTACAAGGAATCGTAGGATCGACGTGCCATGTGAGATTGTGCCTAGCGAGGGTAAGAGGGAACGGAAGAGGTGGACATGGTGTGAGGTTTTGGAGGCCATCATCATCACTGCAGCACTCCTCGGGACCTGGAGATAGTCTCATAGAAGTTTTCTGTTAGTGGTAATGACAAAGCATGGAGGATACTTCACACAGGCTTTGCATTGACTGGGCCTGAGGCGAGTCATTTGTCTTCACTACCTCACGCTATCAAAAAGTAATTGGGAAGGAACTTTAACATTGCAGAGTCTCGAAATTCTCATTAGAAGGCACAAGACGTTGCGAGATCTTGTTCTGTGACGAGCCGTCTCCCTCTCTCCTGATTTACACAAACCTCATGTCCCGGGAGCAGCTATCAGAGAGGCGCAAATTCTATATTATTACAACATCATATATTTTGGCGCGAATACACAAGCGGCATCCTGAGGAGACCAAAGTTTCCATGAGACGACTTGTAATAATAGATCTCGGGCTGGATGCTGCTTTCAGGACCTACATGAAAAGGCCCGGTTTACAGATGGAGGCGTCTTTTACATCCTGTGACCCAGTTATATCCATGTTATATGGAAGCCACGGGCAGCAGCCATTATTCCCACGTGAAGAGGTATGACAACAAGCGGGAGACGACATGAGTAATATCCGCTGAATGATAAAATCAAGGGCATGCTGGTCATATCCTGCTGGAGCTCCCATTGTATTGTAGTGAACACATCCAGGATATACAATACATGTCTGATACTCAAGATATGGTCATGTTCTACAAGAGATAACTGATTAGTCCCAGTTTTGTAGTATCTAATCCAGATAACAATGAGGCAATGATGAGTGGCACCAAAGGTATAGCCTGGGGCGTGGTCAGTGGACAAGCCAAGGTCAGGACAGGCAGAGTTCTACAGTGTCATGGCCAAGGTCAAGGCAGTTCATATATAGGTGAACAGGAGAGTAAATTTGGGATATTCTTCTATAGGCAACCATGTTCTTTACCATCCTAGTGGTTTCCATTATACTACAACATCCACCTCAATGAGAGTTGTCCCGTCCTTCACTTTTGACTCAGACATTGAACATGAAAAGAGAACACAATTTTGTGGGAGGCGTTGGCGATGAAATTTTGACATAGATATGTGACTACCACGGTGACAACAGTGGTTGATTCCAGTCATCAATGGAGGTCATGATAAGGAACCAACATTAGGATCTGGAGAGATTTTGGAGATCAGTTGGACAAGTTTTACTGAAGTTTAAGCTTTTGAACAAACAAGGGGCTACCAACCTTTTAGCATAGCACTGACATCTATTTTGTGTAGTCTTGACCAATTTTATGGTTTGGAAAGCTGTAGTTCCTGATGATGATAAAGTTGATCGTTCACCACCACCATCTCCAACCACAACTCAACCACAACATCAATAGGCAGTGTTCCACTGATTCCGGCCTAGTCTGTACCTGTTCCAACTACACCAGAATCAGTGAAGTGGCGCCTATTGAAGGATGGAGTTGATTGAGTCGGTGAAAGGTCCTCCTTAAGTCTCGAAACTTCATGAAATATGAAGAAAATCTATTGTA
The DNA here is from genome assembly GCA_019512145.1 of Engystomops pustulosus. Lineage (NCBI taxonomy): Eukaryota > Metazoa > Chordata > Amphibia > Anura > Leptodactylidae > Engystomops > Engystomops pustulosus. Next base: position 160,026,790 of record CM033647.1, on the reverse strand, counting down.
CGACAACTGCTGTAGACATTTCCATAATATTGGGGGTCATTTACTAAGGGCCCGATTCGCGTTTTCCCGTCGTGTTACCGATTTGCGCCGATTTTCCCTGTATTGCCCCGGGTTTTTGGCGCACGCGATCGGATTGTGGCGCATCTGCGCCGGCATGCACGCGGCGGAAATCGGGGGGCGTGGCCGAACGGAAACCCGACGGATTCGGAAAACCCGCCGCATTTAAAAAAAAAAATTGTCACTCAGCGCGCACTTACCTTCACTCAGCCCGGCTCGTTGTACTCCAGTGCGTTCCGATGCTCTTCAGCGCAGCAGCGACATCTGGTAGACGGCGGAGGAACTACCTTCGTGAATCGCCGGAAGACCCGAATCCACCGCAGAGAACGTGCCGCTGGATCGTGAATGGGCCGGGTAAGTAAATCTGCCCCATTATATTCCGCTCATCCTCTATTATCTAAAAATCTCCAAATACCAGAGATTTCTCAGGTCTCTGGTCTTAATCAATGTCTAGCTTCACAATCAGGAGTCAGACAAGACAGAAATTGACCTGAGAAACCCTTTGAAGAGCTCGGAAAGTTTTCCTGAAGAACAAGGCAGCAGGAAAGTACAATTGTAATTCACTCTTGAAACAAAAATACATTACAGACGGAGAGCATTGGCATTTGGACACTCGCGGTGAGCGGCTCCATTGTGTTGCTCGAGTCTCGTCCCTGATTGATACCGGTCTGGAAACAGCTCTTAAATCTTCTTCTCCGCAGAATTCCATTAGCATTTGTTTAGGAAGAGAATTCCGGAACAGAACTCTCAAAGTTGACAATTTATTTTTTTGGCCATCTACCTGGCTGGTTGTCACTGGTCAATGACCGGTCTGGAGACGATGGATGAGTGCATGAATGCATTGTACCTATTGGATTTGGATCAGTCATGTTCTAGAGGTCAGTTGGCACCGCCATAGATCAATGGCAGGGGGCTGCTCATGACCGGGAGATGGATCTGAATAAGTTTCTGGTGCTACTCAGTTTGACCCTTGGCTCCAGGTTGGTTGTATTGATCTTTGCAGTTTCCAATTTCCTTGGAAGCTTTTATTCTGATGAGTCGGATTTAAAATAATACATCTGAGAGCAAGGTGTAGTTCATTTCCATCGGATATGGAGATGACTGTGCTCAATCTTATCTCGCGCTATTACCACAAAGGCACCACAAATCACAAAACCTTTCTCCTTCATGGTGCACTAGATTGCAGACAAGAAGACTTGGGAGACTCTTTAAATTGACTCCTTCAGCACCTTCCTTATCCGAGGCTTGTGCCGGAGCAAGGTTCTGCAGATCTGTACTCCTGGATGGGAACCTGTGATGTTTTGTGGGAGGCTGTCACTGTTGTCACTGTTTTCATTGACAGGTCAGTAAGTTCTCTGAGCTGGGGGTGTGTTTTGGTACATTATACCAGCCTGTTTAACAGACCTGTTCCTGTTATTGACATTGGGGCAGATTTACTTACCCGGTCCATTCGCGATCCAGCGGGGCGTTCTCTGTGGTGGATTCGGGTCCGGCCGGGATTCACTAAGGTAGTTCCTCCGACGTCCACCAGGTGGCGCTGCTGCGCTGAAGTTCCCCAAAAAGCACTCAAGTTCACCGGCCTATACCTAGTGAAGGTAAGTGCAAGTCTCGCGACACTTTTTTTTTTTTTAAATGCGGCGGTTTTTCCGAATCCGTCGGGTTTTCTTTCGGCCACGCCCCCCGATTTCCGTTACGTGCATGCCGGCGCCGATGCGCCAAAATCCGATCACGTGCGCCAAAATCCCGGGGCAATTCGGCGCAAATCGGAAATATTCGGGTAACACGGCGGGAAAACGCGAATCGGGCCCTTAGTAAATGACCCCCATTGTCTTTTTGACTCCTATAATATTCTCATATTTTCTGCTGAGATTTTGCTTTGATTCTGATCTTTTGCCTGAAACTTGACTACTCTTCTGCTTCACAATGTTGTATCTCGCCGCTATCTTGGTTTTGACCCGGTTTGTTAGACTTTGCCTGTTGCTACTGAGCTCTTATAGAGACCACTGTCCAGTTGTCATCTGCAGTTTAGCACAGGACCAACAAGACAGAGGTTCAGGTAATCTGAAGGCTCACACGTCTTACCTGTCTTGACAGGACCTCTACAAAAAGTCAAGGATTCTTGGTTCATGGTTGTGATGATCAGAGGCAATGGCAACGATGGAAAGAAAAAAGCTACTATAAGTCAATAAAATAAAGCTCCTGGACCTCCATATTAACTCAACTCAACCAAGGGACCAAGAGAGAATAAGTCCTCGTCAGACACTTCTGTCCCATCTTGATACTTTAGTATGTACAACTTTTGTATCTACATCATCCATTGGGAGGGGAGAAGACTTGTATCCCACTGGAATCAGTTTGGGTCTTTGTGTGTAGTTACAGCAATGGGCTGTCAGTGATAGAACATGGAAGTACCATCAGGGGCATAACATGAGGAGGTCCAAGAGTTTTGGTTCATCCAGGTTGCCCTTAGACCATTACATTATACATTCAGAGGTCTGGTTAAAATTTTGCTTTGGGGTCCCAGCAGTTTTGAGTTAGGCCTCTGGGTACCAGTAAGAGAATCACTTCAGGAGGTCCATGGTATGGTTACTTGAGGAGGTATAGTTGCATCCAGGTTCAGGAGCCTTGAGTGTCCCTCAGACCAGTACTCTACACCCTACATTATAATTTGGGCATTTGGTTACATTTCTTGCACTGGGGTCCCAGTAGTTTTGAGTTAGGCCTCTGGGTACCAGTAGGGCTATAACTTGAGGAGGTCCAGAAGGTATGGTTACATCCAGGTTCAGGAGCCTTCAGTGTCCCTCAGACCAGTACTCTGCATCCTACATTATAATTTGGGCATCTGGTTACGTTTCTTGCACTGGGGTCCCAGTAGTTTTGGACACCAGAGAACAAATATTATCCTATTGACTATATTGGACCATTTTACCTACCCTTAGGCTTGTAGAGACTTAGAAGTGGAGCCTAATGATACCCTCCGGGTACAGATGGAGTGAACCCCCATGGACTACACGTAAGCAGCCCCCGAGGTGTCACATTGTATGTAGTTGCACAATACTTGACCTTCTCTCTGGATTTCTATTATGTTCCTTATCACTCCCGAGTATTTTTTTTTTTTTTACCCGACCGTAATGATCAGATTTCTGTTTCAAAACCCAAATTCCCATTAGGAAGAAGCGAGGCAACATCAGACCCCGGCGCTGGTCATTCTGCGGGCAGAGAGGAAAAGATCTGAGTTCACAGTAAGCTGCATAAATCTGTCAGACTTCAGAACATAAGACAGAAAGCCCAAAAGGATCATAGAAGGCAAGAAAAATCCAACAGACGCTCATCGCTGGCAATACCCTGAGTACAGCACTGCCTGTGCCTCAAACACTCCTCACACCCACACAAGCCAAACAATTATTGACTCATCTCTGCTCATAAGCTGTTTGATGGTTTCATCTGTACTAACAAAGACAGAAGACACTGCAAATGTCAGCGGGAAGATAGCAATTCACACAACCAAATAGATTATATATGAAAGACGGATACATCTATAAGAAAGACATTGTCTTAAATTATATCTGTATGCAGATACACTCACTATTCTGCTAGGGGAGTCACCGTCACTGTGTACATACATGACATTACTTATCCTGTACTCATCCTGAGTTTCATCCTGTATTATATTCCACAGCTGCACTCACTATTCTGCTGCTGGTGCAGTCACTGTGTACATACATGACATTACTTATCCTGTACTGATCCTGAGTTACATCCTGTATTATACTCCAGAGCTGCACTCACTATTCTGCTGCTGGTGCAGTCACTGTGTACATACATGACATTACTTATCCTGTACTGATCCTGAGTTACATCCTGTATTATATTACAAAAAATGGACCATTTGTCACGGCAGGGAGTTTATTAACTGAGGAGCACAAAACTGCATTTAGCAGAAAAAATACCCATATCCGGACAAGAAAAAGTAATGTCTAGTTATAAAACGTCACTTTTATTAAATGTCAATTAAAAGAACAATGTATGTGGAGATATTACTACAAGGTGCCTTAGAAGGTTGTGATTAAAAGCACAGTAGGGTAGGCTCAGTAAGTCAATGAGGAGTGGTTCACTCACTATAAGTGTAACACATTGACATCAAGCATGCATTATGAGATCACATAGAAGTGGTTGTGGCATGAGAGGCAATGTGATAGACTCCACTGAAACTGTGATAATCGGGGTTTATTTGTAGGTAGTTTGGTCCTAGATGTTATGACAGATGTCCGCCTGTCCACGGTCTAGGCAGAGATAATACTATGTAGATTCCTTCAGGTATCTCACTGACATTCATGTCTAATGGTAGAGAGATCAATTTTTACTAACCCCCTCCGAGTGTAAACTCCCTGCCGTGACAAATGGTCCATTTTTTGTAATATAGTATTACTATAGTGTACAGCAGGGTGGGCTAGTATTCCTATAGTGTAAAGCAGGTGGAGGGCTAGTTTCACTATAGTGTACAGCAGGGTGGGCTAGTATCACTATAGTGTACAGCAGTGGGGGCTAGTATCCGATAGTGTACCGCAGGGTGGGCTTAGTATTTACTATAATGTACTTCGGGAGGGACCAGTATCACTATCGTGTACAGCAGGGATGGCTATATTAGTATTACTACGGTACTGCAGTGTGAGCTGTATTACTATAGTTGTACAGCCAGGATGCGCTAGTATTACTAGAATGTTACTTGCGGGTGAGTAGTATTACTTTAGTGTTCTGCAGGGTGAGCTAGTATTACTATAGTGTACTGCAGGGTGGGCTAGTATTACTTTGTGTCTGAGGGGGTGAGTGAGTATTACGTATAGTGACTGCAGGGTGGTGGGCTAGTATTACTATAATGTACGGCAGGGTGGCTAGTATTACTATAATGTACTGCAGGGTGAGCTAGTATGACTTTAGTGTTCTGCAGGGTGTGCTAGTATTACTATACTGTACTGCAGGGTGAGCTAGTATTACTATAGTTACAGCAGGGTGGGCTATTATTACTATACTGTACTGCAGGGTGAGCTAGTAGTATTACTATACTGTACCGCAGGAGGGGCTAGTATTACTATAGTGTACTGCAGGGTGAGCTAGTATCACTATAGTGTACAGCAGGAAGGCGTAGATTACATAAGTATGCTGGGTGAGGCGAGTATACTTTAGTGTTCTGCAGGTGAGCTAGTATTATAGGTGTACTGAAGGGTGGGCTAGTAACTATAATGTACTGCCCAGGGGGTGCTCGCCTATTTACTATAATGTACTGCAGGGTGAGCTAGTATGACTTTAGTGTTTGGGGTGTGCTAGTCTTAATATAATGTACTGCAGGGGGAGCTAGTATTACTATAGTGTACGCAGGTGGGATCTATTAAATACTGTTACTGCAGGGTGAGCTAGTATTAATATAGTGTACAGCAGGATGGGTAGTATTACTCTAATTACTGCGGGTGAGCTAGTATACTGTGTGTTCTGCAGGGTGAAGCAGTATTACTATGTTCTGCAGGGTGGGCTAGTATACTATAATTGTACTGCAGGTGTGCTAGGTAGTACTATAATGTACTGCAGGGTGAGCAGTATTACTTTAGTGTTCTGCAGGGTGTGCTAGTATTACTATACTGTACTGCAGGGTGAGTAGTATGTACTATAGTGTACAGCAGGGTGGGCTATTATTACTATACTGTACTGCAGGGTGAGCTAGTATTACTATAGTGTACAGCAGGATGGGCTAGTATTACTATAATGTACTGCTGGGTGAGTAGTATTACTTTAGTGTTCTGCAGGGTGAGCTAGTATTACTATAGTGTACTGCAGGGTGGGCTAGTATTACTATAATGTACTGCAGGGTGTGCTAGTATTACTATAATGTACTGCAGGGTGAGCTAGTATTACTTTTAGTGTTCTGCAGGGGTGTGCTAGTATTACTATACTGTAATGAACGGGGGTGAGAGCGGCAGGAAGAGAGGGGAAGAAGGGGGGGAGTATGAGGAACATATAGGGAAGGAAGTCGCGGCCGCCGGACGAGAGGAGCGAACCTGAGTTACATCCTGTATTATACCCCAGAGCTGCACTCACTATTCTGCTGGTGCAGTCACTGTGTACATGACATTACTGTCTTGCCTCTCCTCCAGGTCACGGCTTTCCCTCCTAATGGTTACGGTCTGTATAATATGGTGGGGAACGCCTGGGAATGGACCTCTGACTGGTGGAGCACCCAGCACACTGCGGACGAGGCTCATAACCCGGTGAGACTTTGGGTTCCTCATGAAGTTGTAGCGGATCTAAAGTATTAAGTAGGATGTAAGTCACAGGACCCGCATGCTCTGAGCACTGGCTTTACACTGCAGCGCTGCTTCTCCTAGTTGTAGGGGGACAGATGTACTGTATAGGGGTTGATGGGGGAACAGTAACCGGCGGGGTAGGGATTACTGTATAGGGGTTACTGGGTACACAGTATCGGGGGGACCTATGTTTACTGTATAGGGGTGATGGGACACAGTACCGGGGGGTAGGGATACTGTATAGGGGTATGGGTACACAGTCCTTAGGGGGGGACATATGTACTGTATAGGGGTGATGGGGAGGGCACAGACAGGCGGGGTTAGGGATGGGTAGGGGATACTGTATAGGGGGGGGCCTGGCGTACACGTTATAGGGGGGAAATATGTACTGTCTAGGGGTTGATGGGGACAAGTACAGGCGGGTAGGGATACGTATAGGGGTTAATGGGTACCCACAGTATAAGGGGCGGACCATATGTACTGTTATAAGGTGATGGGGACACATTCAGGCGGGGGGTAGGTAGGGATATGTGATAGGGGGGTGGACTGGGTTACACAGTCTAGGGGGGGAAGATGTACTGTAATAAGGGTGATGGGGGACACAGTAAGGCGGGGTCGGGATACTGATAGGGGTTGGGTACAGTATAGGGGGGGGACATGCTGACTTTAGGGGTGATGGGGATCATCAGTACAGGCGGGGGTAGGGATATGTATAGGGGTAGTGGGTACACGTCTATAGGGGGACATGTGTATCTAGGGGTGATGGGACACAGTACGGCGGGGTGGGATAGTGGGATACTGTAGAGGGGGTACTGGTAACAGTATAGGGGGGACGGGGGCCTGGGTACTCTATTCGGGTGATGGGGACAGCAGTTACAGGCGGGGTAGGGATAGATAGGGGCGGGGGGGTACACAGTATAGGGGGGACATAAATGTATGTATATGGGTGATGGGACAAGTACAGGCGGGGGTTAGGGAACTGTATAGGGGTAATGGGTACACAGTTATATGGGGGGCATATGTACTGTTAGGGGTGATGGGGAGTGACCACAGTACGCGCGGGGTAGGGATTTAGGATACTGTATTAGGGTTTTCAGTGGGTACACAGTTCGGGGGGAATTGGCGATACTGTATAGGGGTGATGGGGACGCTGTATACAAGGTGATAGGGACACAGTACAAGTGTTGGGGTGATGGTTCCTGCTAATTCCCGCTGTGTCCTGATCAGGAGAAGGTACGGTATATATTACACAGGGGATATACAGGGATGTGTGTATGGGATCAGCTGTAAACACAGGATCAGTGTAGGGGGAGCAGGTTTACTGTATAGGAGGTGATGTGGACACAGTATAGGGGGGTGTGGGGGTTTAGGGATATTGTTTTATAAGGGGGTGGTTTAGTGGGGCCACAGCCAGGACGAGCGGCAGCCGGATACTGTATAGGATGATGGGGATATGTATGGGGGACGGGATATGGGTGTTGTATCGGGGTGAGGTAGTACCCAGCATGGGGACATGGACACTGTATAGGGACTAGTGGGAACAGTACAGGGGAAAAAGATACTGCACAGGGGGTGATGACAGTATAGGGGGCAGGGATACTGTATAAGTGGTGATGAAGACAGTATGAGAGGGCAGGTATACTTTATAGGGGGCGATGAGGACACATAATGGGGGTCAAGGATACTGTATTGTGTATAGGGGGTGATGGGGACACAGAATGGGGGGAATGGATATTGTATAGGGGATGATGGGGACATAGTATAGAGGCAGGGGATCTGATAGGGTTGGTGGGGACATATGTGGGGCCAGTAAAAGGGGTGATGGGGCACAGTATGTATGGGAGGGGAGGGGATTTAATTATAAGGGGTGAGGGACCAGTATAGTATGGGGGCAGGGATACTGTATAGGGGGTGATGGGGACACAGTTAGTACGGGAAGGGGCCAGGGATACTGTATAGGGGGTGAGGGGGACACAGGTATAGTATGGGAGGGGCAGGGATACTGTATAAGGGGTGGTGATGGGGAACAGGATAGTTATGGGGGCAGGGATACTGGTAATAGGGGATGATGGGGGACACAGTATAGTATGGGGAGGGCGGGATACTGTTAAGGTGGTGATGGGCAGGGATATGTATAGGGGATGATGGGGGCACAGTATAGTTGGGGAGGGGCCAGGGATACTGTATAGGGTGATGGGGACACAGTATAGATTGGGGGCAGGGCTACTGTTATAGGGGATATGTGATGGGGACACAGTTATAGTATGGGAGGGGCAGGGGATACTGTATAGGGGGGTGGTTGAATGGGGACACAGTAAGATGGGGAGGGGCAGGGATACTGTATAAGGGGTGATGGGCACAGGATAGTTATTGGGGGAGGGATACGTATAGGGGATGTGGGGACCCAGTATAGAGTATGGGGAGGGGCAGGGATACTGTATATATAGGCGGTGTGGGGCAGGATAACTGTATGGGGATGATGGGGGCAAGTATAGTATGGGGCGGGGGCAGCGGATACTGTCTACCGGGGTGATGGGGACACAGTATGTATGGGGGCAGGGATAATGTTAGGGGATGATGGGAACAGTATGTTGGGGGGGGCAGGGATACTGTATAGGGGGTGATGGGGCAACAGTATAGATGGGGAGGGGCAGGGAGATACTGTATAGGGGTGAGGGGGACACAGATAGTATGGGGAGGGGGCAGGGATCGTATAGGTGGTGATGGGACACATCCGTTATGGGGGAGGGGCAGGGATACTGAGATAGTGGTGATGGGGATACAAGTCATAGTATGGGCCGGGCAGGTATAATGTTTAGGGGATGATGGGACACAGTATCGTATGGGGAGGGGCCGGCAGGGATCCTGTATAGGGGTGCTGGAGACACAGTATCGCTATGGGGAGGGGGAGGGAGGGGAGGGGGATACTGTATAGGGGGTGATGGGGACACAGTATAGTATGGGGGGGGGGCGGGTACTGTATAGGGGCTTGATGGGGACACAGTTAGTATGGGGAGGGGGCAGGGCTATGTATAGGGGTGATGGAGACACAGATAGTATGGTGGGAGGGGCCAGGGATTATGTATAGGTGTTGATGGAGACACAGTATCGTATGGGGGAGGGGCAGGGATACTGTATAGGGGCTGAGGAGTGCATGGAGACACAGTATAGTATGGGGGAGGGGCAGGGATACTGTATAGGTGGTGATGGGCAGGGATACTGTATAGGGGTGATGGGGGCCACCAGTATAGTATGGGGGAGGGGCGGGATAACTGTATAGGGGTGATGGAGACACAGGCTAGTAGGGGGGAGGGCAGGGATACTGTATAGGGGGTGATGGGGACACAGTATAGTATGGGGAGGGGCAGGGATACTGTATAGGGGGTGAGGGCAGGGAACTGTATAGGTGGTGATGGAGACACAGTATTAGATGGGGAGGGGAAGGATACTGTAAGGTGGTGGATGGGGGACACAGTTATAGTATGGGGAGGGGCAGGGATACTGTATAGGGGTGATGGGCAGGGATTCCCTTATATAGGTGGGTGATGGTGACACAGTATAGTTATGGGGCGGGGCAGGGATACTGTATGGTGGTGATGGCAGGGATATGTATAGGTGGTGATGGGACACCCGTATCGGTGGGGAGGGTCCGGAGGGATACTTATAGGTGGTGATGGGGGACAAGTTAGTATGGGGAGGGGGGGAGGATATTGTATAGGGGGTGATGGGGACACAGCATAGAGGAGAGAGGGGCAGGGATAATGTATAGGTGGTGATGGGATACTAGTTATAGTAAGGGAGGGGCAGGGCTACTGTATAGGTGGTGTGACGGGGAACACAGATAGTATGGGAGGGGAGGGATATGTATAGGTGGTGAGGGTCGGGACACAGTATCGATGGGGAGGGGCAGGGATACTGTATAGGTGGTGATGGGGACACGTCTAGAGGGGAGGGCAGGGGATTAACTGGATAGGTGGTGATGGCAGGGATACTTATAGGTGGTGCTGGTCACTATGATACCTTGTTGATGTGCTGAGGGAGGGGAGGGGGCGCTCAGAGTTAATATATATACAGTCAGTGTCGGGGGGGTCTACGGATCAGGGGTCTTTCCGAGGCTGCATCCCCGATGTCAGGCCAGAATATCGGGGGGCCTGGTCCCGGGCCGTGCTCCAGGGGGACCGCGGCACTGCCCTCCCCGGTTACCTCGCAGGTTCCGGACGTCTCTCTCCGCCTGGGGGGTCTCGGTTCTCGGGTCTCCGGATCAGGGGGTGCGGGGGGCTCGGCAAATGAGCGTGGGGGAGAGGGCGCGGCGAGCCTCTCTTCTCCCCCCGGACCGACGGCGGCCTCTCCCCTCAGCACGGCACGTCCATGGCGGCGGGAGAGGAGGAGGGAGAGCGGGGGCCGGCAGTGCAGGCCGCACCACACTCCAGCATGGCGCTCGCGCCTCAGGCCTGGTCGGGGGGCCTCCCGATCTAGGTCGGACTACAGGGGCCGCCATGTTAGCCAATACACGGCGAGGCGAGGATCACGGAGCAGTCGACTGTATCAACCAATAGGCGCTTTTTCATATCCCTCACCAAAGACAAGTACAAGCGTTCATTTACTGGAACGATACTTTAAGGCAACTCTGAAATCAAAAGGAGCCTTTGTTATGGTTGCAAATGGCTTGCCCTTCATAAGTGTCAAAGTAGTGATTTCATGGTTGCTTAGTAAACAAGGCTATTAAACAGTGAAATTGATTGGCTGAGAACCGACATTCATACAAAAGTAGCGGCTGTAGACGAGTGATTCATTGGTATACATCTAAGAAAAGATTAAAAGTTGATCTAATTGGTTGTGACTTCTCAAGGCCTTTAGGAGTTTCACTCTCGGGTTGCCAAGGGCAACGGGTCTATGTTTTATCCATAAAATTTCTTGTGATGTAGTAATGTCCTTTAAACCAGGCAATTTATTATCATTAGGAAATGCTTCAGTTTTCTGCTGAACATGCGTCTTAATAATATTAGTTATTCTAACTTGTGGACGTTCACCTGAAGGGTTCGGTTCCCATGTGGGGCCGGCACTGCTCCTGACAGCGCCTGCTACCGTAGTCTGCGGTAGAGGGATGGCGCAGACCCTTAAAACTCTGCAAAGCGAGACAAGCAGAGGATGTAAACGACACTCATCAGTGAATCTAGAGAGCCCAAATGTGGTGAAGTCTCAGCGATTTGGGGTTTGCAAATCCTCACACCTTGTCTCTTTTCACGTCCCACCCTTTCTTCCTGTACCCAACTCCTCCTCCTGTGTTACCCTTATCTCCCGCCCTTTCTATTTATTTTATTATCCCCAAAAAAAAGGACCCCAACTACATACAATACAACATCTGCTGGGTCATCCAACAGGGGTTTCATTGTAATTAATACCCATGGGGACAACGATGTTTGATGGGTGCATCCTAATAGTGAACACTTACCAGGCGTTTGTTGCTGCCTCTCTGCATTGTAATCCCTTGAAGTCCCGGTCTGTCCAAATATGAGGTTGCCGCCTGCGTCATTAGTAATGTGGAAGATCTGACTGACAGGAGGAACACGGTAATGTGCTATAAGAAATGCTTAGCAGAATGTGAATCAGCTTGACGTAATACAGGATTGAAATCAGGAGAGTACAGGATAAGTCCTGTCATGTATGTTCCCAAGTGACTGACACAGCAGAATTAGTGAGTGCAGCTCTGGAGGAAATACAGGAGTAATCGGATGAGGACAGGATAAGTTAATGTCATGGATGACAAGGACTGCACCGCAGAAGATAGTGAGTGCAGCTTGGGGTATAATACAGGATGTAACTCAGGGATCAGCCGGATAAGTAATGTATGTATTCACCGTGACTGCCACCAGCAGCAGCATAGCGATGTGCAGCTTGGGGTTTATAATACAGGATGTAACTCGGCTCAGTACAGGATAAGTAAATAAGTAATGTATTAGGTACAACAGTGGATGCCCAGCAGCAGAATAGTGAGTGCAGCTCTGGGGTAAATAAGGATGAACTCACGGATCAGTACAGGATAAAGTATGTCTGTATGTACAAGTGACTGCACCAACGGACTAGGGAGTGCATCTCTGGAGTATAATACCGGATGTAAAATCCGGATCAGTACAGATAAGTAATGTCTGTAGTCAAGTGAGTGCACAGCAGCAGAATAGTGAGTGCCGGCTCTGGGGTATCTACAGGAGTAATCAGGATCAGTACCGGATAAGGATTGCATGTAGGTACACAGTGAGTGCACTAGCAGCAGAAAGTGAGTGCAGCTCTGGAGTATATAAGGATGTTGTAACTCAGGATCAGTCCAGGATAAGTAATGTTGTATGTACACAGTGGACGGCACCAGCAGCAGGAATAGGAGTGCAGCTCTGGGGTATAATACCGAGATTGTCATCAGGATCAGTACAGGATAAGTAAATGTATGTATTACACAGTGAGTGCACCAGCAGCAGAAATAGTGAGGGCAGCTCTGGGGTAAATATCCAGGATTGTTTTTTAACTCAGGATCAGTACTGATAAGGATTGTCATGTCTGTACCCAGTGAGTGCACTAGCAGCAGAATAGTGGTGCAGCTCGGCGCATAATACCGGATGTAACTCAGCTCAGTAAAGGATAAGTAATGTAATGTTGACACAGTGATGCACCCCCAGGGCCCCCACAAAGCAAGATAGTGAGAGTGCAGCTCTGGGGGTCTAATCCAGGATGTAACTCAGATCAGTACAGGATACAGTTCATGTCATGGTATGTACACAGTGACTGCACCAGAGCAGACTAGTGAGTGAGGCTCTGGGGTATACTACAGGATTGTAACTCAGGATCAGTACATTGATAAGTATGTCATGTAGTACACGTGAGCTGCACTAGCAGAGATAGTGGGGTGAGGCCGCTCTGGAGTATAATAAAGGATGTATCAGCGATCAGAATAGGATAAGCATTGTCATTGAGGATATATGATATTGATAGAGAATGACCCCCATTTATTACTAGCAAACACCAGTGTTGTTACATGCAGTCGCCTGTGACGCAAACTCGGCCTGAGCAGTAAGTAGTAAGTAACAGCCCTTTAGTGACATTTTTCTGTGTGTCGGACCCAGAGCGGCCGCAGACACAAACATGGTGCAGATAATTTATAAAACAGGGAAAGCGTTTCCGCAGCAAAGTCCGAACAGAAAACGGTACAGGCCAATATAATACATATGGACCAATACAAAAATGGGCCACAGGTTACATAATTTCTAGACCGGAGGTTCGTCCCCTCGTGTCGCTCTACTCTCATACTCACTTCAGTCCGTGAGGTTTTGGAGGCTCTGGATGAGGTTTGTCCTGGTGCATGTTTGTAATTTCTGTCCTGGTCACGGAATCGGCATCCTAGGATGTGAGATGAGAACCAGGGGCATTTATAATGTGAATGTTCACGTCACCCTGTAACGGCTTTGGGGGTCTCTTCTCCTTGATCCAGGACTTCTAAGCTGATCTCAGCTCCATCACGTGACAAAGGGAAGGAGAATCATTACCAGGGGGGATCACAATAGTGATTTTGGGCGCCGAATCAGGAATGAAACGCCATCGTTCTGGTGGTATCCACCGTCTTCGCTCTGCTTTTTCCTAAGAAGGAGTGAAAAAAGAGGAGAAAATAAGTTAAAAATATTGAAACCCCGGCTATTCGGACGTACATGGTCGACTTACCGTGGCTCGGCTGTCACCTGTGCGTGTGGCTTTTTGGTTTTTTGGTCTGGCAGAAGTGGATGGCTGCGCTGTAACTGCAACGACAAACGCCAGCGCCACGCGGGGAAGACGGCGAGGACGATAATGCTCCAGGCGTGCCCACAGCTGGTTTACACTTCTCCCCCCAGTACCCAGTAATTTCATGGGGCCCCCTTGAAAAATGGGCAGCTGGAGGGCGACAAGGGTGAAAAATCATCATGCTCAGTTATTATGGTTTGGCACTATCACAGCAAGCAGAGATTTAGAATGGATACAAATCTCACTTAGAGTGATTTCTATGCTATAGGACTGACACACATGGCACAATGTGATTTCTCACCGCCCTTTGGGGAGCGCATCAGGACATTACAAAAAGTAACGCAGGTGTGATCATTCCGAACTGCAGCCCAGTGTTGCATTAGTGTCCTCACTCTGCTTGCTCGTGCTCTCGAGCCAGGTTAGCTGTTGTCCTGTGTCATCACACTTTGTGATGCTTTGAGTTAGAGCAGGACTGAATATGGATTTATATTTATCATTGTATTACCCCAAGTGCACGGCGGGCCGGTTCTCACACTGCTGTGCTCTTGTGCGATTCGCAAGCCAGTGTTCGGTATTGTCTCACGTGTTTGCTCTTGCTTCTGCAGCAGACTATTGTCCTGAGAGATGTGTTTTCCATTACACTTTTGGCATGTTGTGAGCAGACAGCGGATTGAAATGTGATTTAAATCTATGATTTGTATTCTCCAAAGTGCACTGGGGACGGTCCTGACTGCTGTGCTCTGTGCTCTCTGTAGCCAGGGTTTGCCATTTGTCCCTGGAGAGAGTTATATTACACTTTGCGAGGCGGGACTGTGGATTAATCAAGACAGAGCAAAGCAGTGCGAGGAAACGCCAAGGTGTCCACTGAGACACGCTACAATCTAAAAGAACTTCCTATTTCACACGTCTGCTACTACTAACAATACACAAGGGATATTAACATCTCTCCAGGGACAATCCCTAACACGGTTCAAGGAGCACAGAAACGCAGTGTGAGGATATTTACACCCAATGTTTGGATAAGCTGCAGTACTGGAATTTAAATCAATTTTTACAGTTCTTGCTGCTTACTATACCATACACAAAACGTCTCATTAACATCTCTCCACTCATTACATAAATGTGAGAATCAATTGGTGATAAATAATTTAACGAGAAGAAATCAATTCTAATGTAAAAGAGATAAATCTGAAGTGATGACGGTTTGCGACCAGGAAGTTGCTGCTGGAGCCTCAAATACTGAGGACACTTATAGCAAAAGCCCCTTCCCCATGGGGCTGGAATAGATAACGCTCCATCTGTAATCTCTGTGAGTACATGTTTCTCATAATAGTAAGGAAATCTATCACCAGGATGAAGGATTGACATAAGCCACGAGGACTTTCTGGTGTGTGCCCATCTGGCAGGATCCGCCTCAATTACACATAAGGAAACCTGAGCTCAGGCTCATGCATAGTTTAAAAGCCTTTTTTTTGAAAATCAGGGCATACGAAGCTAAAAGAAAAGATAGACCTGCAGAAGGGACGACACCAGTATGTCACTGTGCTTGGTTTACAGTCCTTCATACTGGGGAGATTCTTAAATCTTTATTAGCACACTAGGATATTCTACAGATCTTACAGATCATTATAATACAAGTAATAACGGTCATATAAACCAATCCTACCAGAGCTACATCATGTACCCCTTCAAAAGCTGTTCCCTGAGGCCCCCGCAGTTGTAAAAATGGAGGTTACAGGATACATCCAGGGTCCTCTCTCCCTATTCTAATTTTTTAAAAAAACAAGGGTGGTGCCCCTGTACTGTAATCTAAGGGCGTGTCAGAATGTCCTATATTTCCAGAATTCCAATATTAGTCACCTGCAGAAAGGGTCGGTACTTTTACAGCTGCACGAGATGTCTCCGGGGCAGAAGTCGCCGGTAGCCTGCACAGCCCCCGAAATTCAACATTTTCACAACTGCTGCAAAGAGAGAAGAGAATCCACAGGAAGATGGCACGTATCTCAAACACCCTTACAGGCTGCGTTTGGGTTGTCGCTGGGTGCAGGTGACGTTTCTCCTGGCATTGTAATCGGTGGTTATTTGTGTCACAGAGTGGACTGGTGGTAGTATAGTGTCATGCTTCAAGGGAAGGGAAGCAGGGAATCCATGCAGATATATGTTGATGGAGGTCCCAACCCTGATACGGTGGTCTAATCTTGAAGCAACAGGACTCTACCACAGCCTAAGTGAGAACTTACTAAAGTCATTCTGCCCGGGGGGGGGGTTGGGGGCCAACAAAATTACATCAGACTGATTCCAGTAACAATCATTAAGATCTCAGAGAACTTCTTGTCTGTTCAAATAAGAAACTGTCCAAAACACCATTGAGCATCTTAATGTGCAAGTCATTACAGCAGGAGGCTCTACGCAGCACGAAGGCGTGTGGTAAAATATCCTGAGGCTGGACGCATTGCGTGTTATCTCGGTTTATCCCTATTGTGTCTTGATTCGCTCACAGTTGAATAGTTGATCATTCACAAATTTGCAATAATGTTCTAATCCGTCTCATAGTGAGGGTTGTTACAATGTATCCATGTAGTGCTACTGACTACATATCGTTAATAACCTGAACTGATTATAATCAATATGTGATGGATCGCATGAAACTGTGATTTGTTTCCTAATTCCGAGCAGCCTCAGGAAGGGTCTATACAAGTTCCATCTGATAATCCGGAAATGTCCGCTCGATTACCTGAAAATCTTTCCATCCATGACCCACAGAGGAAGCCACAGTGACTTGTGATAGAGTCAGTATTCAACTGTAAAAACACTAGCTTTTGAGAGTGTTGGCCACTAATGGTTACAGTTTCTGGGTTACGATGTTTCTATTCACTGACATTACAGCAGCGGAATGGAAGGTCCCATTATACCATAATGAAGAAAGAAGTTCACATTAAAGTAAAAAAAACCTTTAAGGCATCTACCTCCAGGATTGAAGAATTGTAAACAAGCACACACTGAAATACTGTGTTGCACCACATGTCAGGTTATGCTTTTCTTTTAGTTTCTTCTTGGAACCTTTGTTTTTACAATAAAAAGGTTTACAGATCATGACAAATGAGCCTCAGGGCTCCGGATGTCAATGAAGCCTGTATAGCCCTAAGGTCATCTGCATAATTTAAAAAACCTTTTTTCTTAAATTAAAAACAAAAACATAGAGCTAAAAGAAGATTGGATCCTAAACAGAGGGGGCACACACCAGTTGTTAGGGTGACTGTGTCCTCCTGTCAGCCCCTGCTCTTCAAATGACTATGGAACCGTCGTACGTGCATCACACATCCCTGTATTAACAAGAGAAAGAAGATCTTTGAGTTCTCCGGACACCAGCGTCACCAACAAGCCACAAGAGAACAGAAGACGAGATGAGGATCCAGGAAGACATTTGTCTCCGACTGCGAGGAACATAGAAGACGTTACTGCCGAGAGAGGAATTTATCTATAGTAAAAATTACTGAGTAACTGCAAAAGATAACGGGATCAATAATGCACAGGGAAGGCCCAATTATATGCAGAGCTGCACTCACATATTCTGCTGTTGCTGGTGCAGTCCACTGTGGTACCTACATGAATACTTATCCTGTACCGTCTGAGTTTACATCCTGTATATACCACAGAGGCTGCACTCACTATTCTGATGCGGTGTAGTCACTGTGTACATACATGACATTATATCTGTCCTGATCCTGAGTTACATCCTGTATTATACCCCAGCGCTGCATCACTATTCTGCTGCTGGTGGCAGTAACTGTGTACATACGTGACATACTTTATACATGTAATGATCTGAGTACATCCTGTATTTACTCCCAGCTGCACTCACTATTCGCTGCTGATGGCACAGTGGTCACTGTGTACATACATGACATTACTATCCTGTACTGATACTGAGTGGAATCCAGTATTATACCCCAGAGCTGCATCCATATTCTGCTGCTGGTGCAGTCACGGTGTATATACATGACATTACTTATCTGTATGACTCAATGAGTTACATCTGTATTATTACCCGAGCTGCCTCACTATTATGCGCGGTGCAGTCACTGTGTACATACGTGACATTACTTATCCTGTACTGATCCTAAGTTCATCTGTATTATTTCTTCCAGTGGTTCACTGTTATTGGGGCTCCCCTTAATATGTACCACTTTCCCTTCGTCTGGGGACTCATCACAAATATTGTGTGATTTATGACTATATTGTGGGATGACGTCATCCGTATACTCGCTCTTGTGATCCATCATTATCTTCTCTTCCTTCTCTTCGATGGGGGAGAAACTTTGCCCGTTTCTCCTATTGACCCTTGGATCGTGATGTTATTGTTCTCTTACTTCGCTGTTATAGATATTATATTATGAGTGAAGATGAGTGGTCAGTTATTAGTAACTCCTCCTTCTCTCACGGGCTGAGGGGACAATGAGGAGTGGAATCACACAGAGAATCGCAACGTGGATGGATCGGAAGATGAGAAGAATGGCGCGTAGTGATATGTGCATTACACTGTAGCTTACAGCATCAACAAAGAGTCAGCCCGCCCCTAAGCGTGTGCTCGGGCATTGACCTCATGACAATCCTCTCACAAATATTATGACCCTTTATACAAACTTTTATTTTCTGTAAGGAAATTTTTATCAAAATTCATCCTGAAGAACCAGGGACATTCACTCATACGATACAGGCACCGTGATTGTGGGAATTTCTTATATTGTTATAAATTATTTCTAAAATCACCTTTTTACAAAATATGGTATATGTAGCAGGGCTCCTGCGGGCCAATACCAGAGCCCCCCGTGCTGCAGATTACAGGACTGTTACAGTGTGCAGGGAACACTTCCTCCCCCTTTCAATGTGAAAGGTTACATCCTGTGAAGCGAAGCATGGAGGGGATTGACCCCCACAGTGCCTTTCTGTCTCATGAGATAATTTTAAACGTGTTGATTGTAGACGGCCATGTATAAACAAGTATAAGAAGATTGTGACTTTATTGTGACTGCTGTGCTTGCCACGGTGGACGGACTCTATTGTGACTCATGGGTTAGGTCACAATAAGGTTCTTGAGTTCGGATTCTACGGGTCACCGTATTGATATTCCAAGATGTAAAGTGTCAGGAAACAAGGGAACATAGGAAATAACAAACTGGATGACAGCCCCGGACCCACAACCACAAGGTGGAGAGTATTCTGTGGTTTCGAGTCTTTCGTCCCCTCCTCCCTTCTTTCTTTTTCTTCCTCTTCTCTCTTCCGATGCTTCCCTAATCCCATTTATCTTTCGTTTTTTAACTCCCCAGCATCACGGAGCATGCAGGTCCATGTCCGCGGTCATAGCACAGTCACACCCCAGAGGAAACGAGGAGACCCCCAGCTCAGTCCCAATAGCACAGAGAACCCTCCTTATGTTATACGAAAGGCCCAACCACAAGACGTGCCCGGAGCTCTGCGCATGATCAAAGTGAGATGGCAAATGTGTCATGTATTCAATTAATGGGTCCCCAAAGGTCAGCATTAGTAAGGGGAACGCTAGGCCCGCCCATCTGACCATAGAGACTTCAACAATGCTGACATTGTATTGATGGGAATTCCGGCTCTTTAGGGAGCCGGCGTCTTCGGCTCTGGCGGCTCCCGATTCATCTATTAATAGGGAAGCTGCAGGTCAGTTCAATCAACCCCAACCACGTTTAAACCCGATTGTATGGTGTTAAAAGGGCGTATGTGAGCAGGTTCTTTGGGGCCGACTCGTTGCAAATGGAAGATACTATAACATTGATGCTGGGGACCAGTGGGGGTAACAGAATCAGGGAAGGGTCCTCCTTAGATGAGGTCTTAGAGAAAAACCCGTTCCACTCTATTAGGGCAGGTCTCATAGTGCAGTCCTAGTAAAGGGATCGACAGCAGGTGTGTGACAGTTGCAGCTGCTGTCACATGTAGACTCTGGACCGAATCACAGCACACGGGGGTGCCACGCCTATGGTATATGCCTTTATAGGCAACAAGAGACGGGTGATGGTTAGTGATTGCATGGAGTTACTAAAACGATATGGACCAGGCCATGGCGGCATGCCCCACCCTAACCCCACGTGCATTTAATTTGTTCTGAATTGAGTCAAAGCGCCAATGTGACAGCACCCTTAGGAATTGGACTGGAGGATCTAGCATCTGGAAAAAAAAAAAATAAAGCCCCAATAGCAATTTGCTTACTCCTAAAATACTCTGTGCTGCTCTGAGCAGGTTGTGATTCTTCCACCGTTTCTCTTTTAACTATTTCTATTCTTCATCAACCACCACAGGCCGTCCCTACAGCGCTGGCGGACTATCAGAACATGCGGACGGCAGTGGAACGACAGACAAAGGTGAGATGAAAGCCTCCTATATTACCATGTGTCACTGCCTGTATATACATACATACTGGGGTGGGGGGGGATCAGTGTTACACCGACTACATGACACCAACAAAGCAAGTCATGAGGCTCTGAACAACTCCCCAACTGTGAGAAGATAAGAACAATCCCCATTCATAACGCAAGCGGAGAGTCTAAGTGCAATAGGATAAGCACAACAGACACAACACAATAATATGTACATTTACATAGGA
The DNA here is from genome assembly GCA_019512145.1 of Engystomops pustulosus. Taxonomy (NCBI): domain Eukaryota; kingdom Metazoa; phylum Chordata; class Amphibia; order Anura; family Leptodactylidae; genus Engystomops; species Engystomops pustulosus. Next base: position 160,006,048 of record CM033647.1, on the reverse strand, counting down.
CTGCTCACAGACAATCTCCTGCTTCATTGCAGATTACTAGAAGACAGGCATTGGAGCTCACCCATATTAACGGTGCCTTATTGCGGAGGTGGCGGGCACAGGGGGCAGCGCAGGTGGTATCTGTGGATGTCAATGGTATTATAATATAATAAGAAGGTATATAGTACAGGCAATCCCCAGGTGATGTGACAGGAGAGTACTTAGGTTTGTTTAAGTTGAATTTTGTATGCAAGTCGGGGAACTGTATATTTTATAATTGTTGTCCAGACCAAACTAATTTTTTGCACAGTGGCATTGATTTTACAACTTTTTTTTTGATGTAATGCGGACCAAGGATTTCAATAAAACTTCATACAGATCCTTACAGCTGATCATGTCAGCCGGAGAGTAAAGTAAAACATCCAAAGAGCTTCACCAGATGTCACAGTGGCCGCCTTGTAATGCCCTGACAATTAGGCAAAGTTTCCTACCTACAAAAAAAAAAAAAATATGGAGAGGTGATCGTTATGGTACTTCACCCTTTGCTTGGCAATTTCCTTTGCCTGCAGTTCTTGTATGGTCGCTCTTGCAGCAGGGGATATGGTTCTCTCCTCTGATCTTTCCAGAATCTTTCGGTTCTGTCCGAGGGAGGTTCGCTACTGCATAGATTTGGGATTCTTAAAGTTGGAGACTGAATGGGACACTACAGGACCATGAAATTTCTTCTTCCGGAGCCGCTCCTTATTGTCTGGCTGATGTGTTTCGGGTGTCATTGTGGATTGACCCAGCCAGACAATCTGCAATGCTATGACGGAGAGGAGGTTGTTGGGTACATGGCCCCATCCATTCTCCCTCTATACGCTGCCATCACCTGTCCCCATTGAGATAATACCCCCAGAGTCTGACGTGTCCCCACAGGGATTCCTCCAGACGGTTAGTGTGGCCGATACCAAAAAAAGTTCTATTTTTGGTCTATGAGCTACATGACCTTCTCCCCGCACTGCCTTCGATCCTTAACAGATGGTTGTTGGGCTGGACATGAGCAGGAGAGCCGGTGTGGCCTGACAGGATATAGTCCAGGAATTGTGTAGTGTACTAGCGGTGATCTGTGTGACTGAGGGTCCCAGATCTCTTCTGGTCATGGACCAGGTCCTCCTGTGTAGTTCTGGCTGGTTCCTGATCTTCACACTCATCTGACCCCATGAGGACGAGATCTTAAGGGATACCCAGACAGGAGGAGGCGCTCACCTGTGTTTTCCCGTCATTAGTTGTTACCGCTCACTAGGCTGCTGTCCTATTGCCTCTTAGTCATCCAGTTGTGTCTATCGTTCTTTGGTGTGGCAGGTGGGAAAACTTACAAAATAGGCCAGAGCACGAGATACTATACCCCGATTTGTACATTTCTATTCAGGCAGTGGCGGAGGGTGGGCTCGCCTAGTAGTATTTACATACGACCCCTGAGGCAGGGAGGTCGCTGCATCTCGGGATGGATTTCTTCGTTCATGGGCCGTATTCGAGGGGACGAATGAGAACGCTGACAACATCTCTGCAGTTCCCATGTAAAAATAATATGCTGTATTGTTAAATGTCAGATGGTTGTACTCCCCCAGGTAGCGGGATGGGATCTGCAATGTGAAGAAACATAGTCAGGTGGGTTCAACTTACTATGTCACACACCTTATCCCTGGCACAATTCCACATCTTATGAAGGTACGTAGGTAATAGAGAAGAGTGGACCTCACGCATTACACTGGGGCATACACTAAGCCGGCAGCTGTAAACCTGGCACATCACTTGTACAACTCCTGTAATGCATGTAATGGTGGTGGCACTCTATAGCGCCCCCTTTACTATGTGGCATAGCAGAACATTAGTGATAGTCTCTTGCAGGAGGCCACGGGCCAGCGCTGCAGAGCCATGTCCTTCATGGCATTCTGGGATCGACCCGCCATTGAATATTAAAAGAGGAGGGGTGATGCAGACCTGTCAGAGGAGGACGGCGGGGGGGGATGGCGCCTGTTAGATTGTAGGGTGACCTCAACGCATGGCGGAGGGAGCCCAAACCGTGCGCGGTGTGATGGAGTGTGCAACACCCTACGTGACCAGACTTTACATAACAGGCATAAACAACAGGCACACCCAGTGTCATGTCCGCAGCATGGGCCGAGCAGCACACACAGCCTGACCTACAGGAGCAGTCCGAGGTGACCGAGCATCAGATGCAGCCGCTCACAACAGGCTCTTACCACAGGAGCGCAGGCGAGCTATGCCACACACAGCTTCATAGACGTATCAGAGGCAGGCCGAAGCATGCCGACACCACAGCTGATCTACAAGAGCTCAGGACCGGATATGCACACCACAGCCCTGACATACAAGGAGCCAGGCCAAGTCATGCACAACACCCCACAGCCACAATTACACGAGCTCTACAGAGCGAAAGAGTAACATCAGCCAATGACAAGAGAAGTGACATGCAGCCACAAGCCAATTCGGAGCTAGGGCGCAGCACTGACACCATATACAATGAGTAGTGCGCATGACACTCATACACAAGGAGCAGGCAGGCAGCCGCCACGAATCAGGGCGCAACCACAGCACATGACCAATACAAGGAGCCAGGCCGAGATGCACACAGGCCGCAATCATCAAGGAGCGCAGGCGAGCATCACCATCACAGCGTACATACAGGAGGCACGGCTCGAGATGCAAACCACAGCGCTGATAACAAGGACGCGTCAGGCCCAGCCACATGCCGTCTACCAAGTCTCCCTCCGTTAACAGCACTGAGGTACAAAATAGTCAGAGGGCACCAGAGGTATTAGTAGTGATTTACACAGATTAATACACGAGGCGCCATGGTATACAAGACTCTCACTATCAAACATGGGGGACACCATAGCCTACATAGGAGGAGAGCCTACTCCGCCACACAAGGAGTAGGCGAGCAGCAGATCACCATTTAACGCCTGACACTCAAGAACGTAGTAGCCAGCGAGCATCAACCCTATAACGGTAGACATTTCACCTTAACTTTCGAAGGACTCAGAAGTAACCAGCATGCTCCCCACGTCCGTGTATCAAGAGCCAGACTCTTTCTAGTCACCAAGTAAAACACAATATAGAACAGAGGTCGGCATTGACAGGTTTGGGAGGGCTAATCCTGTGGACATGCTGGTGGTAGGTAGCTGGTAATGGGCTCCAACCTGGTGAAATTTCCCTCCTTTCCACATGACCTCGGGGGTGCCTGGCTATAATGCTCATCTTATATCATCTCCAGTGAGCCAATCCACCACAAGACATCACACTTCTGCTCCAGTCAGCACAAGAGCCACCGAATGGTCACTATACCAGTATAACATCGTGGTCTGGGGATGGACGCGCCGGTAAGAGCAGGCAGAGACGCCGTCCCTGAGGGACACATCTCTTTATGATCAAGAGTAACGAAAGTAGAGAAGATTAGAAGAGTCATACGTTTCATCGCTACTCAGGGGTCGAACATCCTTATCTAATACAGACACAGAGGTGATATCTTTTTTTTTATCCCGCGTCCATCACTGGGAGGGCACGACCCTCTAGTGCACAGTGCTCAGGTTCTGGTGTGTACAGATCTGTCTCCGGGGGTTGGCTGCCATGGTCCAAAGTTCTGGAGGAGGCGGGAACTTCCATTCGGCTGTAATGAATCGCTCAGGTCATGGACAGGATGTATGGGGGCGTGAGCACGCAGAAGCCACAAATTTGCAGTGTGTAACACCGCAGAATTTACTGTCTAGTTCCGAGGGAAGGGACTAGATTGGTCATGATAATTCTTGCCAAAATACCAGGAAAGCCGCTTAGCAGCTCGCAGCCCCCCCCCCCCCCAGCATGTTGCCCGGCCACCATCCTGAAGCTAATTTATTAGCGCTCAGAGCTGCAATCACTATCTGTGACTTATTAAATTGTGTTGGGGCCTTCAAAGGTGGACAAAAGCTATAAAGCTGAAGCTTAGTATTAAAAAACAATATAATGAAGGTATAATCGGTTTTAGGTGACAACCTGCCAGACTACCACTCCCCCACCTGTCAGCGCTATGTAAGTGCGGGGTTCATGTGGATCATCCAGGCTGGCGATGATGTATCTGGAGGCACAGATGGGTGGATGGATCCGGGGTGAGCTGGGTCTGTTGGGTGACCCCTGAAAACAGCGCATGCTGTTCCGTCTCATCTACCTCTCTATGGAGCTCTGTAAGGAAAGATGAGCGCACAGGATCATGACATGGCCAATAGCAATAATACAGTAATCCAATGATTATTAGTAGTGATTCTAGTGACATGGGTGAATACAATCTGCAGATTATTTGGCTGTGACTTTCTTTGTAGGCAATATAGGCAAATCTGCATAGAGGTTCTATATCTCTACTCAGGGGAAGTCGTCAGTAGTGATGTGTGGGGGTCCGACAATAACACCCACCCCCCCCCCTATAGCTGTACGGTTACTTCAGGCACAGAACCATAACAGTGGGATGGAGCTGTGATCGCAGATCGACAGTGTCCGGGTGGGATCGGTCCTACTATCTGCAGGGCTCCTTTAAGACGCACATATTTCTGCTACTTGTACACTGTACTTCCTCTGTGGAAACGGGGGGGAGAATCTCTTTTTCGTGGTTTGTTTCCATAACAGAGCTAGGGTGCTGTAAGTGTACCAGGACCGGCGCTGTACAATAGACAGTATGTACCCGTTACCGAACCCGTGCCTCAAAAGCCCATCAGTTTACAAGGATAGACCTCCTTCACTTTCATGCAGTAGAAGTCCAAGGTATGGGACATGTATTGAGCCAAGTCTACGTGAAGACACGTATTCACTGACAGCAGGCAGAGGTCTTCGAGAGTAATAGGAATATCACAGTATTCATGGGCAGAGGTTACAGAAGGAACAGCCTTGACCGAGAGGTTCTACCGTAGTATAGGAATATCAACATTTTCACTGACAGCCAGGCAGAGTCTATCAAAGTCTATGAATATCACATATCACTGACAGCAGAGAGAGGGTTTACAGGTATGGAATATACCGTATTCATACTGACAGCAGGCAGAGGTACAGACGGTTCCAGATCACGTGACCAGTTCAAGTAGGAATATCACAGATTCCACGACAGCAGGCAGAGGTTACGTGTATCGGGAATATACAGTTCTATCACGCAGCAGGCAGAGAGTCTTACAACAGTATAGGATATTACAAATTATTCACTGAGCAGGCAGAGGTCTACGAGTTGATAGGAATATACTATTCACTGACAGCGGCAGAGGTCTCACAGTGAATAGATCAACATATCCGCCAACAGCGGATGATAGGAATGAGTTTCATTCACTGACAGGCAGGCAGAGGTCTTACAATAATAGAAATATACAATATTATTCACTGACAGCAGGCGAGGTCCTGACGGTTGAGACATACATTCTACTCGGGGGGAAGCTGACATAAGTGTTTACCTTAGCAAATATGACGTCGTGTGGGTAGCAGACCATCTGGCCCGAGCGGCCCAGGACTCCAAGGGGGAACCACCGTTCCTAATGTCTGGAACCGGTAAGGGAGCAGGGAGTGGCAGTCCACAAAGGTCATTGAGGTCACTGCAGGATACGAGATGTACCTGGGACTAGGATCCTGAAAAGTATAATGAGAATTTAATCATAACCTGCCGCCTCAGGATTGGGGAAAGCAGGACAGCGTTCTTGTGTGAGGATGGGGGGTCCCTGGTACAAGCCCCTCACATCAGCAGCTCGTAGGGCTCAGAACAGGTCTGATACTCATGGTTCACATTAGTTCAGGTGCTCACCACGCGTCCCCTCCACTGGAGTCAGGTGGACGTGTTCTCAAATGTACAGCCAAAGTTTTACCTTTGGCTAACACCAGGCCGGCGAGTCCACTGCCGAGAGGATCCTTACTCGCGGCCAAGAATACGGGGGGAGGGGGTGGGTTCTTCAGGTGATGTAGCTATCGTATAAGAGAGAGAATGATGAGTCCCGCAAGCGCCCCAGGAGGTGGCACAGGCACAGGCGGAAGAGGTAGAGTTTTTGACCAGAAAAGCGGAAAAGATCAATTACCGATTTCCCAAAGTAGGATCCCCACATCCATCCCGATAGAGACGGGCGTTCTACATACAGAGGATTACAGTCACGCGGGGGACCAGGCATAGCTAATCGTGATTATACTCCACGAGCGGGCAACTCCTATTCGCTCTGGTGCGTCCACTGGTATATGACATGACATCTACTTATCTGTACTGATCACTGAGTTCATCCTGTATTACCTCACAGAGCTGCACTCACTATTCTGTGTGGGTTGCGGTCACTGTTGTACATCTCTGAATACTTATCCTGTACTGATCCAATGGAGTTAATCCTGTATTAACCCCAGAGCTGCACTCCTATTCGCTGATGGTGATCAGTGTCCATGCTAACATGACATACTTATCGACTGATCCTGAGTTTACAATCTTCCGTCTATACTCCAGAGCTGCAACTCAATATTCTGCTGCTGGTGGCAGTCACTGTGTAAATACATGACATTACGATCCTGTATGATCTTGAGTTACATCCTGTTCATTATACTCCAGAGCTGAAATCACTATTCTGATTGCTGAGTGCAGTCACTGTGTACATT
>CM033647.1:159979574-159999333 GCA_019512145.1 Engystomops pustulosus | reverse complement strand
TACATACATGACATTACTTATCCTGTACTGATCCTGAGTTACATCCTTTATTATACTCCAGAGCTGCACTCACTATTCTGCTGCTGGTGCAGTCACTGTGTACATACATGACATGTACTGATCCTGAGTTACATCCTGTATTATACTGCAGAGCTGCACTCACTATTCTGCTGAAGTCTCTCTGCATTCCTAGATATTTCATTCTGGCTAGAGCTAGTAATCTCTTCAGGGAGTAGGCACACTAAGAATGAGACTTAATGCAGTATTAGAATAGATTGGAGGGGATGCCATATTGCAGTTATACTGCGCTTTTCCTACTCTCTAGAGCTTTGGCAGGAGGTCTCTGGTATAGATTAAGCTGCACTCACTTACCTGAGTCCAGGTGACAAGGGGCCACACGGCTGTCCGCACCGCAGAGAAGGCGCCCTGCACGTGGCCCGGCTGTGCCTCAATGAACCGCGAAGCTCTGGGAGGAGCCGTGTACACTGACAACTAAGGGAAAGAGGGAAGAAACAGGGGATGAGCTGGGACTGACCTGTAAACATTAGTGACACCCCAATAACACCCCAGATATCCCCCATACACTGCACGCACTTACCTGTTGTGGATTCAGGCGATCACCTTTCATCTCCCGGTCAGACACAGCATAGAGGCCATAGGAGGAGACCACCAGCCCCGCTGGGACCACCCCAAGCTTCAGGATCTGGGGGCAAAGCATAGGCACAAGATCAAGGTGACTGGGGGTGTATATAGATATGGGGGGACAGCAGTGACTGGGGGTGTATATAGATATGGGGGGACAGCATGCTGAGAGGTACAGGAACCAGGAGCGATTCCAGGCTAAAAAAAACTCATGGAGGATCATCATGCCCCTGTACCGGAGACCTCGCGCTAATGCGTCCAGCAGACCCAATTGGAAAACTGTACTGCGAGCCGGCGACCTTCCCCTATAAGGAAGCGAGAACTATACGGAAGATTCGTTGATACACAAAGACTTGTCTACAAGAATAATAAACTAAATACACCATTACCAATGACTAATTCGATAAGGTACGCCCCCATAGAACAAACTACTGATACATAATATGCCACACTATGTTACAAAATAATGACTAACTATAATACTGCCCCCTATGTTACATAGACATATAACTACTATAATACTGCCACCCATGTACAAGAAGAATAACTACTATAATACTGCCCCCCATGTACAAGATTAACACTATAATACTGCCCTCTATGTACAAGAATAAACTACTATAACTGCCCCCCCTCATGTACAAGATATAACTACTATAATGCAGCCTCCCTATGTACAAGAATTAAACTAAAAATCAACCCCCTAGTAAAATATGATTAAATCTGGCCCCTATGTACAAAATGACACTATAACTACTGCCTGTGTAACCAAAGATGATACTTATATGCCCCCACTAGGTACAGAGGATATAACTACACTATAATACTTGCTCCCTAGTACAAGACTATAATACTAATACAGCCCCTATGTACAGAATAAATACTATAATACTGCCCCCAATGCTACAGAATATTAACTACTATAATACTGCCCCTATGTACAAGAATATAACCACTAAATACTGTCCCCCGATGGTACAAGAAATATAATACCTATAATACTGCCCCCTCTGTACAAATAAAATGACAGTAACTGCCCCTTTACAATATAGATTAAATACGCCCCCTATGTACAGAAGATAAACTAACTCATTCGAATCACTCCCTTCGAGAGGCAAAATGGAAAAACCGCACCACAAAATCCGTCACACAACAATCAAACCGACATGGCGAAACAAGAAGAGCGTGAACGGCTTCATAACACTCGAAAGAGAATTTCTGGTATCGGACAATAAACAGTCCACCATGGCGGAGACAAAATGCAAGAAGCCGCCTAGGAACCACCCCGTACCGAACTAGATGATAAGGCCACGTACCAGAAGCCTGTCCGAACTCAGTAGTTCTAGTGGCACTTAAAGACAGTATGGTCATATATCAAAAGCTAAGAGTCCAGATCGCGTCAAACCTGCCACCCCTTATCGGTAGATACTATAAGGAAAGCAGTAAGAAACTGAGACCCATAATGGAAAAATTGATATATCAACTAATTATTAATAGGACACCCAGGTACAAGAACTATAACTACTATTAATACTGCTCATATGTACAAGCTATCACACTATAATATGCCCCTATATGTACAAGAATATAACTACTATAATACTGCCCCCTAGGACTAAGAATATAACTAATATAATATGACCCCCTATGTACAGGAATATAACTACTATTTTAATAATGCCACCTATGACAGGGATAAAACTTACTATAGACTGCTCTACTATGTACAGAATATAACTACAGGGTTCATACTTCAATTAGAATACACCGACATACAGACAGACCCTAGTTACCAAGGGACCCGGGAATTGGGTAATTTGCTGTACTTTAGCCTTCGGCTACAATAAACAGCTATAACAGTTATCAAAGGTGTCTGCAATTAACCTTCATTATTAATTCTGGTTCTGATGACAACCCAACATTTTTAAAACACAATAGTCATAGAGACCCAAAAAATTTTGCCCGGAGCTACAATGATAAAGTATACTGTTCCGACTTACATACAAATTTGACTTAAGAACAAACGTGCAGAACCTATCTTGTACATAACCCGGGGAAGGCCTGTACTATAATACTGCCCCCTATGTACAATAATACAATAATAATACTGCCCTATAGGCTTTGTTTGTAGTATTTAGTGTATATGTGGCTTTGGTGCGTGACATGGATGACACCAGCCTGTTGCCAATGATAAGAAACCAAAGGCCTTGACAGACGTCTTATTCACATCCTGTGATTATCACTTACTAAAATTTATAGACTTGTTCTGGGATTCTTAGAGGGAGAGACTCCGACTCCATGGAGGCAGCAGGTTCACTCCTCACTTACTTATTACATATCTTTGGTGATATATCTTTGGGGAGGCAAAATATTTTATATGTTTAATTTTTTTGGTTTGCAGATAATTAGAAATTGTGAGAAATAATCTATGACCTGTTATTCCAGGCCCTTCTCCTGTCCAGTCCTTGTCAGCAGATGATGAAGAAGAGACGAAAGGGGAAGCCGAATCTGATGTGATGCCCAATATCCCCGACATATTGCTAAGAAAGCTCAGAGTACACAAAGGCCTCCCAAACAGGTACAGTCCAGCATATTATGTGTACCGTATATACCAGTGATGGCAAACCTTTTAGAAGCCAAGTGCCCAGACTGCAACCCAAAACTCCACTTATTTATCGCGAGGTGCCAACCAAAAATTAAAGCAGTAACTTATTGCTCCCTGTTCAAGATCTTTTAATCATATTGGCCTCCTGAGGAGTAGAAAGATGGAAAATTTTCATCATTTTAGCTTCTTTCCAGTTGCCCTCTGTACACAGACAATCATGTGGCCAGCAGGAGGTCCTCCAAAAATAATTCGACCCTGTCTAATTCTCCCTCTTCCAACAGTCCCAGGTAGCGAAATAAGTATCAAAATATCACTGAAAGCAGCATCTTTTAAGTTTCTTGGAACTGCAGGAAGATTCTTTGAGTGTTGTCTGGTGTGCTGGGGTGATAGCCCAGGTGCCCACAGAAAGGGCTCAGAGTGCCACCTGTGCCATAGGTTCGCCACCACTGGTATATACATTACTTATCCTGTACTGATCCTGAGTTACATCCTGTATTATACCCCAGAGCTGCACTCACTATTCTGCTGCTGGTGCAGTCACTGTGTACATACATGACATTACTTATCCTGTACTGATCCTGAGTTACATCCTGTATTATACTCCAGAGCTGCACTCACTATTCTGCTGCTGGTGCAGTAACTGTGTACATACATGACATTACTTATCCTGTACTGATCCTGAGTTATATCCTGTATTATACCCCAGAGCTGCACTCACTATTATGCTGCTGGTGCAGTCACTGTGTACATACATGACATTACTTATCTTGTACTGATCCTGAGTTACATCCTGTATTATACCTGAGAGCTGCACTTACTGTTCTGCTGCTGGTACAGTCACTGTGTACATACATGACATTACTTATCCTGTACTGATCCTGAGTTACATCCTATATTATACCCCAGAGCTGCACTCACTATTCTGCTGCTGGTGCAGTCACTGTGTTCCCATTCCTGGAAGAAAGGCCGAAACCATCCCCTGCAGGAGTAACCCACGGAGGAGCCCTCTCTTTCCAGAGGTTTGCTACATTGATCTTAAGAAAGGTATTCACTAGGAACACCACAGGGTTGACCATACACAACCCTCCTTGTCTCCTCGTGCGGTAAGTAACCTCCCTCTTGATAGGTTCAGCCTATTCCCCCATAACAGCTGGAAGAACAGACTGTAGACCCGAGTCCAGAGGGGTTCTGGCAACATGCACACACTGCCCAGTATATCAGCAACGGAGCAGGTAAGTTTTGATCAGATTAACCCTTTCTCTGAGGGTCAAAGACCAACCCTTCCACTGGTCCACCTTCTGAGCGGCGATCTTAAGCGCCTCCCAGTTTTGCATGGGTAATCCCCCTGGCCAATTCGATGCCGAGAACTTTGGCGGAGTCCTGGGGCCCTGGAAGAGTGTCGGAGATCAAAGCCTGGATCCCCCTCTCCCAGCCAGAGACTCTCACACTATCCCGTTGATCTTGGACCCAGAACCTCTGAGTAGCGGTCAACCTCTGACATCACCCATTGCGCCTCCCCTCCGAGGACACGAAAACGGTGACATCATCAGCATACGCTACCACCCTTAGAGTGGCTTCCGGTGCTCGCCGATCCATCCCGACTCCCACCAACGCCCACGTCAACCCTCCTAAGGAATGGGTCAATCGCGAACACGTATAAAAGTGGGCTCAGAGGACAACCCTGGCGAACACCAGACCCGACCTCAAAAGAGCGGCCAATCCAACCGTTCACAAGCGGGAAACTCTCTGCCCCTGCTACAAAACTTTCAGCCAATTGACAAACTCCCCCGCAGGCCATACCTAAGAGGACAGACCAGAGGTACTCGTGGTTAACCCGATCAAACGCTTTTGCCTGATCCAGGACAGCAAGTACCCCTTCCAGTTACCAGCCCTGCCCTGCTCCACTGCCTCCCGGACACAAAGCACAGCACTAAATGTACTGCGGCCTGGAACAGAGCAGTGCTGGGTCCCCAAAGGAGCCGGGGCGCAAACTGCACCACCACATTAAACAGCACCTTTGCCAAAACCTTTCTGTCCGTATTGAGAAGCGCTATGGGACGCCAGTTCTCAATACGAGATCGGTCCTTACCCTTTGACAGGATGATCAGGGCAGACCTCCTCATTGACTTCGGCAGAGCGCCCGAGGAAAGACACTCATTGATACTCAGTCAAGAGGGGAACCAAGGTCCTTAAAGGTCTTATAAAACTCGATGTTAAGCCATCCGGACCGCGATTTCTTGAGGGCGAGCCCTTCAATCGCCCGGCTGACTTCCTCTTCCCTGATCATCTCGTCAAAACATCAAGAGAGGGGTCTACTCCTGGCTCAGGGACAGTTTCAGCGCAGGAAACCGACATCACATCCCGATCTAGATCTTCCTGCCCAAGAGGTGGCGAGTAGAAGGATCTGACGACCTCCAGAATCCTGATCTGGACCTTTTCAGGGATCCCGTACTGTCAACCAGTCCTGTGACAACTTTACCATTCACTGACATCTTGCAGTTTCTGTAAGGGTCGGGCGAGCGGTATTCCCGATCCCTCTCAAAAACCAAAGATGCGTGTCTATCGTACTGACACCTCTTCAGCAAGGATTTCACTCTGGAGATGTCCTCACGACTACCTCCAGTCGAGACGAGATGCTCGAGTTTCCTCCTCAGGCCCTACAGGCGTACCTGTCCAGCTCCTGAGGCTCGAGAGCTGGCGGAAGAATCTCGCCACCCTTTTCTTGAGCATCTCCCACCACTCTGACTTCTGCTACAAAGGCCCGCAATGTACCGGCTCTGAAGAAAGTCCTCAAAGGATTGTCTGATCTCCTCTTCTCCAGGAGAGACGAATTGGGCTTCCAGTAGCTCTTCCCATCCGGGGGGTCTCTGTAACATTCAGAAACAAAATTAACAGTGGTCGGGAACCCACCTCAACAACGGACACTGCTAGAGAAATGGCTTCCTCCTTTAAAAAAACCTGTCTATTCTAGACCTGCACTACCCCTATAATAGGTGAACCCCGCGTGGGCCTGGTTGTGCCGGATGTGGACATCCACCGGCGAGCCTCACTAGCTATGCTATTAAGAGCGACGCTATCATAAGTCAGCTTGTCTCTGGAACCTCCCCTATCCTGCGTGACAGCATTGAAGTCCCCTCCAAAGACCCCTGCCGACTTGTAAAAAGGTAGGGCTTGATCCTCATAAAGAGACACTTCCTGTCCCACTTGGACTGGGGACCATAGATGTTAATTAGCGAAGTTCTTGTCCCTTCATGAGGACTCCAGACAGGCACCTCCCATTTCTAACTCAATAACTCGTCGGCATCTACCGGTGCGGTAAAAAGGACCGCCACTCCGCTATACGGCTCGGCGCAGAGACCATAGGAAGGCCCGTGTCTCCATTCCCTCTTAGCTTTAAAACGGCCGCCAAATCTGGCAGCCTGGTCTCCTGCAAAAATAAAATGTCGGCTTCAACACGCGCCGAGAAAATCAAAGGCCGCAAATCTAGCCGCATCAGACTTAATGCTGGCGACATAATGGACGCCAGCGTCACGGAGTGGGTGCCGCCACATGAGTGATTGAGTTAGACGGCTTTCTTTTACCCATCTACCACCACCCTCGGGAAATGAACACCCCCTTTTTAGACATATTGTGGTGTCCATCTCCCGCACCTGATGCTTCAGGGGCAGATCCAGGACCTGCCCCCTCTCCTCGTCTCCAGACTCTGGGCCAGTCTCCCCTCCTGAGGACCCTGACTCCCCAGGGGGAGACTCGGCACCCCCTGCAGGCTCCGCCACCTCTGGCCCTTCACCCTCAGCCCCTCCATCGGCAGGAGAGGCTCCATCCAGGGCCGAAACGATTGAAAGTTCGACCAGCGGGGGGTCGGTTGCACCTTCCTTGGGTACCTTAGTCAGGAGGGAGAAGATCTTACACCTCCCTTCTTTTTACCCTTTTTCTTCTTTTGGCGCCACGCTTACGCTTTTCCTCTAGCCACGCCCTATTATCCTCGTCATACTCTCATAATGGGAGGAGTTCTGAGGACGTGGCACCTTCCTCTCTCTCGATCCTCCTGACCTCCTCATCCAGTACATATCCCCTGGGCCTCAGCGACAGGTGTGGTCTCCAGGACGCGCCAGAGGTTGTCCCAGCAGCCCGAGACTCCCCCGCTCTTCTCCTGTTTGACGCTTCTCTAGACGCCTTAGCTGGGGCGGCTCTTTTCCTGTCTTTCTTCCCTGGCCCCTCCATTCCTCCCTCTGCTAGTCCCCTCCCCAGCAGATTCAGCCTCATGGCTTTCATCCGCTGAGGCTGAGCCCGCATTAGCGAAGGAAAGAGGACAACGACTGTACGGTGACCGAGATCACCACACAGGTTACACCTAATCTGCCCTGTACAGGATGCAGCGAGATGGCCGACACCCCCACACAACGCACACTTCTGCACGGTGCAGTTTGCGCTGAAATGTGTGGGGTCACCCGCACCTGGACACAGCTTAGGCTGCCCCCGGTAGAAGATCAGGATCCGATCCCTCCCCAGGAAGGCTGATGAAGGGATGTGGGCGACTGAGTTACCTGAACGCCCAACTTCACCATGAAGGTCCAGGCCCCTGACCAGATACCAAACTCGTCTCGATTTTTCTCGTACTCCCGTACCTCTCCATAACGATTCATCCAGGTCATGATGTCAAAGCAAGATAGTGATTCGTTACGGGTAAGAACGGTCACTTTCTTGAGTTCGCTCTGGCGGGACACTGCTTGCACAGCAAGTCCCGCACTCGGGCTCGTTGTATCTCAGCTCATAGTTGGACCAGAAGAGCTCAAGCCCCTCCGGCCGAACAAAGCTGACAAACTCAGATGTACCATAGGGATGGATCAAGGCAAAGATGTCAGCCGCCTTGAATCCATCTTCAGCAGCAGCTCAACTACCCGTGCCCAGGGGGACACACATCACTCACGCCACCGAGAAGACGACCACATTCCTACGGTTAGCACCCGGCCCGTTGTCGGAGCGACCATGGTGTCTCCCCTCTTTGCTCTCGGAAGGCAGACAGGCCGTGCCTCTCTATCCAAAACGACAATCAACCTCCTGCCCCGCTACATTGATCGTCCTTTCTCCCTTCTGTAAGGCCTGCAGGAGGCGCCGTTGCAAAAACCGTCCCAGAGCCCAGAGACGAGGATGATGGAACCCTACTTCCCCCAGCAGCGACACTGGCATAGCTCTTAATGGGGCCGCCACTGGGGAGCAACCGGACCAACCCTGCACCCACCACATTACACTACCACCACCTGCATGTTACACTCAGCCGCGCCACTCACACCCCAGTCACTCCATCACCACCCCCAAACTGGAAAAGATTCCCACCACTCACACCATTCACATTATCCACCACACACTTACTGACTCCACTCACACTGGCTGGACCAGCAACAACATTAGCAGACATGACCACCTCCGCATCTTCAGGCACAAGGGACGGGGGTCCCCCCGCAGCGCATCGCCCAGAGGGGACCCCAACTTGTGTCACACTTGTGCCCTCCCATCATCGGTAGCAGATGTTATTTTACTTTTCTTAGAGGAAGGTAGAGTCGCCGCTGATCTTTGGCTGGTATGTGGCGCGCCGCTGATCCCCACCCCCGTCACATCCTCTGCAGACTGTCTCCAACCACACAAACACAAATAGGCTTTAGGTTGGGATCCGGAGCCCTCAGCCTAGCGCCCCTCCACCTGCCGCCGCCCCAACCAAGTGATCAGCGGCAACAGCATGAAGAGGCGCCGAGCACCGGAAGCTGCCACCAGTGCCGGGCTATCCCCCCCTCCACTGGGGACGCACCACAGCACTGGATTTCTGGTACGCCACTGCCGAGCCGCCCTTACTGTCCGGCCTGCGGCCGATGCTCCCCTGCTCCCCCACTTTACCACAACAGAGACGGAGCCCACGCCACAGCACAGCCACCGAATCCCCGCTCCCTGGCATGAGTCCACGCAGGACCCGCGCGGGGCGGGAACGGGGCCGCACAGTGAGCGACCCGCGGCCGACTCGGGACGGGGAGGGGGCTGAGACTAGACCACCACTTCCACGGCTCTCTTCGCGGGCCCCCCCGGTGCATCCCCGGCAGATCGTCCCAAAAGTAAAGTCCTGGAGTGCACAGGGGACTCGAGCCGTCGGATCTCCTCCATCAGCGCCCTCCCTGGTGGCTGTCACTATCCTCACCCGGCCGGCAGAACCGCAGGCATGAATACCGCTTGTCCTGCAGGGGGCCCACTGCACGGACCGGCTTTCCTCCTCCTGACTCTCGGCTGAAGCCCCATCAGCCGCCTCTGCTTCTCTCCTCCCCATTCCCGAACCTCTCATCATTAAGAATTTTTCTTTAAAGGCCACCTCCTCTCCCAGGTAAGCCTTCCTCTCCTCCAAGGCCTGGATGTGTCTGGAGCCTGGAAATCTCTGCCATAATCTGCTCCTTCTTCCTCTTTGGGCAGAGCTTGCCCTGGCATGGGCGCACCTGAGCTCCTCCCGCAGTCTCCTCACCGTCTTGCTGGCTCTTCTTACTCAGAGAGGTGGCCCAGAGCCCGAGGCATAGCTGGAAATAGACTCCCGGGTCCTCAGCATTCCCCAGCCCTCTTCACTGAGGTCAGCCTCACCTCCTGAGCACTCATCCTGCGGTATCCATCTTTTCCGAGGTACCCAGCTTTCCCGAGGTATCCATCTTTCTGAGTCTTGCTGCTTTTTGAAGCCTTAGCTGGCCTGGGGGTACTTGGAGCAGCATTGCTGCTGTTCCTGCAGATCTTCTTACCCCACCAAGGCTTCCGCAGCGCTGGCCGGTTCCTGGCTACCCCTGCCCCGCCGGCCTAGACCGGGAAGCAGGAGCCTGGGACTTGCTGCCCTGGCTCATGCCTGAAAACCCACTCCCTCCCTGGGAGAGGAGAGAGCAGGCCCCAGGTGGAGGTGGTTTTCCCTGGAGCTCAGGAGCAGCAGCAGCACACACTCTCACAGCAACAGAGAGATCGCTGTAACGAGCAACACCTGAGAGCACTCACTATCTGCTGCTGGGGCAGTCACTGTGTACACTTATTTGAGTTACATCCTGTATTATACCCCAGAGCTGCACTCACTATTCTGCGGCTGGTGCAGTCACTGTGTACATACATGACATTACTTCTCCTGTACTGATCCTGAGTTACATCCTGTATTATACTCCAGAGCTGCACTCACTATTCTGCTGGTGCAGTCACTGTGTACATACATGACATTACTTATCCTGTACTGATCCTGAGTTATATCCTGTATTATACCCCAGAGCTGCACTCACTATTCTGCTGCTGGTGCAGTCACTGTGTACATACATGACATTACTTATCCTGTACTGATCCTGAGTTACATCCTGTATTATATACTCCAGAGCAGCACTCACTATTCTGCTGCAGTCACTGTGTACATACATGACATTACTTATCCTGTACTGATCCCGAGTTACATCCTGTATTATACTCCAGAGCTGCACTCACTATTATGCTGCTGCTGCAGTCACTGTGTACATACATGACATTACTTTCCCTGTACGGATCCTGATTTACATCCTGTATTATACCCCGAGCTGCACTCACTATCTGCTGCTGGTGCAGTCCTGTGTACATACATGACATTACTTATCCTGTACTGATCCTGAGATACATCCTGTATTATACCCCAGAGCTGCACTCACTATTCTGCTGGTGGTGCAGTCACTGTGTACATACATGACATTACTTATCCTGCACTGATCCTGAGATACATCCTGTATTATACCCCAGAGCTGCACTCACTATTCTGCTGGTGGTGCAGTCACTGTGTACATACATGACATTACTTATCATGTACTGATCCTGAGTTACATCCTGTATTATACTCCAGAGCTGCACTCACTATTCTGCTGGTGCAGTCACTGTGTACATACATGACATTACTTATCCTGTACTGATCCTGAGTTACATCCTGTATTATGCTCCAGAGCTGCACTCAGTATTCTGCTGCTGGTGCAGTCACTGTGTACATACATGACATTACTTATCCTGTACTGATCCTGAGTTACATCCTGTAGATCTTTTATTTAATATAAAAGTAAAAAACATAACAAATACAAACAAAACATAATATACACTATATACAATATCTTACCTGCTGGTCCAGCCCCATTCACACCTAGTAAAAACAATAACTTACAATACACCGAAATGAATGAACACCAAATACCACAACCCCCACCCAACCGATTATCACAACCTAAACCAAACCAATAAACAATAAGACAAACCACACCCGCAAATAAACAAAAATGACTATAAATATACATAAACCCACCCCACACCCTCTAATAACAAACCACCCCACACAGACCACATCCCACACCCATTTTTTTATTTTTTTTAAATATATAATACATAATACACACAACACTACACTAAACTAAATCCCTCGCCCGCACCCTCCCCTTCCCCCCAGACACTGGTCTAACGTCCAAAGTTTGCGTTAAGTAGTCCAGACCAGTGCCTAGGGTCATAGAGTCCAACAGTCCCACCACCATCACCCCCCTCCCAACCACCATCACCCCCCTCCCAACCTAACACTAATCCCAAACCCCACTATATACAATATATACAATATATACAGTATTTACAACACAACATAAAGAAAACAGAATACAAACAAAATCTCAACAACATAAATACAAACCACATAAAGCCCAGGTTCGGCGCCTGCAAGCCCAACATCACTACATGCCCAGAACACAAAACAAAAATCTACAGTGCAGCATCAGCCCAACACCAGGAGTGGAGATGACAGACTAAGGGACACTAAAGGAGAACCCCCTCCATAGGAGAGAGGCCCTTCCCGTGCCCAGCCTCTCATACTCCAGAGAGCGCACCTTCACCAGGTCACCCAGAATGTTCCTAACCACCTCATCCACCGGGAGGATTTTACGCTGCGTCGATACTAAGCACCGTGCGTTCCACGTGTGGTACCTGACCACTAGACTAACTAGAAATAACGTGCATCGGTCCCGGCCACCCAGGCCTCTGAATGCTCCATAGGCCCACTCCGCATAGGAGAGACCGGCCAACCCGGGCCAATGGATGGAAGCGCCCACCCGGTTGTACACCTCTGTGTTAAAGGGGCACTGAAGCAGGAAGTGGTCCATGCTCTCCAGCAGGCCACCGCACTCCTCCCGGGGACAACCCCTTTCCTCAGAGCTCCTACACTTCAGATTGTCCCTCACACACAGCTTTCCATGGAAGCAGCGCCAAGTCACGTCCCAAAACTTCAAGGGGATCCTGATGGAATTCAATAAACTCAAACCCACCCCCAGATCCCGACTTGGGCAATCCCTGAGGGCCAGAGGCTTCTGGAAATGGGTCAACAGAACCCTCTTGTCAAGGACTTTCCTCGACATGGTCCTGATCTCCCACATTCCCAGACCCCACCGGCGAATCACCTTCAGAACCGGGGTAGCGTAAGCCGGAAGATGCCCATGCGGTGTGCGAAGATCCTTCACTTGCCCTCCTGTCTCCCATTCCTGGAAGAAAGGCCGAAACCATCCCCTGCAGGAGTATACCCACGGAGGAGCCCTCTCTTTCCAGAGGTTTGCTACATTGATCTTAAGAAAGGTATTCACTAGGAACACCACAGGGTTGACCATACACAACCCTCCTTGTCTCCTCGTGCGGTAAGTAACCTCCCTCTTGATAAGGTTCAGCCTATTCCCCCATAACAGCTGGAAGAACAGACTGTAGACCCGAGTCCAGAGGGGTTCTGGCAACATGCACACACTGCCCAGATATATCAGCAACGGGAGCAGGTAAGTTTTGATCAGATTAACCCTTTCTCTGAGGGTCAAAGACCAACCCTTCCACTGGTCCACCTTCTGAGCGGCGATCTTAAGCCTGCCGTCCCAGTTTTGCATGGGGTAATCCCCCTGGCCGAATTCGATGCCGAGAACTTTGGCGGAGTCCTGGGGCCCTGGAAGAGTGTCCGGGAGATCAAAGCCTGGATCCCCCTCTCCCAGCCAGAGACTCTCACACTTATCCCGGTTGATCTTGGACCCAGAAACCTCTGAGTAGCGGTCAACCTCTGACATCACCCATTGCGCCTCCCCTCCCGAGGACACGAAAACGGTGACATCATCAGCATACGCTACCACCCTTAGAGTGGCTTCCGGTGCTGCCCGATCCATCCCGACTCCCACCAACGGCCCACGATCAACCCTCCTAAGGAATGGGTCAATCGCGAACACGTATAAAAGTGGGCTCAGAGGACAACCCTGGCGAACACCAGACCCGACCTCAAAAGAGCGGCCAATCCAACCGTTCACAAGCGGGAAACTCTCTGCCCCTGCGTACAAAACTTTCAGCCAATTGACAAACTCCCCCGGCAGGCCATACCTCAGAAGGACAGACCAGAGGTACTCGTGGTTAACCCGATCAAACGCTTTTGCCTGATCCAAGGACAGCAAGTACCCCTTCCAGTTACCAGCCCTGCCCTGCTCCACTGCCTCCCGGACACAAAGCACAGCACTAAATGTACTGCGGCCTGGAACAGAGCAGTGCTGGGTCCCCGAAAGGAGCCGGGGCGCAAACTGCACCAGCCGATTAAACAGCACCTTTGCCAAAACCTTTCTGTCCGTATTGAGAAGCGCTATGGGACGCCAGTTCTCAATACGAGATCGGTCCTTACCCTTTGACAGGATGATCAGGGCAGACCTCCTCATTGACTTCGGCAGAGCGCCCGAGGAAAGACACTCATTATATACCTCGGTCAAGAGGGGAACCAAGGTGTCCTTAAAGGTCTTATAAAACTCAGATGTTAAGCCATCCGGACCCGGCGATTTCTTGAGGGCGAGCCCTTCAATCGCCCGGCTGACTTCCTCTTCCCTGATCATCTCTGTCAAAATATCAAGAGAGGGGTCTACTCCTGGCTCAGGGACAGTTTCAGCCAGGAAATCCGACATCACATCCCGATCTAGATCTTTCCTGCCCAAGAGGTGCGAGTAGAAGGATCTGACGACCTCCAGAATTCCTGATCTGGACCTTTTCAGGGATCCCGTACTGTCAACCAGTCCTGTGACAACTTTACCATTCACTGACATCTTGCAGTTTCTGTAAGGGTCGGGCGAGCGGTATTTCCCGTAATCCCTCTCAAAAACCAAAGATGCGTGTCTATCGTACTGACACCTCTTCAGCAAGGATTTCACTCTGGAGATGTCCTCACGACTACCTCCAGTCGAGACGAAATGCTCGAGTTTCCTCCTCAGGCCCTGATACAGGCGGTACCTGTCCAGGCTCCTGAGGCTCGAGAGCTGGCGGAAGAATCTCGCCACCCTTTTCTTGAGCATCTCCCACCACTCTGACTTACTGCTACAAAGGCCCAGCAATGGTACCTGGCTCTGCAGAAAGTCCTCAAAGGATTGTCTGATCTCCGCTTCTTCCAGGAGAGACGAATTGAGCTTCCAGTAGCCTCTTCCCATCCGGGGGGTCTCTGTAACATTCAGAGAAAACAAAATTAAACAGTGGTCGGAGAACTCCACCTCAACAACGGACACTGCTGAAGAAATGGCTTCCTCCTTTAAATAAAACCTGTCTATTCTAGACCTGCAGCTACCCCTATAATAGGTGAACCCCGCGTGGCCTGGGGTGTGCCGGATGTGGACATCCACCAGGCGAGCCTCACTAGCTATGCTATTAAGAGCGACGCTATCATAAGTCAGCTTGTCTCTGGAACCTCCCCTATCTTGGGACCTCGTGACAGCATTGAAGTCCCCTCCAAAGACCACCTGCCGACTTGTAAAAAGGTAGGGCTTGATCCTCATAAAGAGACACTTCCTGTCCCACTTGGACTGGGGACCATAGATGTTAATAAGACGAAGTTCTTGTCCCTTCATGAGGATATCCAGGATCAGGCACCTCCCCATTTCTAACTCAATAACTCGTCGGCATTCTACCGGAGCGGTAAAAAGGACCGCCACTCCGCTATACGGCTCGGCCGCAAGAGACCAATAGGAAGGCCCGTGTCTCCATTCCCTCTTAGCTTTAAACACGGCCGCCAAATCTGGCAGCCTGGTCTCCTGCAAAAATAAAATGTCGGCTTCAACACGGCCGAGAAAATCAAAGGCCGCAAATCTAGCCGCATCAGACTTAATGCTGGCGACATTAATGGACGCCAGCGTCAACGGAGTGGGTGCCGCCATCATGAGTGATTGAGTTAGACGGCTTTCTTTTTACCCATCTTACCACCACCCTCGGGAAATGAACACCCCCTTTTTAGACATATTGTGGTGTCCATCTCCCGCACCTCTGATGCTTCAGGGGCAGATCCAGGACCTGCCCCCTCATCCTCGTCTCCAGACTCTGGGCCAGTCTCCCCTCCTGAGGACCCTGACTCCCCAGGGGGAGACTCGGCACCCCCTGCAGGCTCCGCCACCTCTGGCCCTTCACCCTCAGCCCCTCCATCGGCAGGAGAGGCTCCATCCAGGGCCAGGAAACGATTTGAAAGTTCGACCAGCGGGGGGTCGGTTGCACCTTCCTTGGGTACCTTAGTCAGGGAGGGAGAAGATCTTACACCTCCCTTCTTTTTACCCTTTTTCTTCTTTTTGGCGCCACGCTTACGCTTTTCCTCTAGCCACGCCCTATTATCCTCGTCCATACTCTCATAATGGGAGGAGTCTGAGGACGTGGCACCTTCCTCTCTCTCGATCCTCCTGACCTCCTCATCCAGTACATCATCCCCTGGGGCCTCAGCGACAGGTGTGGTCTCCAGGATAGCGCCAGAGGTTGTCCCAGCAGCCCGAGACTCCCCCCGCTCTCTCTCCTGTTGACGCTTCTCTAGACGCCTTAGCTGGGCAGGCGTCTTTTTCCTGTCTTTCTTCCCTGGCCCCTCCATTCCTCCGCCTCTGCTAGTCCCCTCCCCAGCAGATTCAGCCTCATGGCTTTCATCCGCTGAGGCTGAGCCCGCATTAGCGAAGGAAAGAGGACAACGACTGTACGGGTGACCGAGATCACCACACAGGTTACACCTAATCTGCCCTGTACAGGATGCAGCGAGATGGCCGACACCCGCACACAACGCACACTTCTGCACGGTGCAGTTTGCGCTGAAATGTGTGGGGTCACCGCACCTGTGACACAGCTTAGGCTGCCCCCGGTAGAAGATCAGGATCCGATCCCTCCCCAGGAAGGCTGATGAAGGGATGTGGGCGACTGAGTTACCTGAACGCCTCAACTTCACCATGAAGGTCCAGGCCCCTGACCAGATACCAAACTCGTCTCGATTTTTCTCAGGTACTCCCAGTACCTCTCCATAACGATTCATCCAGGTCATGATGTCAAAGCAAGATAGTGATTCGTTACGGGTAAGAACGGTCACTTTCTTGAGTTCGCTCTGGCGGGACACTGCTTGCACAGCAAAGTCCCGCCACTCGGGCTCGTTGTATCTCAGCTCATAGTTGGACCAGAAGAGCTCAAGCCCCTCCGGCCGAACAAAGCTGACATCAAACTCAGATGTACCATAGGGATGGATCAAGGCAAAGATGTCAGCCGCCTTGAAATCCATCTTCAGCAGCAGCTCAACTACCCGTGCCCGAGGGGGACACACATCACTGCCACGCCACCGAAGACGCACCACATTCCTACGGTTAGCACCCGGCCCGGTTGTCGGGAGCGACCATGGTGTCTCCCTGCCTCTTTGCTCTCGGAAGGCAGACAGGCCGTGCCTCTCTATCCAAAACGACAAATCAACCTCCTGCCCCGCTACATTGATCGTCCTTTCTCCCTTCTGTAAGGCCTGCAGGAGGCGCCGTTGCAAAAAGCCGTCCCCAGAGCCCAGAGACGAGGATGATGGAACCCTACTTCCCCCAGCAGCGACACTGGCATAGCTCTTAATAGGGGCCGCCACTGGGGGAGCAACCGGACCAACCCCTGCACCCACCACATTAACACTACCCACCTGCATGTTACACTCAGCCGCGCCACTCACACCCCCAGTCACTCCATCACTCACCCCCAAAGCTGGAAAAGATTCTCCACCACTCACACCATTCACATTATCCACCACAACATTACTGACTCCACTCACACTGGCTGGACCAGCAACAACATTAGCAGACATGACCACCTCCGCATCTTCAGGCACAAGGGACGGGGGTCCCCCCGCAGCGCATCGCCCAGAGGGGACCCCAACTTGTGTCACACTTGTGCCCTCCACATCATCGGTAGCAGATGTTATTTTACTTTTCTTAGAGGAAGGTAGGAGTCGCCGCTGATCTTTGGCTGGTATGTGGCACCGCTGATCCCCACCCTCCTCAGCACTCCTCTGCAGACTGTCTCCAACACCAACACAAAATAGGACTTTAGGCTTGGGAGGTCCGGAGCCCTCAGCCTCAGCGACCCCTCCACACTGCCGCCGCCCCACCACCAAGTGATCAGCGGCAACAGCATGAAGAGGCGCCGAGGCACCGGAAGCTGCCACCAGTGCCGGGCTATCCCCCCCTCCCACTGGGGGACGCACCACAGCACTGGATTTCGAAGGTATCGCCACTGCCGAGCCGCCCTTACTGTCCGGCCTCGCGGCCGATGCCTCCCCTGCTCCCCCACTGTTACCACAAACAGAGACGGAGCCCATCGCCACATCAGATGTCACACCTGTAATCTCCCCGCTCCCTGGCACTGAGTCCACTGCAGGACCCGCGCTGGGCTGGGTAACGGGGCTCGCACAGTGAGCTGACCCTGCGGCCGACTCGGGTTTTACGGGGAGGGGGCTGTAGACTAGACTCACCACTTCCACAGATTTGGTCTTCTTCTTTCGTGGTTTGCTGCCCCCCGGTGCATCCTCCGGCAGATCGTCTCCAAAAGTAAAGTCCTGGAGGTGCACAGGGGACTCGAGCCGTCGGATCTCCTCCATCAGCGCCCCTCCCTGGTGGCTGTCACTATCCTCACCCGGGCCGGCAGAACCGCAGGCAGATGACATGACCGCTTGTCCTGCAGGGGGCCCACTGCACGGTACCGGACTTTCCTCCTCCATCTGACTCTCTGGCTGAAGCCCCATCAGCCGCCTCTGCTTCTCCTCCTCCATCTCCCGGAACCGCTCATCATTAAGAATTTTTTCTTTAAATGGCCCACTCCTCTCCAGCAGGTAAGCCTTCCTCTCCTCCAAGGCCTGGATGTTAGTCTGGAGCCTGGAAATCTCTGCCATAATCTGCTCCTTCTTCCTCCTTGGTGCAGAGCTTGCCCTGGCATGGGCGCACCTGAGCTCCTCCCGCAGTCTCCTCACCGTCTTGCTGGCTTCTTCGTACTCAGAGAGGTGGCCCAGAGCCCGGGAGGCATAGGTGGAAATAGACTCCCGGGTCCTCAGCATTCCCCAGCCCTCTTCACTGAGGTCAGCCTCACCTCCCTGAGCACTCAGCTTTCCTGCGGTATCCATCTTTCCCGAGGTACCCAGCTTTCCCGAGGTATCCATCTTTTCTGAGGTCTTGCTGCTTTTTGAAGCCTTAGCTGGCCTGGGGGTACTTGGAGCAGCATTGCTGCTGTTCCTTGCAGATCTTCTTACCCCCAAGGCTTCCGCAGCGCTGGCCGGTTCCTGGCTACCCCTGCCTCCCGCCGGCCTAGACCGGGAAGCAGGAGCCTGGGACTTGCTGCCCTGGCTCATGCCTGGAAACCCACTCCCTCCCTGGGAGAGGAGAGAGCAGGCCCCAGGTGGAGGTGGTTTTCCCTGGAGCTCAGGAGCAGCAGCAGCACACAGCCTCTCACAGCAACAGAGAGATAACGAGGTAACGAGCAACACCTGAGATGCACTCACTATCTGCTGCTGGTGCAGTCACTGTGTACATACATGATTTTACTTATCCTGTACTGATCCTGAGTTACATCCTGTATTATACCCCAATGTATGTACACAGTGACTGCACCAGCAGCAGAATAGTGAGTGCAGCTCTGGGTATAATACAGGATTAATCGGATCAGTACAGGATAAGTAATGTCATGTATGTACACAGTGACTGCACCAGCAGCAGAATAGTGAGTGCAGCTTGGGGTATAATACAGGATGTAACTCAGGATCCGTACAGGATAAGTAATGTCATGTATGTACAAGTGACTGCACCAGCAGCAGAATAGTGAGTGCAGCTCTGGGGTATAATACAGGATGTAACTCAGGATCAGTACAGGATAAGTAATGTCATGTATGTACAAAGTGACTGCACCAGCAGCAGAATAGTGAGTGCAGCTCTGGGTTATATACAGGATGTAACTCAGGATCAGTACAGGATAGTAATGTCATGTATGTACACAGTGACTGCACCAGCAGCAGAATAGTGAGTGCAGCTCTGGGGTATAATACAGATGTAACTCAGGATCAGTACAGGATAGTAATGTCATGATGTACACAGTGACTGCACCAAGCAGAATAGTGAGTGCAGCTCTGGTATAATACAGGATGTAACTCAGGATCAGTACAGGATAAGTAATGTCATGTTATCACAGTGACTGCACCAGCAGCAGAATAGTGAGTGCATGCGC